>CM040118.1:472161288-472677510 GCA_022559845.1 Amorphophallus konjac
TTTTCCTGCTTTTTATGCTTCCCTGAGATGCTGGATGCTATGTTTTGGCAGGTTGAATTTCGAAATCAATTCTCTTCCAGATGTGTCCGCACAAGTCGTTTCCTACCTGAACTATCTATCACGTAAGGCATCCTTTTCTTCACTCAAATGCATGTCAATGAGATCAGATAACTTGATGGATGAAAAAAATCAAAAGTCAAACTCATATTTTACTATGTTTTCTTGTAGTTCCTTCGGCCCCGCTTTGTTTCAGGAGTAATCCTATCCCGGATTAATTAAGTGGATCAACTTAGCTCACTTTTGTACCAATTTTCTTTGGTAACAAGCAGGTTAACCCAAGAAGATCCCCTGGTTTAACCCACTGATAACCCAGGTGCTTTTATAGCCTTTGGATTAACCCCCACAAATGGAGCTGTGATTTACCAAAATTGCCCCTTTCTTCCCTGCAGCGCACTTGCGCTATTCAAAGGCAATACTGGCCACTTTTTCAAGAACATATAAACTTAATACGGGCAGCACATGCTGTCCTCTTCAGTGAGCAGAACATGGTGGAATAGATTACCATATTTTCCAAAAACATCTCCCTTTTTTAACATGTGCAGTAAGTTTTATTCTTCTCTTTTTACCTTCATTTGATTATTTGTTCCAAGTTCATCGTAGCTATGTACTGTATGCCATTCCAACAGTCGCAAGACATTGCAGTTTATATACTGCTTAGGATAGTGACATTATTGAGGAGGCATTCAGTACTCGTTAAAAAACTGCAATGTCATACGGAAAGGTGGGGAGACAGAGCACGCGTGATGGAGGCAACAACGTGTCGAAGAATGCGCCGGAGAAAAAGCGGGTTAGGTGGAAAAGCGGGGGCAATGTGGTCATTTCAAGGGGAGGCTTAACTTGTCCCACCTCCAGAGGTGGGACAAGTTAATCTGACTTAACCCTAAGTCGGCCCATTTTTAACCCAATCAGCCGATTTCGCCCTGCCAAAGTAAATTGGATTTAGAAATGGCTTAATCTTGGGCTAAGTCCCAAACAAAGCGGGGCTCAAGGTTTTTAACTTCTTTATGCACATAAACATACCATGTTGTTGCTTGCAGATACTCGAACAAGAACATCTCATTTGGCATTGTAGATCTTGGACACTTTCCAAATGCTGCAGAAAAATTTGGAATACCTATAGGGGGTAATAAAGTTGTCATATTTTGGAACACTTAGTAAAGTCTCAAGAGCTTCCGTTGTTAAAATCTTTGTTTACTTTTTTCTTTTTTGGTTTATGAAATTGAAGGTATCCTGGGCACATGTCAGCTTCCAACTTACATATTATTCGACCACGCAGTGGAAGTTACTCGTTTTCCAGAGTTCAGTTTTGACACAAAAGCTTCAACTCCAAAAATTACCAAGGTTTCTCATCAAAACCTTCCCAAGCTCGGAACATTTTCCTGAGATCTTAACACTTTGCTTGTTAATTATTTTGTGTGTTATCTTCCAGGAAGTTTCTATACATAATCATCTTGAACTTCTTAAACTATTAAGAATGACATATTGTTCTTCTGCATCTGAATCAAAGCATTGGATCGGGTTAGACCATCCGTTCATTGGATTGGATTGGATGATCATTTTGTTAGAAATCTTTTACAGCCCAGTCCAATGGTTGATGTAGTAAATTTCTGAAGGGGCTTCAGCAGTCAATTCATGTAGTGCAGTCCCTCATCTACTGCATGCATTCAAGTTGTGTTTCTGTACTTGCATGTGGCTTTGGGAGCCAAAGAAACGGTGGTTACATTCTCTGGGATGCAAGAAATCCAACTGATTCAACTTGGGGCTGATCCTTTGAAGCACGATAAAAAGGTTTAGCTATAATGTAAGCAAATAAAGTTCACATCTTTGAGATCCTTGGATGGACCTTCTATCATGTTTTTCCTTTCCTTGGCCGGGAGAAGTTGGTCGGTCCTAACACCTGATGCTGCCCTCGGTTCCAACCTCAATGCAAATATTGCAAATCTTTTTACTTTTACAATTTTTATCTTTCTGCTGGGAAGGATATGAAATTGCCATCATATAATTTTACTGTCACTGGATTCTCATGATTCACGTTTAAACAAATAGCTTTTCATGATCTCAGTCAGTCTTGGGGTTACAAATTTACTGTTTTCCCTCCATTGAACCAGGTTTATATATTCATGTATCTTACTAGAAAACACCAATAGTCAGTTTATCATGTAGTTGACATGCATGTGTCAAGTTTCAACCAGGCGGTGCATGTCAGATCGGTGTCCCAGTACAGAATGCATCCATCGGATTGTTAGCCATCTATACACATGTCCATTCATGTGTGCATTTACTTTTGTAAATAGACTAATTAAGTTCCTTTTTAAAAAGGATCAGCCAGTCTAATGTTGATTTGGCTCAATATGTAGGCATATGACTATCCATGTTACTCATCATTTCCATGGCCATCTTCTGTAACTGGATATGGGTTATACTAGATGGGCACTATATGGAACTAGTCATAAAAGTTATCAATTAGAATGAAGTTTGTCTTAGAAGCTGTGATCAAGTGGTAGAAAACTCAATATATTAGCCAGCTAACTTAGATCTCCTTTCCTATTACTCCGGACCTCTTGCCAAAAGTTACTCAGGTATAGTTCATGCTTCAATAAGATCTTCAATGAAAAATGAGGCAGATTGAATAAATGCTGTAAAGAAGATGATACCACATTTTGCGGACCCCTCATCATGTTAAGAGATGATTGTGTCCAGGGTCAACCGCCGATGGCCATTATTTGATTCCTTATCATTCTCTTGTAGCATACAAGGTGTTATACATGAGAAACAATATAAGGTGTTGTACATGAGAAACATGTAAGTGTTATATCTTCTGTATTAGCATTCTTTCTGTTATCGGCGCTCCTCTGGCTTGCTTTGTTATCAGCCAAGACCTGTGCGATTTTCCCTGCGTGAACACGATTCACTATCTTATCAAATTAACTTATAGCTCAGTGGATTTCGATCAGGATTGTCTAATTTAAAGACAAGCCCCAGAAGTTTCATATTCACATGCATGACATGCAAACGATGTGAACTTTATTTTGTGATTTTGTTTTTCATAGCAACTTAATGGGAATGTCTGGTGCCACTAATCATAATTTGTTAAATATTCCTATTGGTATATGGAGCATCTGTAAAAAGTTGATGGCATGTGTACTATGATTTGAAGATTTGTGGGCTGTTTCTCCATTCTATTCCACCGTACTGTTACTATTTCATCGTCAGAACCTTTATTACCATTTTTACCTCCGAGAGAACTTTGTCCATCATTTGATTGTTTCTCCTGCTGCAGAACGTTTTGTGCCGGCTTTTTGAACTTGATCAGCGCCTTATTGAGTATGTCTCTGGGAAATAAGGTAAAGATATTTAAGGGCATTATTTTCAACAGGCTTCAGCATTTGCTACCTCCAGTTTATTCAGATTCACACTTGCAATGGCTATATTCATGCAACGCGAGCAATCTTCCAGGACTTTTCCTCTGGTTGCTGCCTAGGTGGCCCGTAGTCCATTACCTTTGCGCATCTGAGTTGCATCGTATCTTTCTTGAGAGATCCACGGCTGGCTGAAGAAAGGTTGAGCAGCTATTTTTGACGCCAGACTCAGTTTGCTTTGATGAGGTTCTGAGTCCTCTGACATGCTTTCATGCTTTTCCCCTGTTCTTGGGTTGAAATAACACATCCGTCAACAGACTCAGGACTTTACATGGTAACCTAATTAAATTCATGAGTTATTTGATACCAATACAGTTGCTTGAGGCCATATGTTACCCAAAAAAAGGGTCCCAGTACTACCTTCTGCTCAGTTTTGTTTTATGCTGTCCGGTTCCTAATGGCGCGTTATTTGTAGCGTCCCCATTTGTCTGCTTGCCGGCAGTGGGAAGTGGCGAGGGTGGCTTTGTCCACCGTCATGGCTCTTGTGCGAGACAAGGAGTCTGTGTCCAGGATGGCCACCGTGGGTTGCTTGGCCACCAGTGGATCCATGTTCTGTCTCCAAAGGTGGTTGGAGGCTAGGGGAACATTCCCCAATCTGTTGGCTAGGCATTTCCAGATGTTTTTTGAGGGGGTCCCCTCGCACCTCTGTGACGACGAGGGCATCGCCTTCCTTGCTTGAGGCTTCGGTCAGGTTGAACGCGGAAGCTTGGGGTTTACCCTCTGTAGCTCTTATACATGTGTGGTGGCCACGGTGCTAGTGCCCAGTTCGACGACTATTCTGGCAGTCATCTCCGTCAACCTCGTTGGGGTGATAACTGTCGTTCAACTGTGGATCCAGGACGAGCTCTAGGGTGCGCCGTCGACTCTAGGTTTTCAGAGGTCTCAGCAAGAGGTAGGGGACGATATTTTGGTGGTTGATGCGAAGTCAAATCGATCGTATTATAGTTGGGTCTGGTTCAAGTCAGGTCAGATCAAGACGACCCTACCTCCTCATCTGTTGGGTGTGGTTCGGGTAGTGGGTTGGCAAGTATGGGCTTGAGGTATTTTACCCGTGACTTACTGCAAGATCGATTCCTACCGGTTTGCCTGGACCCGACATGGGTCTTCTTCCTCACCCGTTCTTGCCCGACGTTTGAAGTCAACAGTCAGAGCAAGCCCCATCGGTGAAGGTCCGCCCTTCGTTGATCATCCCCACTTTATCATTGGCCAGTCACCACCGGAATTGTCCGCTGTCCTCTGTTGTCCAGTCGCGACAGGGGGCAAGAGGGAAGCTCACGACGGTGACAACGTCTCTTGCAACCAACGATCGGAAAGGAAAACATAAGATCGAGGAGGCGCTATTGGCTGTGTTTGAGGCAGGAAGGGGTGACGACGATCCCTTATCTGGATGGATAGCGTTGTAGAGTCAGCATTCCCCTTTGTGTGGGTCGATTCCTGCAGCCTGACCGTTCGTGGAGTCTATAGCGGCGGACTCCTCGGTGGAGGACTGCCCCCAGTCAATGGCGGATGTCTTACAGTTGGTCAAGACGGGCTCGATAGGCCTCCTTCAGGGGGACGAGCAACAGGAGGATGAGGAGGAGGCTTTGGCAGAGGATGAAGTAGTGCCTTAGGCCTTACCAGGAGTGCCAGTAGTCTTGCTCGTAGCGATGGAGGAGCCGAGGGGGAGATGTCGGCTGAGTAGGGAGGAGTTGAGGGAGATGGTGGGAGAGATGGAAAAATAATGGAGGAGAAGGTGAGGGAGTTAGTTGAGAAGACAAATTTTCCTTTGAAGCTGGGCAAACGAGGATGTCAAAGGGGTGTTCAACAAAATCAACAGGTGTGCCACAATTTTGTAGGAAGAGAGGGTGTAGCAAAGGAGAGAGGGAGGGGGGAGACGGGGGGAGGAGGAGTAATATTTTATCTTTACGAGGATTGTCTCATGAAATGTTAGGGGACTTGGGGGACGGAGAAGAAGAGGGCGGTGAAGGAGTTGGTTAGGAGGTGTAAGATTGACATTCTTTATATTCAAGAGACTAAGTGCGATGGGGAGGGTGAGTCTCCTTTGAGGGAGTTTAGGGAGATCAGACCTAGCGGTTGGTAGATCTGAGAGGATTATTGTAATGTCCCGGATTTTTTGAATATTTTTCGGATCAGGATCCGTAGGTTTCAGATCGCTTTCGCAGGTCCCAAATTGAGTTTTACGGTTTACACGTATTTTTATCGGTCGAACCTTCGAAATCCCGTGTAGAGCGAACCGTTGCATTCTCTAACTCTGAGACATTACCAGCGTGTTGTGCGTTTTTCGAGGATCATGGAGAATATTTTTTTCCTATTTTTCCTATTTTTTGAATTTTTTTAGATTTTCTATAAACCCTCCTCTCTCTTCCTCACTCTCCCTCTCTCCCTCTCTCTTCTCTCTCACGCTCTCTCATTCTCCCCTCTCTTCTCCGGTGGCTGACGGAGCGAGGCGGGGGCGAGGCGGAGGCGACACGGGCGAGGAGCGGGCAAGGATGGGTGAGGATCGAGGCGGTGGAGGCACGACGAAGCTCGGTCGCGAGTTCGGGGCACCGCGGCGGTTCATGCGATGTTTTCTTGGGGGATCGGCGTCCTCGATGCGCGGAATCTTCGGTGGAGGTAGGGGGACGGATCCTTAACCCATGTACTTCATTTCCCGCGAGTTTGGTAGCCCGAGGCGAGCCGAGAGGGTTTATATTCCCGCCGGGGTTAAAACGTGCGATTTTGGGGTGTGAGCTGAATTTCGCATTTTGATTGTGTTTTTGGGGTTTGAATGGGTCCTCTCGGTTCTAGAGAGGTCGGGGAAGGGTTTCTCCTTATTTTCCCCTTCACATAGGTGTGAATGGGGCGTGGAATGGGACTTTCCGCCGTGTTCGTCGTTTTCGGGCTCGGAGGCAGGTAGCGGTCGTACCAGAGACCGCTACCTGTGAAGGCGGTCCAATGGGGACTGTTTCATGGTCCAGTCAGTCGTTTCTAGGTAGCGGCCCTGCGACTGACCACCACCTGAAGGTACCGGTCAGGCCAGGACCGCCATCTGGGACGTTGCGGTTGGGCTTTGACCGCATACTCCAAGTTGCGGTCAGGTGCGTGACCATTTTCTGCCAAGTTGTCCCTGGCAGGTAGCGGTCATGTCGTGACCGCAATATGTTGCTAGCGGCCTTGAGGTGGCCGCTACATGTAGGTAGCGGTCCAGAGTGGACCGCCACCTGGGGGTGACGGTCTAGGGGGAGACCGCCACCTAGTTTTCCGTGTTAATGTGTTCCGTTCGTACTGTGTTGGCCCCTGGTCGACCCGGTTGTGACCCAATGGTCGACCTTCGATCTCGTGGATGTCCCGGACACCCCGTGAGTTCTGTGACCGTGTTTTTGGGTGTCCGGAGGTACCGTGTTACCTTGATTAGCGTGTCTATGGGTTTGAATGGTCCGGGTGACCCCATGTGTTCCGGGCTTTCGTGCTTTCGCTAGATTGAGTCGTCGTGAGTCGACGTGAGTACGGAGGGCTATTCCCGCATGTCATTGACATTTCGGTAAGCGTTTTTTCGAGTGGGCCGTGAGTTTGGCCCTTGGACTGCGAGTCTAGTCACCCAGTCTGGGGTTGGAGATTTCTCGCTTTTCCCTTGGATAGGGGATCGACTCGGCGGCTTATGAGCTGCCTTGGGAATCGTGCTACCGTGGTTTCAGACCTAGGGATTAGGCTAGATTAACGGCGCTGTGCCGTCATGTGCAGTGGTCTTGACCCGAGTCGCGTGACTCAAGGACCGTTGGGTTTATTATGTTTAGTGGACTGTCCAGAGTCCGGTGGCCCCGAGCCACCTAGTGCTCCGTATTACTCGCAATGGGTGCGTGCGTGACTTTCCGTGATCACGTTAGTGACTCCCCATTAGTCGTAGCCTTCTTACAGCACGCGTGTGTTGATCCACCAGGGAGTGATGGAGCGACTTACCCGAGAGAGACGATTTTTAGGCTGGTTACCGTAGGGCCCCTTCGTGCAGCCTCAGTCCGGGCTTTGGGAAAGAACCAGCTAGAGGATCTGACCTAGGGAGCATGGTCTGTGTGTGCACATGTGGTTGGGGGTGTCAGACCCGCGCTGACGAGCGCGACCCCAGCTAGTCCTTGTTCTGTGTTCCTGGTTACTGTACTGTGTCTCAGTTTTCGCCTGGGACGTCGTAGGGAGACACTTGAGGCTGCAGACTAAGTCGTCAGTGGACGTATCCGGCCTTGCTTCTGGTGGGCAGGTACTCCCGTCATGTGACGTGTGCTTCTCGTGACTCGAGGTTCTGTTTCCCGTCTGCGAGACATGATTTTGTGTGTAGTTCTCGGGTATTTTCCTGAGATAGAGGTCTAGGATTTCCGGTGGGCATTACTGAGGGTCTCCCCTAGGCGGTGTAGAGTTCACGACAGCGAGGTCGTGACCGTGGTTCTGGACCGCGTGGTCTCGGAGTGGGCCTTCGTCTGTGAGGACAGGCCTCCACGACAGAGGTGTCGTGATGTTTTCCCTGGGACGTAACCAGGGTGGTTCGTGCTTTGGTAGTCCCTCGACCGTGGGATCGGGGTGTTGGTTTCCCGTTCGGGTAGGAGTAGTTGTAGAGCCGTGGTTTCATCGGCTGCCGTGTTTGGGGAATTCGTGTACGACCGTGTTTTCCGCCGTTGTTGTTGTAGCTACTCCCGTTGTTACTGTTGTTCTTGTTAGCGCTGCTTGTTACCGCCGTTGTTTACGGTTGGGGTTCCACGGGACCCCTACTGAGCCAGTGAGACGAGGCTCACCCCTGTTTTTCAGGTGTTGTAGTTCTTCCTTGAGGTTCGAGGGTGCTGCGCGGAGGTTCTTAGCTGCCAGCTCGCCGGGCCGAGTGTTCACTCGGTGTTAGGTACGTTTTCCTGTCTTTGACTATATTTCTGTTAGACTGGACTCTGTTGTAATTGTTTATTTATTTATGTTAATTGTTGAATTATCCTACTTTATTTTCTATTTCTTTGTACCTCCACACTCCTTTTAGCCCTTCCGAGCCCTCCGGCTCGCAGGCGGCGGTCCAAGATTCGAATGGTATCAGATTATTCTCGGTATCTAGATCTTGGGTCGTTACAATTATGGTTCTTTGGAACCCCTTTGAGGTGGATGATGTGGTGGTGGATAGACATGTGAGTAGGTGAGCTATCTAACTTCATTTTACCAATGTGAGGGATGGTTTTTCATGGGATTTCACTAGTGTGTATGGTCCACAAGGAAGTGAGGACAAGCAGTTGTTATGGGAGGAGTTGATTGGCCTCCACCATTCTTCAGGGAGGCCGTGGTGCGTGGGAGGAGACTTCAATGCAGTGGTTGTGTCTTGGGGGTGGTTGGGGGAGTTTGGTAATGTAAGGGAGATGGAGGACTTCTCAGCTTTCATCGAGGAGGCGGTTCTAGTGGACATTGACATGTCACATGGCCTCTTCATTTGGTCCAACACGAGAGCAGATGTTTCTTGCTCGAGGTTGGGCAGGTTCTTGATATATGTGGACTGAGAGGATCTCTATCCTCATGTACAGGTGCTTCCATTAGTTAGAGTAGTGTTTGACCACAAACTCATCGTCTTGAAGATCAACCGGATACAAGACATGCAGTTCTCCTTCAGGCTTGAGAGATTCTGGTCTAGGGAGGCAGACTTCATGGACACTATCAGGGGAGTTCGATATTTGCAAGTTGCTAGGCGCTCTGCAATGGCCACTCTGGTGTTGAGGTTGAAGCATACTACATAGATTCTCTAGACTTGGGGGGCAGACAAAACCCTCCCGAGCAAGGGAGCCAAGGATAGAATTCTACTGTAGATTGAGGGACTAGACAATTTGGAGGAGGTGGATTGTTAGATTTAGAGGATAGGACCCTTCGGGACTCCTTGAGTTGTCAATTTGAGGAGATCCTCTCTAGGGAGGAAATCTACTAGAGGCAGAGATCCAGGGACAGATAGATTTAGAGAGGGAGACATGAACACTACTTACTTCTAATGTATCACTTCATAGAGGAGGAGAGTTAATACTATTACTTGTACTAGAGTGGGGAGCTTTCTATCTCTTCAGATGAGCACATCAAGGATTTGGCCAACGACTACTACTCCAGGTTGTTTTTTGAGGGGGATCACTTCAGACCCATGATATCAGGTGATCTTCTTCCTTGTCTATCTCCTGAGGAGAGGGAGGATATTACTAAGAGCTTTATAGATGAGGAGATTCGCCAAGCAATTTTCTCTCTTGCAGGGGACAGAGCACTAGGACCAGATGGCTTCCCAATGGCCTTCTTCCAACATTGTTGGGATGTCATCAGTTCTGGCTTGATGACAACAGTTAGGGAGTTTCAGGAGGGGAGGACACACTTGGGGAGTATTAATAAAATCCTCCTTATCCTTATCCCTAAGAAGTAGAGAGCATAGGATTTCAAAGACTTAGGTCCATCAGCTTGTTGAATGGTACATAAAAGATCATCACCAAATTGTTAGCAAGGAGATTGGATAGAGTCATGGATAGGCTGGTCAGTTACTATCAGGGAGCCTTCATCAAGGGGAGACGTATACATGATAATTTTTTGGTGGCCCACGTGTGCTTGCATATCATGAAGACTCATAAGAGGAAATGAGTGATATTGAAGTTAGATTTTGAGAAGGCTTATGACATATTCAACTAGCTTTGCTTGTTTGAGGTGTCGAAGAAGATGGGCTTTGTGGATAAGTGGATTGGTTGGATCTGAGACTATATCTCATCTGCTTCTTTTGTTGTGCTAGTCAATGGTAAGCCGTCTACATACTTTTATTGTGGTGGAGGGCTCCGACAAGGAGACCCTATGTCTTCCCTCTTTTTAGTTCTGGTGGCTCATGCTCTTAGCAGGGTGTGACAGAGAGTAGAGGTTGCACATTTCATGAGAGGCTTCCAGGTTGTCAAAGGGGGTCCCGCAGTCACCTACTTGTAGTATGTCAATGATATTATTATGTTCCTAGCAGAGGGTGAGCATCACCTTTATGTGGCTAGACTTCTTTTAGAGTTGATGGGGAGAATCATTGACTTGAAGGTTAACTTCAACAAGATCTTACTTTTTAGGGTTAATATGGATGATATGTCTCTCCCGCGGGTAACACGCATCTTGGGTTGCTAAATTGGTACATTTTCCAGTTCATACCTGGGCCTCCATTTGTCCCCAGGTGCTCTACGATGTGCTGATTGGCTCCCAATTATACAGATGTATGAGATTAGATTGGTTGGATGTAAGGTTAGGCTGCTGTCATATGGGAGTAGATGAGTCTTATGCAGATCAATATTGGATAGCTTACCTATCTACTTTCTTTCAGTGTTCCGGATCCTGAGGACTGTGATGTAGAGGATTGAGTACATTTAGAGGAGATTCTTCTGCCATGAGAGTGGAGAGATATGTAAGGGATGGCATGACATCGGGTGGAGGAAGGTGGTTGCTAGCAAGGAACAAGGGGGACTGGGGATCAAGGATGTGGGAGATTTTAATTTGAACATCTTGTGTAAGTGGCTATGGAGATTGGGGACAGGGGATGATGGGTTGTAGGTGAACCTTGTCAGGCATAGGTACTATAGTAAGAGGAGGGTTTGAGACTTAGACACTCCACCCATGTCCTAAACCTCTCCTATCTAGTGCGACATTTTGACTTGCAGGGACATCATTTTCTCTAACGTTCAGGTCCGACTAGAAAAAGGTAACATGTGCCTTTTCTGGAAGGGTAGATGGCGTGGTGAGCTCTCTTTGGAGGTGTCTTTCTCCAGTCTCTTTGCTGTCGCTGCTAACCCTTTGGGAATGGTGGATCGAGATTTTGACACCCAGCTTTCAGGGGGCACCTGGGCATCGACTTTCAGGAAGGATCTTAGGTCGGCAGAGATAGAGGAGTTCTAGGATCTCCTTCTTCGCCTCCTTGACTTTGCCATGCATTCCCTCAAGGAGGATGTGTGGGCTTGGAGGTGGAGTAGGGAGGGATCTTTCTTGGTTCGGTCTGTCTACACCTTTATCTCAGACGGAGTGATGTGCCATAGTCTTGCCTCGCAGATTTGGAAGCCGAGGTGCCCACTGAAGGTGAAGATCCTCACTTGGAGGATTTTCCATGGGAGGCTCCCCACCCATGGCTGGTTGGTTCGCTTCGTCCCCGGTGTCCAGTTGACTTGTTGCTTGTGTGGGCAGGACGATGAGACCCTAGACCACCTATTCGTAGGTTACTCGTACTCGTGGGAAGTGTGAGATGCGTTGGCTTTGAGGACCGACTGCCATATTAACCGCCATTTGGAGGTGCATCATTTCATCGATACTTGGGGTAGGGTTTGACCCCTCAGAGGAGATGCGATTGTGTGGTGGCTAGTTCTTCATGCCACTCTTTGGTCCTTGTCGAGTGAACATAACAATAAGATTTTTAAAAGAGAGGCTAGATCGGATGGGTCTCTTGTTTCTTTTGTTTGTATTTGAGTGAGGGAATGAGCGGAGTTACTTTGTAATATGAATTCTCTGAAGTCCCTTCTTTTTGTTTCATTTGGGGCTAGTGAGGTTCGCACTGTCTTAATATGATCTCTCTATATAGGGATTTTTTTGGAGTTGCTTGACCATACTTGTACATCCTTACTCTTTTTTATTTAATACAATTGTGATACTATCCACTTTAAAAAAAAATGTATTATCATGTAAATAGTCAATATGTGGTCATGGTGTCACTTGCATCTTTAAGGTGAAATCCAATACAATTGTATAGGTTATTTTGACTTCTCACTTTATATTCGTTCGAAAAAATTATCTATATGTCTATGCTCTTCCCTTCATAGTGTTTACCCTATACCTCTCAAATCTTCAAAATGGGAACATCATTTCTCTATCGACAACGATCGCTCACGATGCTTAACCTCAGATGAGTTAATATAGGTCAAATGATTAACCTACTCCTCGTTAACTCTCTCTCAACCTACCCCTTTCGTCCTTTCAGATGGGGTCGAGGTGGGTGATGCAAGGGTCGTCGTAGGGGGGGGGGTTGGTTTGGTGTTCGAAGTTGTTTGGTGGGGGTGGCTTGGTGTTAGAAGCTCTTGAGAGCCATCTCTCTCTCTCTCTCTCTCTCTCTCCAGGTAGGGTCGAGTTGGGTGGTGCGGGTGTCGCCGGAGGGCGGGGGGTGTGAGGGTTGAGCAGCAATAGGAGGTGTCACCTTGTGCCAAGGGGATGGGGTGAACGCAAGGGGAGAAGGCCCCCTTGGGGACGTGGGTGCATCCATGCCCCTACACGCCCAGACCGTCAACCAGTAGGGCGTCGCCTCCTATGATCCCGCCTGGAGCCCCTCCGCCCTCGCACCATTGCCTGTCGTGCCGGAAGATGTCGTTGTTGCTGCCATAGCTATCGAGGGTTTGAAGTCGCCATGAGCAGAAGAGGAGGAGGTAGAAGTCACAGCGGGAGATGGCCGGGGCAAGCATCGACCACTTGTGCCCTACCATCACCTCGTTGGCCACCAGGGTGTTCACGGTGTCCTGCAGGGTGGCATTGTGGGGCACCTCCACCAGCCGCCTTTGTTGCCTCCCCAGCTCTTGCAGACAACAACGCGTACCTGACCTTCATCTCCCATTGCAGCATAGCACGGTTGGCCAAGCAGCATGACAACCTCGCCCTGGCCAAGATCTATGGCACCATCACCACCGACGAGAAGTGCCACGAGAAGGCCTACACTAGGATCGTGTTCAAGTTATTCGAGGTCGACCCAAACGCCGCCATGATGAAGACGAGGGTCACTATGCCGGCCCTCTTCATGTACAACAGCCACGACCCCAATCTTTTTCACAACTACTCCGCCATGGCACAGTGCGTCGGCATCTACACGGCCAAAGATTACACGGACATCAACAAGTTGCTAGTGAAGGCGTGGGACAAAGTGAATGTGACGGTCAATCTCTTTGGTGCTGGGAGGGAGGCGTAGGAGTACCTATGCAGCCTAGCGCCCAGGATCAGGAAGGTGGAAGAGAAAACACGAGAGGGTGAAGTTGCAGGGCACCAGTGTCCTACAATTCTCCCCCCCTCTCTATCTCTCTCTCTTTTCCACCATTTTCTATCTCTCCCACGCTCCTTCCAATAAAATGGAGGCCAAAATAGTAATCTCACTTGAGTGAGTTACCACCGTTATCATGTAACGTAATCTAAGGAGCATGACAGCTCAGGTTAATAGATTCGAGAGATTTAAGGATAAATATCGTAAAGATAGGGATATAGAGATAATTCGAGAATATCTTAGCGATACATAAGTAAATTTTCTTCATTAAACATAAGAATAACATAGTCTCTTTATATAACGACCGACCTTGTTTTTAGATTTTCAGTGTTTTACGTAAATTCAAGGGAAAGTAGTTTCTTAGAATCTCTGTATCTCATATTTACCTCAACCCGTCCACACTTTGGGATTCTTCTACGTGCAGGTCCTCCCTATTCATCTTCTCTGGAGCCTTTCTGAATCTGAAGTCCATACTTGGGATTCCGCGTGCAGAAGCGCTCATGATAGAGAAATTGGAAAAGGATGGAAGTACGAGGAGTTGAGAACTCCCACTCACTAACCACTACGACCTACTGCGAAGCAAGAGTATCCAGCTGGGTCCTCATCTGTGACGAGTCTCGGTTGATCACGAAAAGATTGATGGAAATAAAGAGTCCATATTTTTTGGTCGATCCAAATTAGTCGATAGTGACTTAGGCTGATTAATTATTTTTACTTAACAAAGCTTGCCAAAGGTTCTTAAGATAATTTTTTTCTATAAAATGATGGTTATCACATGGGTTTGACCGATACGAGATCATGAAGGACCCGACTGGATCTAAAATGGATTTGTCTTCGGAAAGTGGCATGACATTAGGTTTAGATAATTTTCTCTAATTACACAAAACTGGGTACTAGACTATAGCCACTCTCTATAGTTTGTAATGGGATAATGCTATTCTTATCTCATTAATGGGACCTTTGGTGTATCATAAAATAACATAAAAGATAATGGTTAGTGCACCCATTGTATTAAGTACACTCGTCAATATATTTGATACAACATTTAATATTTTTTAAATTTTTTTAGTGACTCTCACTCTAAATTTATTTGACTCTCACGTCACGTCAGTCGTCGAGTAAAAAAAAAATTACCTCCACGTTAATAATAAAAAATTTATTTTTTACTATTCACATGGTCCGATTTTTATTTTTATTTGACTTTCGCATCACGTTTGAAACGATAGTCATTCAAAAAAATTAAAAAAAAAATTAAATATTACAATAATTAGACCGATGAGCGTAGTTAGTGCAGTAAATGCACCTAGCATTACTCAACATAAAATATCAATTTTGATATCATTGAATTATAAATCTACGAATGCAAAATTTATGATTTTACAATTACAAGCTTTAGAATCTTCGGTTTTGGTTTCCGGCCATTTTGGATTGAAAATGGAAGTCACTTAGCAATGGCGGCCACGTCAGTCGATTGATTGTCGAACGCAGGAAGCTACAGCGTACCAAACATAAAGAAAATACCGTTTTACAATATTTTACAGTATTTTACTGTATGCCAAACAACCCCTAAATCTATTTCGGAAGAACATATAAATACATCATTGTTGTCTGTTTAGGATTCTAAGGCTGCATTTGGCTGGATTTTTATAGAGAGATTTTGAGATTTTAATGATTAAAATTTATGACAAAATATACAGTCCAACCAAATGCAACCAAGGCTCTCGACTTCTGTGTCACCATGGATTTTTTGAGGAGAGAGAAGTTGTGACGCATCCGGGGAGAGATACAATCTACCAAAATTTGCATAAGACGAGCTTTTTCATCGGGCGGGTGTAGATTTTAAGAGTAAAAGATGATTTTATCCTTCTGTTAGTCCTTTTCACGTCGTTGCGATGGAAGGGCATGGATAAGAAAATTAAAAAATTCAAATGATGGCACGGGTAACGATGTGAACGACAGAGAAGTCAAGAACGACGACTTATGTCCGCACCAAATGAGATTGTAAATCCCTAAGAAAGTGTACCATAGTTAGGGGTCGTCGATGTCACAGATTTATTAAAGATTTAACACCCCGTCGTTCCTACCAAATGCGGCCTAAGACGATCACGAGATGAAAGCGATCACTATAAGAAATGCAAGTAGCTGGAATGCCAGAATTGTTTTAAAGAGGCACCACGAGGGAACGCAGCATTCCCCTGGTATCCTTGTCATGTCATTAGTTATTCTCTAATTCAACACTTACTTCACCATTCTTTGGTAGATTATAAAGGTGTGGATAATGTTATCAGAATCGAATCGATATTTGAATCGGTCAACGAGTTAATTCGATTCGAATCGATTGGATCGTTCAATTGAATCGATTTGAATCGTGACGTCATTATAATATTGATACATGGTCCGACTCGATTTTATAATTTAAGATAATAAAAAATAAGATATAATAATTAAATTAAAAAAATATACATGTATAATTATTAGTCATGATTATATAACTATACAAGTAAAATAATAATAATATCATGGTTAAATAAACTGACCTTAAAATTTTGTAATGTTTCATTTATCTTCGCTCTTCACAATTGATATCTATGTTCCTTTAAAATTTTAAACTTAAAATATATTTAAAATAAAATGATAAAGAATAACAAATTAATAATAATAAGATAATTTTAATTCACACATAAATATTAGTTTAAATATCTAAATATTTTTATATTTATTTTTTATTTTAAATGGTGAATCGGGTCGGATCAGTTCGTACCGGTTCATCGGTCAAACCGCGATTCGATCGGTTCGTCTGATTCTTTAACATTAGACCGGACCGACCTTAATTGAACTGATTTAAAGACCGATTCATGGTCAGACCGATTCGACCGATCGATTCGATCCGATTCTGATAACACTGGTTGTGGATGCCTAAAATCAAGGTTGACAAATGACTATAAAGTATAAAGTTTTACAAAGTGTTGAACGCTCCATCAAATTTGTAGTCACTTTCATATTGATGAGCCCTGGGGTCATTGTTAAATATATTCCGTCCTCCCTAATATTTAGGGTGCCATTCCGAAGTCTCGAGCCACGAGCAGGTGTGTTAGAGAAGCAGGTCAATTTTTTGGGATTCCAAAGGTTTGCCGCCCACCCAATCTATTTACACACCTTTGAGTGTGTAACAAGTTCTCTCTTTTTATCAAAAAAATATGACGATGTGAGGTCCACCTCACCTATCCATCCGTATAATTCAATCTCTCGTCATGTAATCCAAAAAAATTAAAAAATTTTTTTGTAAATAAATATATTAGAATTGAATTTATAAAAAAATTCTTAAAAACATATTAATAATTATACCACTACGTAAAATTAAACAGTGTATAAATATCGTCGCTGCAACCACTCTTTACCACTTGTAAAGTTAACTATGATTAATTTTAACTAGACCTATGAAAAAAGAAAAATATCTTTAATCAAAAAAATAAAAACTAAAAATACCATGCACACTCTTCCCCTCCCTCCCGTCAGCCCCTTCCCTCTCCCTGTCAGAACCCCCACCCCTTGCGGCCACCACCCCCTCTCCCCTGCAACGCCCCCTTCCCCTCTTGGAGGCACCATGAAACCTCCTCTCCCTCTTCCCCTCCTCTCTGTCCCACGTGAGAACGCGAATACATGTTTCTACTTATTAGTCATTGATTTTTTTAAGTTAAATCCATCTATCTATATAAATCTATATAAATTATTTTTCATAAATTTTCACTTTCTAACGAAATAGGAGAAATTTGATAATCGGAACTAACATCTCCCCTCGTGAAAAAGAGAGAATCTCTTCGACATGCACTGTGATTGGGCATCAAAGAAACATCAACGTCTTGATCACTAAGAAATTTGATTGCTCCAATTTTGTAGGAAAATTGATCGATGTCAATAATAATTAAATTTTTATATAATTTCAAAATTAAAAAACATTGACGACTAAAAATCTAACACAATAACATTCAAACTCTACGTGAAAGTGTGAGAGAGAAGGAGATTCAAGTCAAGAAGGCACCCAACTAAACACACCCCCCCCCCCCCCGACGAGGCTCACAAACCTTGGAGGATTAAATGTACATCTTTTTCTAAATTCTAATGGTCAAGATAGTGGTATATCTTTTCTCCCTCGCGTTGGGCACCAATGGAAGATACATTCACCGTACGATCGGGAGCATGCGAAACGGAGGAAGTCGTGTTGAAGGTTCCGCGCGCCGCCCGGTGCCCACTGCGGCCCATCACGCGGAAGGACGGGAATCCAGGGGAAGCACTCCGTGAAAGCGGGATTGAGCTGAAAATTCTCCACGCACAGTAGCGCACCCCTCCTTATTAGATGTTTATATGTTACGACAAAGAAACGGGAATCCAGATCTCAGGAGCACTGATCTGTCAACCACTGCAGCTTGCGTGCGTGCAGCATGGAGATGGCGTCCAAATGGATTATTCCCGAAGCTCGTGATCGAAAGTGGGGTGTCTGAGAATGACAGGCGACGGAGAAGATAATTGGGTGTCCTCTCTCTGTGCAGGTGATTAGACATCTCTGTTATCGTTATCAGTGGTTGAAAATGGTAACTCTGTGAGTTTGTGAGTTTAATCTAAACATCACGTTTTGGAATTCTAATCGTACGTTTTGTGTGTTAGAATAATCTTCAGTTAATTAGCACTTGTGATAAATTTAATAGATTTTTACACGAAAATTATTGCTAGAGATAAATTTATATAAAAAAATCATTCTTAAAGATATATTAGTAAGACATATTATTAGATTAATTTAAATAGTACATAAATATCATATAAACGTAATCTTTTTATAAATTTTGATAAAAAAGAGTGATACGTCTTTAAATAAATATACTATTTTTACATAATTTAAATTTATACAGTGATATATTTACTAATGTACGTATCGAAATAATTTTTTAAGAAATTCACCCATAACAATAATTTTTATGTAAAAAAATCCTAAATTTAATCCGAACCTTCGGCATCAAGTAACAACATAACTAAGACCTCAACTTTTGAGAATGTGTGGACAGACTCTCTCTTCTCCCTCTCCTCTTTCTTGGGTCGCTCCTCCCGAGTTCTTTCGTATATATGTAATCGAGTATAAATGTATAATATAGATATTTTACATCCAAAATATCATTATAGAGCAGGATTGATATTCCAAGCAAGGGGGTATGAGATATTAGGATTAGAAAATGCATAAGAGTTTGTATTGATGCTATTCTTATTTAATTAAATACATCTTTGATTTGAGGTGTATTAATTTACATCATTAATTATAACGATTTTCTTACTGTTCTAAGACGACATCAAGTTGAACTCAACTATGATAAATGCAAATAATAATTGAGATGTAACAGGATGCAAGTAATTGGCATGTAAACGGGTCTTTTAGAGCAATACATTATAGCTAAATTCGTATTAAAGCAATACGTTGAAAGGTTTAAAGACTACGAGAGTAACATATTCTTCAAATATATATGCATCGTGACGCCACTAGATATACTATATATATATATATATCCAATTTAAAATTCTACTCTTGGTTTGTTAGTTAATTTTGTAATTTCTTTGATATATTATGTTCTATCTATACTCGATCTTCGACACTCGATATATATCAAAAGGTTAATTTCACATGTACGCACAACTAATAATTATAA
The DNA here is from genome assembly GCA_022559845.1 of Amorphophallus konjac. Taxonomy (NCBI): domain Eukaryota; kingdom Viridiplantae; phylum Streptophyta; class Magnoliopsida; order Alismatales; family Araceae; genus Amorphophallus; species Amorphophallus konjac. The sequence continues at coordinate 472,180,440 of CM040118.1, forward strand.
GATTCTCTGAAATATTTAATCTTAATTTGATGAAAGTGACAACAATGGAAGTAGAATTGGAAAGACATTAAGGCAGGCAAGCCATGATCTTTTCACCAAACCTTGTAATTAATGAGGAACACCATCAACCAGAATTGGCAGCTTCTTCAATCCTCTTCCCCATGACCTCCAAGCCATTCTGCAGGTAGGAGACCAGGCCATCTCTGCTCCACCCCTCCACCGGATCCGCCATGAACGACCACTCCAGCACGCACCCATCGCCGCTGACGCCGTCGCCGTCGTCATCATCTCCGGGCTTCGCCTTTATGGTGGCCACGTAGCGCCGGAAACCCATGTTGCTCTCCGCCACCTCGTAGCTGTAGCTCCTCTCCGCCAGGTCTATGGACAGCAGCCGCTCCTTGGCCCAGGGGACAACGGGATCCCCGCCGTCCGAGGGGATCGGCGCCCCGGCGCAGTGCCTCGTGCAGCCGGGGACCCCGTCGACGGCGCCGTCGATCAGGTGGCAGGTCTCGAGGCCGGGGAGGAGTTCGTGGAGGTTACCGAAGTCCTTCAGGAGGGACCAGGCCTGGTCGGCCGTGGCTGCGGGGAGCTTGGCTTGGACGACGCCTTCCCATATCTCCTGCGTTTCCATGGAAGGATGGGCCATGGGGGCGTCTGTCGCTTGCACTTGCGGGTTGTGGGGGAAGAGAGAAATGGGTTACCAAACTTGTGAGTTTGTGGGGGAAGAGAGAGAGAGAGAGAGAGAGAGAGAGATGGTTTGTTCTTACGCTATCGGCTACCTATTTTGTTCCACTTCTTTGGTTAAAGGTAAGAATAATTTGGCCGCCATTAAAGGGAAGAAGATATTCTCCACTTTTTATTCTTAAAACGAGAATATCATTTGGCTATCTTAAAATGAGAATAATTCTGCGAGCGCGACGTCTGCGTGCACCTGGGGTACAGGGAGGAGCTATGGCGCGTCCTCGGCGAGCGGCTCACCCCGACCAGGCTAGCTCTTCGTCCGCGGCAGGTACATCGGCGGCGCCGACGAGGTGCTGGACCTGCACGAACGCGGGCGGCTGCTGCCGCTCCTGCAGGGACTGGCCGCCGGCCCGGGTGGTGCTCCCTATAAAATTTAATTACTAATTAAATATTTTAGTTTTTACTCCCTATAACATATGATATTTAACGTTCAATCTTCGTAACTTGACTATATAGCCCTGACTACTTTTAGGAAGTGTCTTTGCTAGTAGTCCATCTAATTAACAACAGTTTGAGGATAAGAGGATATTCCTATGAATATTCGTTTAGCCGATGTTAAAACTTAAAACAAATAGAAAATCAAAGCGACAGAAATACCCCTAACTTAAAAATTAATTTCTCTCGCTATCTCTCTCTCCCTCTCTACATGTCGGATTGTAGGGGTGATCCTACACATCCGCCGCCGCCACCCCATTCGATCCCTCGGATCGAGTGCCGTCCGATAAAGAGAGTAATGCGAGAAAGATGGCCGCGCTGCCGATGGTTCCGACATGGATTTAGGCTTGAAAACCGTCGGAACCAGTGGAAACCGACAACGATCAAATGTTCGCGCCCCCTCCAAACTCCCCCGGTCGACACATAACCCCTCCACTGGCACCTGCAACCTCCTCCCCTAGCAATGGTGCGTGACACCCTCTACCGGCACCCTGCGAACTCCCCCCTCCACCGGCGCCCTATCCTCCTCCGCGACCCCCTCTTGCCGGTGTCAGTCTGCCCCGTCCTCCCCAGACAACCGATGCGGGCCCCTCCATGGTGGTGTCGGCGCTGGAGAGGGGTTTTCAGTCAAGTCTCTCTCTCTCTCTATCTCTCTCTCTCTCTCTCTCTCTCTCTCTCTCTCTCTCTCTCTCTCTCACACACACACACATGCGATACCTATAATTATCTTATGGATACCTATAATTAATATTAAATTATGGTTAAACTGATGGAAGTGACGTTTGATTAAATAGTTAAGTTAATTCGTTGAGCGCCCTACACTTGCGAGCTTCCATAGGGTAATTAAATTAAATAATAAATTTATAATAGTCCCACAACTTAGTGACCCTTCTAAACCGGTTCTGCTTCGGTTGGATCTAAGGGTGTCTATAATTCTCAATTTTTTTATTGTTTTTATTTTCATAACCTATTTTCATACATTTTATAGATACATGATGAGACGAACTGAGAAAGGGATGATCTCCCCCTTTGTATTATGAACAAATATATACACGTATAGAAGCCCAAAATAAGGTAGCCCAAAACAAGGTAAGAAGTCAAAAGACTAGCTAGGTGTACATACTAAGAATAGGACTACGAAGAATAGAATGACAGACGAAGATATATATACAGTAACACCCCCCCTCTCAAACTCACGGTGGATCATAAACCGAGAGTTTACCAACCAATTCATGAAACCGTGGAGTAGTCTGCGACTTCGTGAAAAGATCAGCAAGCTGTGCGGCCGAGGAGACATGAGGGAGAGATAGAGTGCCAGCAAGATAGTGTTGACGAATAAAATGACAATCAATCTCAATGTGTTTCGTCCGCTCATGGAAAACAGGATTGCTGGCAATTTGAAGAGCACTCTTATTATCACAGAAGAGTGGAGTCGGAGTACGAGTATCAACCCCAAAGGATTGAAGAAGACGACGAAGCCAAATGACCTCAGCAGAAGTGTCAGCCATAGCCCGATATTCTGCCTCAGTGCTGGAGCGAGAGACAACTGCTTGTTTCTTGCTGCGCCAAGAGATGAGGGAAGAACCCAAAAAAACACAGTATCCAGTAGTAGAACGACGATCATATGGGTTCCCTGCCCAATCGGCATCAGAGTAGGCATGCAGCTCCAGGGAGGAAGTGGAAGAAAAGAAGAGGGAGCGACGTATAGTGCCACACAAATATCGGAGAACCCAGATGAGAGCAGCATAGTGAACAGAGGTAGGCGCACTCACAAATTGGCTTAGAACATGTACATCATGAGCAATGTCAAGACGAGAAATAGTGAGATAAACCAAAACACCAACGAGTTGACGATAGCGTGTGGGATCGTCTAACAGAACACCATCAGTCTGGCGGAGCTTAACATGTAGCTCCATGGGAGTGTCCACTGACCGAGTATCAGATAAGGAAGCTTGCTGAAGAATGTCAGTGATATACTTCTGCTGCGATAACAAATATCCCCGAGAAGAATGAGCAACCTCAAGGCCAAGAAAATAGCGAAGGAACCCCATATCCTTCATATCAAATTGCAGTTGAAGATGGGCCTTGAGTAGGGATGTCAAAAAAACTCGCAAACTCGGTTGCCCGCATCACCCGACCCGTGATGGGTCGGGTAATACCCGAATAAATAGATATAGATTCGGGTTTGGATATGTTTAAAATACCCGTTTCATATTCGGATAGGGTATGGATTTAATGCACCCGAATCCATACCTGATCCGAACCCGCTCTTAATAACTCATTGTGCATGTTAGGCCTATGATTTTGACATGAACTCAACCCATTGCCCATCTTGTTGGATTTGTGAGTTTGGACTTCTTCATAAAATTGTAAGGACATTTTTATAAAATATAAAAATTACTTTGGAAAGGAAAGAATTGACCGGATTTCTATTTTCCCAATTCTCATAAATCTCACATTTCCTTGGATGTGGACGTGGACTCATATTTTATGGACGGATACGGATATCCGCGGATATATCCATACCCGTGACGGATATATCCATATCCATACCCGTGAAAATAAAAGGGTATTATCCGGGTATGATGTTTGTAAAATTTTCACGGATAGGGTATGGTATTGATTTACCCGAGCCGAACCCGATCCATTTACATCCCTAGCCTTGAGGGAGGCAATGGCAGCTGAGTCATCACCAGTAAGAACCATGTCATCAACATAGAGAAGTAAGATAGCACGATCGTGAGGAGAGGTACGAACAAATAGGGCATAGTCTTCGGCGCTCTCCTGAAAGCCTGCGTCAACAACAGCACAGTGAAATCGCTCAAACCAGGCACGGGGTGCCTGCTTAAGACCATAAATGGCCTTGCGGAGACGACAGACATGTCCCGGTAGGGTAGAAAAACCAGGAGGCGGCTGCATGTAGACCTCTTCACGGAGCTCGCTATGAAGGAAGGCATTCTTCACGTCAAGTTGATAGAGAGGCCAATGACGACTGGCAGCAACGGCAAGCAAGGTACGAACAGTAGTCATCTTGGCCACAGGGGCAAAGGTCTCCTCATAGTCGATGCCATACTCCTGAGAGAAGCCACGAGCTACGAGACGTGCCTTGTGGCGCTCAATAGAACCATCAGCCTTGGTCTTGATCTTATATATCCACTTACAACTGATAGGGGAGACGTTGGAAGGAAGTGGGACAACATCCCAAGTATGTGTCTCCTGAAGAGCATGGAGCTCCTCCTGCATAGCCTGACGCCAGACAGGTAGCTGAACAGCCTGGTGGTAACTTTGAGGCTCCTGGTGGGAATGTATGTTTGTAAGGAAGGCAGAAAACTGAGGATAGTAAAAATCAGTGGGAGCATAGCCAAGCCTATCAGGAGGGCGGTGATAACGCTGAGGATACCGCCGAGGGGGATCCATAGCCGGCAAAGGAGGAGCAGGAGTTGGAGCAGCATCAACTGTGGAGCTGGAAGCATCTTCCTGGGCGGAGGTACGTCGACTAGGAGTCGAGATAACAGGAGTCGGGGGAGAGGACTCGGGCTCTAGGGAGGGCGTAGGATTGGATGACTCTTCTGAAGGGAGAAGACCGGGAAGACCAAGAATGACAGAGGAAGGTGAGGAGGGACCAAGAGTATGAAGAAAAGAAAGATCAGAAGAGCCAGTGGAAAAGAATGGAACATGTTCAAGAAAGGTGACATGACGAGAGATCCGAAGACGACGAGCAAGAGGATCATAGCAGCGATACCCAAGATGCTCAGGGCTGTAGCCAAGGAGGACGCACTTAACTGCTCGGGGTGAGAGTTTGGTGCGTTCATGGGGTGGCAACAACACATAGCATGTACAACCAAAGCTACGAAGTCGACTGTAGTCTGGGGATTTAGAGTAAAGCCGCTTATACGGGGTACAACCTGACAAAACAGAAGAAGGGGTGATATTGATAAGAAAAATGGAAGTGAGAACGGCCTCAGCCCAGAAGGTACGAGGAACAGAGGCAGAGAAGAGTAGAGCGCGAGCCGTCTCTAGAATGTGACAATGCTTGCGCTCGGCAACACCATTTTGTTGGGGAGTATATGGACACGAGAGCTGAGGAGGTGTGCCATGAGAGGCCAGAAGGAGACGAAGGTCAGAGGACAGATACTCACGGGCACCATCAGTCCGAAGAACCTTGATACGACAGTGAAAGTGAGTATATACCATTTCAGTAAACTGACGATAAATAGACAGAAGATCAGACCTGCGATGAAGAAGATAAACCCATGTAAAGCGCGTACAAGCATCCACAAAACTGACATAATACAGAAAACCAGTCATAGAGGGAAGAGGGGAAGGTCCCCAAATGTCAGAGTGAACTAAATCAAATGGAGAAGTAGCAATAGACTCATGGGAAGAAAAAGGAAGAGCTACATGTTTGGCAAGTTGACAGCCTTCGCAATGAGACAAAGAAAAGGGCACACGAGGATCAAAGACACCGGACTGAAAAAGAGATCGAAGACGAGCTTCAGACGGGTGACCCAAGCGACGATGCCATAGGTCGACACAAATGAGGGAGCGACTCAGAGATGTCGACGTAGCAAGCACAGATGGAGGAAGATGCAACGTGTCCAAACAGTAGAGGTCGCCCACTCTACGACCTGTTCCAATCCTCTGGCCGGTACGTGGATTCTGCACATCACAAGAAGAGGAAGTAAATGAGATTGTGTATCCAGAATCAGCTAGGCGACTGACAGAGACAAGGTTCTTGGAGAGGTGAGGAACATGGAGAATAGAAGAGAGGGTAAGGCGACCAGAAGGGTCATAGTGGGGGGTGATGGAGCCACACTGTGAGACGGAAAGAGAGGTACCATCAGCAGTGTGGATCCGAAGATGTGGCGGGATAGGGGAACAATTAACAAGAAGAGAACTATCAGAAGTCATGTGGTGGGAAGCCCCAGAGTCTAAGATCCAAGCAGAAGCAGTACCAGTGGCGGCAGACAAAGCGGAGGGTTCAGAAATGAAACCAGCAGTTTGGAGAAGTTGCTGAATTTGTTGTATTTGATTGGTTAACTGTGTCATGTCAAGGGAACCTCCAGCTGAAGATGTAGAAGGCAGTGTTGGTGATTCGGCCACAGCAGCAGTGGCACGAAGTTGACGTTGACGCTCCTTTCGCTGGCGTTTCCGACATTGGTCGATAGTGTGACCACGGCTGCGACAATATTTGCAATAAAGAGATGCTGGTGTGACATCAGAGTCACCAGAATGTGACGATGACTCCAGGCCATGAGGAGGCTTTGGTGTGTCCAGCAGAGGTTTGGATGGTGCTGAGGAATGGGGACGTGAAACAACCGCAAGAACAGTCTCGGAGGGAGAAGTAGGAATTCCCAAAGCTCGCAAGCGTGTCTTCTCTGCAATAAGTTCAGTGAGAGCATCATCCAAACTTGGAAGAGGAGACCGATGAAGAAGCTGAGCTCGGAGTGCTTCGAAGTCTGGACGCAGGCGCATCAAAAAATGATACAGTTGCTGCCGATCTCGCTGAAGGCTACAGGAGCATGTGAGAATGCGTCCAGCAGCATGCATGGCATCCAACTATGAATAGATACGCCGAAGTCTGACCAAAAAACTCTTGAATTGACTGTTCACCTTGACGAAGGCTGTCAAGCTCACTACGAAGTTGATATTCACGAACCCCACTAGACTGAACATAACGTTTGGCAAGATAAGTCCACTGAGCTCGAGACGTAGTAAATTCAAAAAGATCCAAGCGGATAGAAGGATGAACTGAGCGAAAGATATAACTCATAACAATTTCATCAACATCTTCCCAAGTTTGTGTAACAGAAGCAGTAGCATCCTTTCTCGTAGTAGAACCAGACAAAATAGTACCATCCACATATCCCCACAACCTAGCAGTTCGAAGATTAGTCCGAACCGTAGCTGCCCACACAGCAAAATTTTCTGCACCACTAAGTTGCACATCCATCTTTGGAATATCAGATGTAGTCACAATAGGAGCCATACCTTACACGAGGTGCCACTTCCTTATGTAATGGATGATGGGCAGATGCACAGAGATCTACAACCTGCCGAGAAAGGCTGCAGAAGAAGAGTCCCGAGCGGAAGATGCACGTCGCTGCCAGCCAAAGCGCTGAGATACGGCAGAGAAAACTGCAATCAATGCGCACGAGGACTGCGGACGGCGCAGGGTGCTGCACAGACAGGAGACGGGTCCCGCGGTCCTCTAGTGGACGAATGCCGCTGGATAGCGGACATAGGCCGACGCGAGGACTGCAGCGCAGGCAACCGACGGCGTGCAGTGCGGGCAACCGACGGCGTGGGTGTGCTGCTCAGAACGATTGTAACGGCGAGCGATGGCGGCCGACAAAGATGGATGTGTCACTGACCCGTGTTGCTGCGCTGACGGGAGGACGCGCCACTGACCGGGGGGCGTGGAGTAGACAGCCACGCGAAGGAGCAAACAGAAGGGCACAAGATATCTTCGTGCCTGGGAGCAGTGCGGCTCTGATACCATGAGACGAACTGAGAAAGGGATGATCTCCCCCTTTGTATTATGCACAAATATATACACGTACAGAAGCTCACAATAGGGCAGCCCAAAACAGGGTAAGAAGTCAAAAGACTAGCTAGGTGTACATACTAAGAATAGGACTACGAAGAATAGAATGACAGACGAAGATATATATACAGTAACACATGAGAATGAGAGTTTTTGAAAATTTTTTTTTTTTGAAATGCTTAGACTATCTCTTCGTTTTCTAGGGTTTAGTTTCTCTACCTCCTCCCATGGTAAATATAACAGGAAAAGCATGTTCTCACCTGCACTCCACTATATATATATATATATCCCCATTATCTCCTTTTATTCGCTCTTCACTCTTCCCTTCCTCTCTTTCCCCAACGTGAGATTGCGAATACATGTTTCTACTTACCGGTCAACCACTGCAGCTTGCGTGCGTGCAGCATGGAGATGGCGTCCAAATATATTATTCCCGAACTCGTGATCGAAAGTGGGGTGTCTGAGAATGACAGGCGACGGAGAAGATAATTGGGTGTCCTCTCTCTGTGCAGGTGATTAGACATCTCTGTTATCGTTATCAATGGTTGAAAATGGTAACTCCGTGAATTTGTGTGTTGCAAGAGTCCAAACTCATGCATGATAAATTTAATCTAAGCTATTATTAGTATCACGTTTTGGAATTTTAATCGTACGTTTGTGTGTTAGAATATTCTTCAGTTAATTAGCACTTGTGATAAATTTAATAGATCTTTGCACGAAAATTATTGTTAGAGATGAATGAATTTATATAAAAGAATTATTCTTAAAAATATATTAATAGACATATGAATGGGTTAATTCAAATAATATAAAAATATCATTTAAATATAATTTGTGGACACTAAAAAAAATGAAGAAAAAAAAGGGCAAAGAGAGGCCCACTCACAAATGGGTCAAGCTCTGTGCGCAGGGCCCAAATGCCATGGGCCAAGGAGATAAAAAGGGGTGGACGGGCAATATGGAGAATAGGGAAGGGGAAAGAGAGAAAAGAGAAGAGAATTAAAAAAAAAGGAAACTAGATGGAAAATACCTGACACTGTTCCTCCGTGTCAATCTCTCTCCTCGCGTGTTTCCCCTCTCCCATGGCGCAGCTGTGACTGACGGGCAACACGACTCCTCGCCGGGATTACTGTAGCGCCCTGTCCAACCCCCGTGGTGACCGGCGGATGAAAGGAAGGCCCGCGGTGGATTTCCTCCACCCCCTGGGCATAGCCGCGCGAGCTCCGGCCGCCTTTGGGACAAAGGGTAGCCTCGTCCGGCGAGGTCTCTTCCCCATCATCTCGCGGAACCTTTCACGTCCGTTCGAGCCGCAGCTCTACGACGCCTAGCAGCAGCACTAGGATCCGACGACGGCCAGGGAAGCTGCAGAAGGATCTGGAGCCAGCCTCCTTCGAACGCCCTTTTGCCCCTATAAGAAGGGGGCCTCCGGAGACGATAAAGAGGTTGGATGAGGGATCTCCTGCAGAAGTCCCGAAGAAAAAACCCTTTCGTGAGTGTCTTCTCTGAAGTCTTTTTTTTTCTCCTTCTGCTGTTTTCTTTCACCTCTCAATCTCTCCGGTCCGACGCGTCCGTAGATTAGAGGGATCAAAAGGGGAGACGAGAGTGTGGGAAAGATTATAAGAGGGTGGGTATATTTTGTTCATTCGGTTCTTTCTCCCTGTTTCATCTCCCAAATGTAATCTTGTTATGTTTGAGAAAGAACGAAGCTTGGGGTCTTGTCCTCCGATTTCTTGGCATGGGTATAATGCCCAATGTATTTCTCCACTGTCTGTGCATCTACGTATGATATACATATGTATATACTTGCTGTATCTTTTATGTTTCTTTGCTTTGTTTCATTTGTCCGTAAGTCCTTTTATAGGAATTTGGTGTTAGCTTGTATGATAAAGAGCTATGTATATATATATATATATATATGATGCTCGTATGTTTTTCGGCGCACTTCTCGGATCCGCCCATTCTTCTATATGCATATTCAGAATTGTGACAGTGATATATGCCTCCTACTTCAGATAATCCCCCCTCCTGTAGCAGATTCTTCTAATTTTTTTTTTATCACTCTTCGATCCCAATACCGTTGTTTTGAAGGAAGGGCCCCGGGTCTATTTCAGGTGAGACATCGGAGCTCATGTCCTTTAACCTTCTATGAAATCACTCGAGGGTCTCCATGGGCTCACTTCCGTATAGCGTGGATCTCGACATTTAAAGAGTGAATATTTATGGCCATGCGCTTCGGTAAAAAGAATTTCATGGGATCCCTAGTAGGCTCTTCCTCGGAATTTTTTTTTACTGACCGGTGTGAGTTAATTAACGGTGTTATCGCTTTCGTGTGCACCTTGTTACATCTCGGAGTTCTCTACGTGAATGTGCACCTATTTAAACCCCCCAACGTCTCCGAGCATAGGGAAATGCTGCCACAATTTGAAAAGGTATCAGCTAAGTCACCGATCGAGGAGCAATTGGGAAGGGGGGGGGGGGAGAGAGTAGCGCCGTTGGGGTTTATCAACGGCCGATGAGGTGAGGGGGTGGAGGAGAGGGAAGGTCGACGGGGTGGGAGAGCAGCTAAGGGTGGGGGAAGAGAGACCCACCAGAGTTGGGGGGTGGGGGGGTGGGGAGGAAGAGCAGTTGGGGGTGGGGGGTCATTGTCCCCTTCCTCACTATGCATAGATGGCGGCGACAATGGTTCTGCGGCAGCCCTTTCCTCCTTCTGTTGGAGCATCTCTATGGGTGTCGGTGACCGCTTCCTCCTTTTGTTCAGATGGCGGGGCAATGGCTCTGCGTCACATCACCATTGGGTAATCTTCCATGTTCACCAACCCTTGCTCGCATCCACCCTCCTCTCCAGCCTGGCCAGAGTGGGGGGGGGGGGCCCGGCCTCCTCTTCTTGGTCCTCCTAATCTGTGGCCGTCTCCCTCCGCCGGTGCCCCCATCTTTGTCGCCGATGGCTCCACCGCTCCCCCAGCCGTGTCTGTCTTTCGCGGCACCGGCTGTACGGACATGCCATCCTCCTCCTCGCATGCCTTTGCGGCCGGTGTGGAGGGTAACCCCCTTGTGGTCCCTTCTGGTGGTCTTGGCCTTGAGGCCTCCTCTTCCTTCTCTGAAGCTCTCTTCGGCGTCTCCACCGACTCTTTGGGCGGTTCTCCGTTGCCTGGAGATCGACACGTTTTTATCCTCTCCCTCACGCCACCGCGAGATGGCACTACAGGGACGACGAGCTCCCCTTCGCCGCTCCTGCCCCCTCCTGTGGAAGGATTGACGCGGCGGCGACGTGGAAATGGATCGACGGCAACTCCGAGAACGCGAACGGGACGGGATAACTTGCTGTCTCGCACAGCTCGGCCTCACGCCGGACGGTCTCACACCAGGCGACACACTCAAACTCATAAAATGAGAAAGAGGGAAGGGAATAGCACAAGAGAGGAGCTCTCTCACGTACAATAATCTTTCTTCAATTCATCATATCACAATCTTTTGTAAGCCCCCCCTTTATATAGGGAAAGCCCATTACACACATGCCTTCACACTTTCACTTATTGTGTTTATACCATGGCCTAACAAGACAAATCCATCCATCCACTTTTGACTTTGTGGGTTTAAAATATAATATTTTGACTCAATAAAAATAAAATACTTCGGTGGTTAAAATATAAATACCACCATAGTAAAATACACACAATACATACACACATACGTACGGATACGTACTCAGGACGTCGAGTCTTCAAGCGACTCTCTGAGCCATAAGTTCGGGACGGTGCGGCGTCGGCTCCGAGTAGTGGGCCCGGTAGTGGACCCGATGTCCCCGCCAACCCTCCCGGGGCGGTTGGAACTCGACTCCGTCGAGTAAGGGGGGACACTGCTGTGGTAGTGCTCCAGCAGATCTGGATCGAGGCGCTGGAGATCTTCCCGGCTGATTCAGGAATCATCTGATGGTGGACGATCTCGCCAGCGGATAAGGTAGCGCTGGTACATCCTACTCCGTGTAGTGGTCACCTGCTCATGCAGTATCCTCTCAATGTGCTCGCGCGGTGCTCTCAAGGCTGTCAGACGCACAGGGGTGGGCTCACTCACAATGGGAGGAGAAGGCTTGAAAGGGTTACTAGGAATCGCTGTGGATTCCTTGTAGGCCAATTGGTCTGCCACATTAAAGGTCGAGCTAATCCCATATTCGGGAGGTAAGTACACAACATAAGCATTGGAGCCAATCTTCCGCTGGATAGGGATGGGACCATCACTACGGGCTTGTAACTTTTTAACCGCTCCCGAGGGGAGTCGTTCGGGCCGTACCTGTACCATAACCAAGTCACATTCTTGAAATTCATGGTGACGCCTATGTGAATCAGCCAATTTTTTATAAGTCTCATTATTGAGGTTGATTTGCTTGCTAATCGACTCGTGCAAACTCTTGACATGTTGTGCAAACTCCTCAGCTAACTTGGACACTCTAGACTCGAGAGGAAGGGGAATGAAATCCACAGGTTTCCTAGGATTGTATCCATACACGACCTCAAATGGACTCATACCTATGGACCGATTGACCGAACTGTTGTATGCAAATTCGGCTCTAGGCAAGAGAAGATCCCAAGTGCCAGAATGTTCCCCTACAAGACACCTCAAAAGGTTTCCTAAACTCCTATTGACGACCTCTGTTTGCCCATTGGTTTGTGGGTGATAGACAGTGGAGAATTTGAGTTTGGTGTCAACTAGGTGTCAAAGTGTCTTCCAGAAGTAACTAGTGAACCGGACATCTCGGTCAGACACGATGGTTTGGGGGAGACTAGGGATGTCAATGGTAACCGATAATCCGATAACCGTCCGTTTCGTTAGCTTAACGAACAGCAAATGGATAGTATTTTTCTTTCCGATAAATTAACGGATACAAATACGGATATATCCGGTTTCTTAGCGGATACGGATACAGATACATCTTATTCCGAATCTGTATCCGTCCGTTACCGTTAAACAAGTTTGTATTTGACTCAAATAATTTAGTGTCTTGAAGAAAATGATATTGAAGATGAGATATGTGTATAATTTAAGTCATTTTTATTTTCATGATGGTAAAATATTTATAAATTACAAGATATTTTTATAATTTTTTAAATTATCAAGTTAATATATTCTTTATTTTCATGAAAGATATGTATAAAGATTGAGAATACGATGGAGATTAAAGTCTAAAAGAGTTAGTTTATTTTATTGTTTAAACTTTATATGTTTCATATTATCTTTGGGGATATTGTAATATTATATATTTGTATACTTTTAATTGCATTATATGTTGGCTCATGAATAATGATGATATGAGAACTAAATTGAAATGTGTTTGTTTATCATACAGATTGTTCTTTTCAATTTAATTTTTTTCTAATTGAGTTAATCTACATCTTAAATTTTAATCTTATATGTACTTTTATGTCCGATAACTATTCGCTAACCGTCCGTTAACCGTATTTTTCGGATACTCGATAACGATTTTCGGATATGAAGTCCCGAGTTTAAATGGCACCCAAGAGGGGGGTGAATTGGGTGTTAAAAATTAATGAAGATTATTTTCTTTTTGTATAAAATATGTGATAGAATGCTATAAGAGAGACAAGGTAAACAGAGACCAAAAAATAATGCAAGATCTAAAAGGTGATAAAAGGATTATTGAGAATAAAACTGAACTGGAAATCACACATGCAATTAGCACAGAAAGGGGATAGAAGAAAAGGAACAAACCACACGGCGACAACGATTTTTAGGTGGTTCGGATGCCACAAAGACAACCTACGTCCACCCCTCACGGACTGTGAGGATCCACACACTATCTTGTAAAAGGTTACAAGATCAACCACACACAACACTTACACACTGGGAAGAGGAGTTCCCGCGAAGATGCAAGAACACCTTAATACACACACAGCTACACGGGAGGACACACACAACCACACACACACGGATATAGGAAGATCCACACACACCGAAATATTTTAACAACTACAAGATCCACATATGAAGCTTAAGAAGGCAAAAAGAATTTAGAACACAATAGAAGAATCTTGATTTGCTCCCCCTTAATGGATGGTTGGATGCTTTGGATGCAGCTTGAATCCTTGGGCTGATCTTCACTTGACTTGATGAAGAAGGATGAAGAACTTCTCTCGGAGCACTGTTCACGTCTACAGTGCCAAATCCCTTCTCTTCCTCTTGGCAGCCTCCCTTTGATCTTCCTTGAGCATTAGGGTTTTCCAAACCCTCTTGTATAAGTTATATAGGTTCTTGAATGGTCCAAGGCCTCCCCCAGACCAGATCCATAATATCTAGAGAGTTTGGTATCTTAGGGATTAAACAATTCCCATGAGAGTGGCTAATCTCGAAAGGTGAAAAAGTCAACAATTGTTGGTAGCTCGGGGCTGGCGGTCGACCTGCAGGGGCTGGCGGTTGACCGCCACTGAGAAACCTGCAAGTGGCCGGTCCCTGGGAAATCCGGTCGACCGGGATTTGAGGGGCGGTCGACCGCCACTGTGACAGTCTGTAGAGAATTGTATTCTGTTATTTCAGGTCAACCGGGGTCATGCTGGCGGTCGACCGGACTGTCAAAAAACCTGAAAAATAAGAGTTTAGCCCAGAGAACCATATCCACAAGATCGAGACATGAATTGGATGCATGTATATGGGAAATGTCAAGTTCATTTGAGATATGAGAAAGCCCATTCGGAAGGCTAAAGCCTTAAGCAAAAGCATGAAAAAATCCGCCCTTGAAAAACGTGTGAAAAACACTTGGGTCAAGGATTCCAAATAGGAGAGCCACCAAGGGTCCTTGGTTTTGTTATCATCAAAAACACTGAGATAGATATACAACAATCTCCCCCTTTTTGATGATGACAAAACGCTAGGCTAACACACCAAGGTTTATGTTGTAAAAATTCAGATTGAACGTTGTGCTAGAAATGTCATTCACCAAAACAAACCAATCAACATGATGTAGCACAGATCACTAGATAGGCAATAAGAATATGAAATGAGACACCAAAGCCAACAAATGAATTCAAACACCAGTGCTTTCAATTCATCATAGTTTCATTACAAGATACATTAGTGCAAGTGGATGCACGACTCTAAAACCAAAGTCTAAGCAAAAGACTAACACTACAGACAGCCCTCACATGACATGCAAGAAAGTAACACAACCACACAACGACATACATAAGTAAAGAATAAGCCTGCCCTACTACTCCTCCCCCTTTGTCAACAGCAAAAAGGGATGGGATAGACGAAGGAGGGACTCAAACTGCACTGGATCAAAAGAGAACATGCTAGAGGTGAAAGCAAAACAAAGTCTCATGGAGCATCTGCAGGAGGGGACTGATCTGCGGGAGGTGTAGGTGGAAGGCCAAGGTGCTGATGAATGGCGCTAAGTTGGTGGCCATGACTGTGAAGAAGATCAAGAACATGACCAATGGATACATCACGAGCCGTATCCTGACGCCACATGCCAATAAGGGAGAGCTGCAAGAGGGTAAAGGATTGGCCAGACTCAGCGAAATCTGCGCGGAGAGAAGTCATGTGGGTGGTGAGAGTGGCCATCTGAGTAGAGAGAGTCTCAAAAGCAGTAGAGAAGGTGTCCAAGCGCCCGGATAGGGTGTCAAACGCAGTGCCCATATTGTCGCCAAGGGTAGAGAGACGATCCCCAAGGTTATCCACACGAGTCTCCAAGCCGGTAAGCCGCCCGTCAAGAGCCTCGTAATCCACCGAAGGGCGCTGTCCGGCCCCCTGAGTGGAAGATTCCCCATGGTGAAACTGGGGTGGAGGAGACATCTCAAGATCCGGGTGAAACGGGGACGAGGGAGGAGGCTGCTCCTCAGCGGGAACTGGAGGGGGGACATCCCCGTCGCCTGGCGGCTGCGCTGGCGCATCATCTTCCTCACGGAGCTCATCTTCCCCATAAACTGGAATGTCCCGCACAAGCTCGCCGTCGGGACCAAAGTAGTAGCCAAAATCTGTGAAAATTTTATGCTTATTGTACACATCATCCGGCCGAACATAGATGAACTGCTCATTTGCCACATTAATCCCGGCATGAATAAAGACTCCGGTCAACTGCGAAGCATAGGGAAGAGACCGCCGGAGGTAGGTACGACAGGTTCCAATCAGATCAGTCATGAGCCGACCCATATTGATTTGAATACCGTTCATAACATGATAGAATAGAAAACGCTGAACCTTTGTAACCTCATCCCGACCGCCCACTTTGGGATAAATCAAAGATGTAAACATGTGGTGCAGGACTTGCTGTAGTGAAGGAAAATGATTGGCATTTAGCTTGATCAAATTGCTCACACCGTGTACATATTCATAGCCTGTCATAGCAGTAAATGTTGCTGGAACTTCACCAAAACCAAATGCCCTATCTGCACCCATGGCGGATACTCCTAGGGCCTGCTGAAATAACTCCGGAGTGATATGAAGCTCCACACCCTCAACCGTGGTGTATAACCGGTCATTTCTCACAGCTAAAAAGCCATAGAACTGCTGCACCAACCGAGGATAATACCTATTGTACCGGGTAACAAAATCCATCCAACCGTCCTGAACCTCAAAAAGAGCGCACAAATCCGGGAAGAGCGCATTCACCTCATCAAAGTCAACCAAGCGAGGGTCGATAATAGGACGTGGAGGTAAGGGTGCTCGAGGCAGAGGAGGAGCTTGCTGAGATGGAGGAGCCGGGGCTGCTGGCCGTTGACGGCTAGCTTCACCTTGGGCAGAACGCCGAGAACTCCGTCTTGGCGGCATTTCGAACTTGAAAAACCCACCGGGAAACTCTTGGGGAAACGATCTCAACCCCGGGAACGTGGATAAAGCACAAGGGACACTTCTACGGCTTGGAGGAACTTTTCCACAGAGAAGAAGTTGAGAGATATCTCCATGAACGCACACCCGACAATAAGGGAGAGGTCCCGAAGTGATGCCGGGACGACCGAATCAATGTGCGGATGGAGGAAGAAGGGTTGTGGAGGCTTGGATGGTGGAGATGAGGAGTGTTGGGGTTAGGGTTTGGTGGTAGAGAGTGAGTGGAAGTGAAGGAGAGAGAGAAAAGAAGAAAAATGACCCATATAAAAAGGGTCGGTGGACCCCTAAGTCGGGCCGGTCCGCCGCCGACGGTCGACCGGCGCGGGCCTGGCGGTCGACCGCCAGGACCAAAATCCCCAAAAAAATAGATATTTCCCTTTTTTTTTGTTTCTTTCTTTTTCCTTTTTGATTTTCCTTCTGTTTTTTTTCCTTTTTCTATTTGGGGGATAGGCAACGGACTGCCTGAGAGGGGCCACTAATCAGGACAAGGGAAGTTAAAAGAGCAAGATGCATAACTGAGAGGAGGTTCTAATTTTCCCTAGTAAGTTCCTTTAGTACCAGCACACTGAGTCCACAGATGTTTGAGCAAGGAATATTAAGCCATAGAAGAATTATTCAAGAAGGGTTGGATATAAGTAGTAACAAATAGGCATGCAAGGTGAGTAACAACGTGAGAAACAACACATAAGAAAGAGAAGACGCAAAATGCATGGTTTCTACCCTCGGTGAACATGATTTTCTACAAATGCAACCCTATACCTTAGATGCAAACCTATGCATGTATGCTCTCACCCTTGCACATCCCAAGTTCTCTTCTTATCTTATTAAACTGATCCTGGTTTAGAGGTTTGGTGAAAATGTCAGCTAGCTGATTGTGTGTGTCAATGAAGTTCAATTCAAAGACCCCTTTTCCTACATGATCCCTCAGAAAATGATGACGAATATCTATATGTTTGGTACTGGAGTGCTGAACAGGGTTTTTAGACAAATTTATCGCACTGGTATTGTCACACAGAATTGGAACAGTTTTCATTTCAACATCTAAATCAAGCAGTTGATTTTTGATCCAAAGTACTTGGGCTCCACAACTTCCGGCGGCTACATATTCAGCCTCGGCCGTTGAGAGAGCTACTGAATGTTGTTTCTTGGAGGCCCATGAGACTAGACAACCACCAAGAAACTGACAGTATCCACTTGTACTTTTACGATCTACAATGCACCCAGCATAATCCGCATCGGTATAAGCAATTAAATCAAAGGAACCACCGATAGGAAACCACAAGCCAAGGTTTAAGGATCCAATGAGATATCTGAAAATGTGTTTCACGGCGGATAAATGAGATTCCTTGGGGCATGACTGAAAATGGGCACAGAGACATACACTGAATTGAATGTCAGGACGACATGCTGTAAGGTACAGTAGCGATCCGATCATACCTCGAAACAGTGTAGGATCTACTATTTTACCATTTTCATCTTTATCCAGCTTTGTGGTGGTGGCCATGGGAGTTGATATGGGTTTTGCTTCCGCCATCCCATATTTCTTCAACAGTTCAATAGTATATTTGGTTTGATTGATGAAGATTCCTTCTAAAGTTTGTTTCACCTGTAATCCAAGAAAGAAGGTTAGCTCCCCCATTAAACTCATCTCGAATTCTCCCTGCATGATTTTTGCAAATTCATTGCATAAGACATTGTTAGTGGCCCCAAAGATGATGTCATCTACATACACTTGAACCACCAAAATGTCTTTACCTGATCTCTTGGTGAAAAGTGTTTGGTCAACATTACCTCTCTTGAAACCATTTTCAACCAAAAATGAGGTAAGCCGTTCATACCACGCCCTTGGTGCTTGCTTTAGTCCATATAGGGCCTTTTGGAGTTTGTACACATGTTGTAGATGTTTGGAATCTTCAAAACCTGGAGGCTGTTCTACAAAGACATCCTCCTTGATATAGCCGTTAAGAAATGCAGATTTAACATCCATTTGAAATAACTTAAAGTTCAAAGAGCAAGCATAGGATAATAAGATTCGAACAGCTTCAAGTCTGGCAACTGGTGCAAAAGACTCATCAAAATCAATGCCCATTTCCTGGCTGTACCCCTTGGCCACAAGCCGGGCCTTATTCCTAACCACCAATCCCGCATCATTTAACTTGTTTCTGAAGACCCAACGAGTTCCAATAGTGGAATGGTTCTTAGGACGCGGCATGAGAGTCCACACCTCGTTTCTTTCAAACTGGTGCAGTTCATCATGCATAGCCTGAATCCAGGATTCATTTTGAAGAGCTTCACGAAAGTCCTTGGGTTCTTCTTGTGATAGCAAGGCTATCAAGTCTTCCTCTTCAACTTGCCTTAGAGAGGACCTAGTTCTTACCCCATCCTCCAAAAAGCCTATGATGTTCACAGCTGGATGATCCTTTAGACGGGTGGAGGAGCTGGGTAGATCAGGATGCTGCACTTGTGGTTCTTGTAGAGTCTCGAGTATAGGATCTTCATCTTTTTCACTGTTGCTAGAGGTTGCTTCCAACGATTCATCCTTAGCCTTGACACTTATTGAGTTCTTAGGATCTTCATCTGCATCCAAGGTAGAAGAAGTTTGGTCTATCAGTTTTGATTCGGATTCATCAAAGATAACATGAGGACTTTCTTCAACAACTAAAGTCCTTTTATTAAATAGACGGTAAGCTCTAGAGTTGAGTGCATAACCTAGGAAGATTCCTTTATCACTCTTTTCATCAAACTTACCCAGGTTGGACTTACCATTGTTCAAAATATAGCAGGAGCATCCAAAAGGTTTAAGATAAGAGATGTTGGGTTTCTTACCCTTGTAGAGCTAATAAGGAGTTTTCATCAGAATGGGCCTTACCATTGCCCTGTTGGTGATGTAGCAAGCTGTACTCACCGCTTCAGCCCAAAAATACTTAGGCAGGGAATTCTCACTTAGCATGGTCCGGGCCATGTCTATTAATGTTCTGTTCTTCCTTTCCACTACTCCATTTTGCTGGGGCGTCCTTGGTGATAAAAAATTATGTGTATACCCCTGCTCTTCACAGAAGATGCTGAAATCATGATTTTCAAATTCACCACCATGATCATTCTGGATGGTGGTGATGAGGTAACCTTTTTCATTTTGAATTTTTCTGCAAAACACTTGAAACTCCATCAGAGCATCACTTTTATTAGCTAAAAATAACACCCATGTGAATCTGGAGAAGTCATCAACAATCACAAAGCCGTAGGATTTTTCTCCTAGGCTAGATGTTCTAGTGGGACCAAAAAGATCAAGATGCAACAGTTCCAAAGGCCTAGCAGATGAAACAATGTTTTTATTTTTGAAAGAGGTTCGTGTTTGCTTGCCTTTAGTACAAGCCTCACATATCCTATCACTTTCAAATTTTAGTTTTGGCAGTCCATTCACCAAGTCATGTCTAGACAGCTTGGAGATTACTCCAAAACTAGCATGACCTAATCTTCGGTGCCATAACTATGCATTTTCATGATTGTTCGCAACCAAGCAGAAGTTATCGCAAGAAGCATTATCAATATCAACAGTGTAGACATTGTTATTCCTTTTTCCAAGAAATTTGATCTCATTTGAATTTTTGTTTAAGACAATGCAGTGAGTTTCATCAAAAATAACTTTAAAACCCTTATCGCACAATTGGCTAATGCTTAGCAAGTTATGATTTAAACCTTTCACCAAAAGCACATCTTCAATAAGGATTTCGGAATTCTTGCCAATGTTGCCAGTTCCAATGATTTTACCTTTATCTTTACCTCCAAAGACAACTGACCCTCCATCCTTATCTTGCAGTGTAGAGAACAATTCCTTGTCCCCTGTCATATGCCTTGAACACCCGCTATCCAAGTACCATTTGCTCCCCCTGGCTTCAAGACATATCTGCAAGAAAAAAACTTCTCATGCAATTGTTTTTGGTACCCAAACAAGTTTGGGTCCATAGGAGTTAGTCCAACTTCTTGTGGATGTTTTCTTGGTCCATGGAACATGATATTTAGGTGTGCTTTGTCTGAACCAGCAGTTGGACATCACGTGACCAAATCTACCACAATGAAAGTAATTTGCATGTGAAAAGGTTCTTTGATTCTTGTGTGATTTAGGCTGAACATGTTGGGATTGAGAATCAGAACATGAAGCATGATTATAGTCCTTTTCATGAATGAAGGATGTGGTGATCTTATGCTCAAAGGATTTTTTGTTTTGAGGTGTGTACCCCAAGCCTTCCTTTTAGAAGTTGACTTTAACTCCCAGTAGGTTATCCAGGTTTTGTTTCCCCTTAACAAACCTAACCAAGGTGAGCTGAAGTTCAACAACTTTTTCAGTCAAAGACCCATTTCTCCTTTCGAGTTCTGAATTGGTGGATTACAAAATTTGTTCTTGAATTTTGATCCTTTCACATGCTTCCTCCATTTCAGTTATCTTGCATGATAGTTCCTTTTTGGTCTTATCACATTCTACAATTGTTTGCAGTAGATTTTCTTTTTTTTCCGTAGCCTCAAACCATTCCTGTTCCAGTTTCTCAAATTTAGTAACGATATCTTCGCGTGACAAGTCATCAAGTTTCTTTTTGAGAGTTTTATTTTCAGATCTGGTTTTCTTGTACTTAGTGTACAACTTTTCATATTCAGATTCCCATTGTTCATTGGAAATGAATTCATGGTCAGAATTTACCTCCGTGGATTCATCTTAATGTGCCATGAGGCACAAGCTTTCCACAAGTTCTTGAATCTCTTCATCAGATGGTTCATCTTCTTCGTCGCTCCAAGTGGCGACCATGGCTTTGGGTTTCTTGAAATTATCCTTCTTGAATTTCCTTTTTAGATCTGGACATTCACCTCTCATATGCCCAGGCTTCTTGCATTCGTAGCATATGATGCTACTTGGCTTGCTCGATTCGCCTTTGGCTTGCATGGGCCTTCTTGGCCCCTTTCTAAAGCTTCCCTGAAAGTTTCTCTTCTTCCTTAGAAATTTCCTCACTTGGCGAGTTATCATCGCCAATTCTTCCTCTTCATTGCTTCCATCACTTGATTCACCTTCTTGAGATTCGTCATCGGATTGGTGAGCTTTCAGTCCAATGACCTTTTTCTTTTTGATGTCTTCGTCAGCTGTTCTCTTTATATTTATCTCATAGGTCATGAGTGATCCTATGAGTTCATCCAAGGTGAGAGTTGACAAGTTCTTTGAGTCTTCAATTACCGTGGCCTTGGTGTGCCAAGCTGACGGTAGGGACCTTAACACCTTCCTCACAAGCTCAGAATTTGAGTATTCCTTCCCGAGACCTTTGAGACCATTTGTGATCTCTGTTAACCTTGCAAACATCTCAGAGATGGTTTCTTCAGGTTTCATTTTGAATAGCTCATAGTCCGTGACTAGGAGATTTGCCTTGGTTTCTTTGACCTCTGAAGTTCCCTCGTATATGAGTCGCAGCTTGTCCCACATTTCTTTGGCTGAACTGCACATAGAGACACGAGAGAATTCACTAGGGTGTATTGCACATTGCATAATGTTCATGGCATTAAAATTAGCAGTGCATTTCTTAATTTCCTCGGGCGTCCATTTTTCTTCATCAGCTCCGAGTTTATGAGGACCCTTGTCCACAACTCTCCAAACTTCGTACTCTTGCGCCCTCAGAAAAACATGCATTCTATTTTTCCAGTAAGAGTAGTTTGAGCCGTCAAAAAAAGGACGGTTGATGGAGTGACCCTCGGGTATCATACCCTTGTTTGCCATTTAATCAGATCTTGCTCTAGATCGTTAGATCTGTAAAGGAAAGAGCCCTAGCTCTGATACCAATTGAAGTCCCGAGTTTAAATGGCACCCAAGAGGGGGGTGAATTGGGTGTTAAAAATTAATGAAGATTATTTTCTTTTTGTATAAAATATGTGATAGAATGCTATAAGAGAGACAAGGTAAACAGAGACCAAAAAACAATGCAAGATCTAAAAGGTGATAAAAGGATTATTGAGAATAAAACTGAACTGGAAATCACACATGCAATTAGCACAGAAAGGGGATAGAAGAAAAGGAACAAACCACACGGCGACAACGATTTTTAGGTGGTTCGGATGCCACAAAGACAACCTACGTCCACCCCTCACGGACTGTGAGGATCCACACACTATCTTGTAAAAGGTTACAAGATCAACCACACACAACACTTACACACTGGGAAGAGGAGTTCCCGCGAAGATGCAAGAACACCTTAATGCGCACACAGCTACATGGGAGGACACACACAACCACACACACACGGATCTAGGAAGATCCACACACACCGAAATATTTTAACAACTACAAGATCCACATATGAAGCTTAAGAAGGCAAAAAGAATTTAGAACACAATAGAAGAATCTTGATTTGCTCCCCCTTAATGGATGGTTGGATGCTTTGGATGCAGCTTGAATCCTTGGGCTGATCTTCACTTGACTTGATGAAGAAGAATGAAGAACTTCTCTCGGAGCACTGTTCACGTCTACAGTGCCAAATCCCTTCTCTTCCTCTTGGCAGCCTCCCTTTGATCTTCCTTGAGCATTAGGGTTTTCCAAACCCTCTTGTATAAGTTATATAGGTTCTTGAATGGTCCAAGGCCTCCCCCAGACCAGATCCACAATATCTGGAGAGTTTGGTAGCTTAGGGATTAAACAATTCCCATGAGAGTGGCTAATCTCGAAAGGTGAAAAAGTCAACAATTGTTGGCAGCTCGGGGCTGGCGGTCGACCGCCACTGAGAAACCTGCAAGTGGCCGGTCCCTGGGAAATCCGGTCGACCGGGATTTGAGGGGCGATCGACCGCCACTGTGACAGTCTGTAGAGAATTGTATTCTGTTATTTCAGGTCGACCGGGGTCATGCTGGCGATCGACCGGACTGTCAAAAAACCTGAAAAATAAGAGTTTAGCCCAGAGAACCATATCCACAAGATCGAGACATGAATTGGATGCATGCATATGGGAAATGTCAAGTTCATTTGAGATCTTAGAAAGCCCATTCGGAAGGCTAAAGCCTTAAGCAAAAGCATGAAAAAATCCGCCCTTGAAAAACGTGTGAAAAACACTTGGGTCAAGGATTCCAAACAGGAGAGCCACCAAGGGTCCTTGGTTTTGTTATCATCAAAAACACTGAGATAGATATACAACATGATACACCACTTTCCGAATACTTAACGAACAGTAAACGGATACAGTTCTTCCTTATCGGATACGGATAGTCCACTATCCGCACCGTATTCGACCCGTTGACATCCCTAGGGGAAACCATGTAGACGCACGACTTCATCAAAGAATAAATGGGCTACTCTAGATACATCAGATGTTTTAGACCATGCAATGAAGTGGGCCATCTTAGAGAACCTATCAACGACAACAAAGATGGAATCATGCTTGTGAGCAGTGCGAGGTAAACCAAGGATAAAATCCATGCTCACATCAACCCATGGTCGATCAGGAACGGGGAGAGGAGTGTAGAGACCAGTGTTCTATTTGACCTGTTTGGCCATTGTGCATGTCCTACACTGGGCTACAATCTTGGCCACATCTCTCTTCAGGCCAGGCCAATAGAAGTGCTCCTCCACAGAATGGATGGTTTTGTTGCGGCCAAAGTGACCAGCAAGACCTCCAGCATGCATTTCTCAAATCAGGAAGTCCCGAACAGAAGTCCTCGGGACACAGAGTTGTTGCCCTCGAAATAAAAAACCATCTGGAGTAGATAGTCAGAAAAGACTATCGAGTGTCCAACAGACAAAGCAGAGTATGCAGGGCCAAAATCAGGACACTCTCCATAGAGTTCCTTCATGCGGTCAAATCCGGTGACCTCTACCCGAATAATGGAAAGAAGGGAGACCCTTCGACTCAAGGCGTCGGTCACCTTATTTTCCTTTCCAGCCTTATGTTTTAGGACAAATGTGAAAGACTGGAGGAATTCTACCTATCGACCATGCCTCGGGGGCAAGCCCTTCTATGAGCTAAGGAATTTCAAAGCCTCATGGTCCGAGTATAAGACAAACTCTTATGGTAAGAGATAGTGTCTCCAGTGTTTGAGGGCTTGGACCACATCACAAAACTCCTTATCATAGGTAGAGTAACGACGCTTTGCATCAGAAAGCTTCTCACTAAAATAAGTCACATGGTGGCTCTCTTGACTAAGCACTCCATCTATTCTTACGCCAGATGCATCATAGGAAACCTCAAAGACTTTGGAAAAGTTTGGCAGGCGAAGAACATGGGCTTTAGTTATAAACTTCTTTATGGCCATAAAAGCCTAAGATGCAGCTTTAGTCCACTCAAAATGCTCTTTACAGATACAATCTGTAATGGGTGCCATATTGGTGCTGAAATCCTGAATGAAGCGTCTGTAAAAAGTGGCTAGCCCATGGAAACTACGAACGTCATGGACATTCTGGGGCTCTAGCCAGTCTACTAAGGCTCGGAACTTAGATTGGTCCACAGACACTCCTTGACTAGATACCACAAACCCGAGGAAAGTGACTCGGCCTGTCATGAATTCACATTTGTTGAGGTTGGCAAATAGGGTTTCTTTCCTTAGAGTCTCGCAGACTTCCCTCAAATGGTGAATGTGATCCTGGGAGTTGTGACTATAGATGAGAATGTCGTTGAAGTAGACGACAACAAAGCGACCGATGAGGGGACGAAGGGCTTCCGTCATAAGCCTCATGAACGTACTGGGGGCGTTGGATAGCCCAAACGGCATGACAAGTCACTCATACATACCTTCTTTTATCTTGAAGGCTGTCTTTTACTCATCCCCTGGTCGAATTCGGACCTGGTGGTAGTCACTTTTCAAGTCAATCTTGAAAAAGATGGTGGCTCCACTCATCATGTCAAGCATTTCATCAAGACGGGGAATGGGAAACCTATATTTGACAGTGATCTTATTGATGGCGTGACTGTCAACACACATTCGCTAGGTGCCATCTTTCTTGGGTGTGAGTAAGGCAGGGACAGCACATGGGCTCTTGCTCACCCTGAGGAAACCCTTTTGGATAAGGTCCTCGACAATCCTTTGGCGCTCAGCATGCTCTTTTGGGTTCAATCGATAGTGGGGAAGGTTGGGTAGGGTGGACCCAGGGACAAGATCAATGGCGTGATATACATCACGCTTGGGAGGGAGTTGTGAGAGTAAGTCCTCAGGGAAGATGTCCTGGAAGTCATGCAGGATTGTCTGGACTTCAGGTGGGATAGATACTCGGGACTCCTTGGGGATGATGATGACAACAACAGCCCAGACTGGGGCACCCTTGGCAACCTCTCTATTCAGTTCACGGACACCTATGAAGTTAAGGCGCCTAATCGGGTCATGGTCAACCTTAGGGGCCTTAGGGATGGATATCACAGGTGTAGGAGAGGAGGGAATGAGAAGTTTCCCTTTGGTGGGGGTTGGGGCATTCTCCTAAAATTTGGGGGATGCAATGGGTGTGGAGGTAGGACTCTTTCCCGTGGCCATCTTTGGGGTGTCGGGTACAGCTGAATCCTCTTCCCATTGTGGGAGAAGGAACACTGATTGGACCGACCGAATGTAGTAAGGTCTACATCGTAGATCCATGGCCATCCTAGGATGATGCTCTCGACCTTCATAGGCACTACATCGCATAGGAATTATCCTTGGTAGGACTGGAACTGGATGGGAATGACACATGTAGTGGTGACTAGGAATGAAGTGTCATCGACCCAAGCCACGTTGTATGGCTTAGGATGAGGATGTGTAGGTAGACCTAGACGGGAGACAAAGTCTGAAGAGACTGTATTGATACAGCTCCCGTTGTCAAAGATCACCTTGCAGGGTTGAGAGTTGACCATGATGTAGGTTTGGAAGATGGAGGTTCGACGCCAGTCGCCCTCCTGTGGGTGTGTGAGGATGCAGCGAACTACACCCAATCGTCTATGGCTAGAACTCTTAGCAATATCTCCCAGTTGCACGTACTCGACATGCGTGCTATCAAACCCCGCATCTAATTCCTCAAACTGGGCAATGAGATCAGGGTCAGGCTCATATCTCTCAAGGGGTTCTTATTCCTGAGGTGGAAGCTCCATAGGCTGGGGGTCGGTGATGACTAAGGCTCGGGTGGGGCAGTTGGAGGCAATATGCCCTAGGTTATGGCACCTAAAGCAACGAACTCCCGAGACAGGGACTGGTTGGGAGGTGCTAGGGATGACTCCCCTTCCTTTGTCATCTCTCCTATCAGTTGGCGGAGTGTACTCTAGCCTGGGCACAGCAGTGGGTGCAGGTAAGGGGTTCCGGGGGAAAGGAGCCGTAGGGGCAACGGCCCTAAGTGGGGTAGCAATAGGGACATAGGAGGCGGAGGGGCCAGGCCTCTCAGAATAGCGGAATTTCAGGATTCAGGCTGGCGGTATGTGGGGACCCGAGATGGGACCACCCTTTGAAACCGTTCGACGTCCCGAGCAACCTGATAGACATGCTCGAGAGTGTTAACTTCCCGTAGGAACAGCTCCCGCTGTATGCTCTCATGTAGGCCAGCCCTAAACAGTGAGGGTGATAGTGACATCCTCCATGACTCGACTCCGAAGGAAGAAGTCATCAAATTTGGCGATGTACTCGTCCATGGACTTTCCATCTTGGGTGAGTTTCTGCCACTGGTCTAATAGACGCTGGTGGTAAGAGGGTGGCAGATACTTCTCCCTCAATTTCTCCTTCATTTCTTCCCACGTTCTTATGGGCTCCTCTCGTCTCCTTGCTAGGAGATTCTCGATGTTGCACCAGTAGGTCTTGGCTTGACCCAGGACTTTCATTTTGGCAAACCTCACCCTTGTATCAGGGGTCATGCGGTGATGCCAGTCAAAATATTGATACATCCCGATCTCCCAATCAAGGTATGTTGCGGGGTTTAGGGACCCATCAAAACTTGGAGCGTCAATCTTGACGTTCCGTAGGATGATATCCTCATCATCGTGGTCTCTCTCCCGAGGCGCACGGGCCTCTTGTTCTCTACCTTGGGGAGCCTGATTTTGGCGGGCTTGCTCTCTTTCCTCCCTAGGATTGGCTACGGGATCGCCGTGGCCATTCACTCATCCTTCCTTTCCCTTCAGTTGTTCCTCTAAGGCTCAGATCCTCTCATCTAGTTCCGCTCGTAGTTGGCCTATGGATTCTTTGAAATGGGTCAGAAGATTATGCTCGAGCTGAGCCAACATAGCACTCACGCTCTTCTGATCCATGTGGGATTGTAGAGTTGAAGGGCGCTCTAGACGGTCGGATGAATTCCTAAACCAACGTGGCATGCACGACCTTGGACCTAAATGATGTAATTCTTGGACCGAAAATTAGCAAGCTATAGACCCGAATTTTGTTGGCTAATAGGCAAAGGGTCAACTTGAAGGGACGGGTCAGGTTGAGTTGCTCGCCCGTAGCTGAAGTAGTTGTGGAACTACCTCCTGACAATTAGGGTGCCTTAATGCAGTAGTCTAGGGCCTAAGGATGGGTGCAAGCAAGCTCTCTCTCACCGTCCACAGCGATGCACTCAGAGGATAGGCTGCATGGATCGGCCTCTCTCTCACTTCACGCGATAATTGAAAATATAGTAAATAAGCAAATGATAGGAGCATGTACCTAGTTGACTGAAAAGTCTAGCTCCGACCGGAGACGAAGGCGAGCGGGGACGTGCGTGCCCGCACGGCGTCGACGAAGCTTCACGGTTACATTGAATTCACTCCGCGCAGGGAGGATTTAATTTATTACAAAATCGCTTAAATTTTCCCGCGCAAGGGAACAAATCAATCCAATATTTCTCCATGCAGGGAGACTCACGGTCAATTACAATCCGTAAGTCACGGACCGTCTGTCGACGTCCAAGTGACTCGGGCGTTATTCGAGCCTTCGTTACGGACTTGGGTGTCACGATCAATAAATTAATCCAAGAATATATATATATATAAGATTATATATACCTCAAATATATATATTATATATATACCTCAAATATATATATATATATATATATATATATATATATATATATTTAACACTCTTTTATTCAACTTTCAACCTCCTTTTTTTTGCAACTCTCTCTTTCCAACCCCTTTTTTTCAACGCTTCACCTACCCCTTTTTTTTGACTTTTCTCTTTTTTTTGGACTTTTTTTTCTTCGAACCTTTTTTCTTTAAACTCTTTTTCTTTATTTGTTCAAACCTTACTTATTCTTCCAACAACTTTCAACCTCTCCCTGTTGTCAACAAGGCCGACAGGGTGGGCTGTCAAAGTGGATGGCTCCTACGGTTGGCGGGCTGCAATGGGATGAGGGGGCCGATTGCAGGTGGTGAGCAGGGGGTCGCTTGGGGGGGGGGTTGCTTGCCGCTGGTGAGAGTGAAGAGGAGATGGGAGGTGGCTGGACCGGTGGGCACAGAGGGCAGTTCGCAGAGTTGCCACGGTGGGGGTGGTTTGCAGGGCTGCCGGAGGTGGTTCACGTGGTTGAGCGATTGTGGAAGGGTGAGAGGGCGAGGGACGTCGCGGCGGTTGCTTGGGTGCTCAGTGATGCGGCCGCGCATGTGGAGACGAGGGGCGTCCGGTGTTGGGGTTGTTCACGGCGGCTAAGAAGAGAGGGAGGGAGACCGGCCGTGTACAGGGAGAAAGAGAGGGAGGTTGGGAGAGGGGTTCGCGGTGGCAGTGGCTGCCAGGTCGGAGCCGGAGGGCTGCCGGTGGAAAGCGGCGTGACAGTGGCGGAGGTGTCCAACGCGGGTGAGCAGGGCCGTGGAGGGGGCGCTGCGGAGCGGGCGCTGCGGTCAGGGCCAGGGGCGTGCGGGGGCGCTGCGGCCACGCAGGCGGGCGGCCTCGGTGGCAGGCGCTGCGGCTGGCACTGCGGGCTGGGTGCGGAGGGAGATCGAGGCGGTCGCGGGGCAGGCGGGGCCACTCGCTGGCGTAGGCGAGGCCGCTCGCTGGTGTTGGGTGGTCGCGGGCGCTTCTGTCGCGTGCGACAGAGAGAGAGAGAAAGATAGAAAGAGGGAGAGAGAGATTAACAGAGGGAGAGGGATTAAGAGAGAAAGAGAGATGAACAGAGAGAGAACAGAGAAAGAGAGAGAAATAAAAATCGAGAGAGAGAGTAACAGTGAGATGAAATAAAGAGAAAAAAGTAGGTTTTTTTTCTATTTGTTTTCTTTCTTTATATTTTTTTCTTCTCTCAATCAACAAATAAAATTCAACTATTCTTTTTCTTTTCTCTTTTCTCTCTCTTTTCTTTTTTTTTTCACTTCTAGCAATCGAAAGATAGAGGGAGAGACGTTGGGGACGTCGGGGTCGTCGGAGACGCCGTTGTTGGACTCTGATACCAAATCTTACGCGGCGGCGACGTGGAAATAGTTCGACGGCAACTCCGCGAAAGCGAACGAGACGAGATAACTTGCTGTCTCGCACAGCTCGACCTCACGCCGGACGGTCTCACACCGGGTGAGACACTCAAACTCACAAAATGAGAAAGAGGGAAGGGAATAGCACAAGAGAGGAGCTCTCTCACGTACAACAATATTTCTTCAATTCATCATATCACAATCCTTCGTAAGCCCCCCTTTATATAGGGAAAGCCCATTACACACATGCCTTTACACTTTCACTTATTATGTTTATACCATGGACTAACAAGACAAACCCACCCACCCACTTTTGACTTTGTGGGTTTAAAATATAATATTTTGACTCAATAAAAATAAAATACTTTGGTGGTTAAAATACAAATACCACCATAATAAAATACACAGAATACATACACACATACGTACGGATACGTACTCAGGACGTCGAGTCTTCAAGCGAGTCTCCGAGTATAAGCTCGGTGCAGTCGGGACGGTGCGGTGTCGGCTCCGAGTAGTGAGCCCGGTAGTGGACCCGGTGTCCCCACCAAGGATCGTCGTCCATCTCTCCTGCCTAGGGTCTTCCCCTCGCCGGCGCTGCAACCCGCCTCGGCTCCTACTGTACGGACGTCATCAGCCCGCCGCCTTCGGTCGCCGCCGGAGCGGAGGGTAGCTCCCATGCTCTTGTCCCCGTCGATGTGTCTGCAGCGTCTTCGCTCACGCCCACCCCTGCCCGTGATGGGACAGCCACAGGGAATGATACTTTATTTTTCGTTCCCGGTGCTTGTCCACCTTCCACCTTTGCCGCTGATCTGCCTCCGCCCTCCGGTGTCTTTGGTCGAGCTGCCCCCGAGCTCTAGGCAGCTGTTCCCTCCCCAGCTCCGGTGGCCGGCCACCCGTCGTCCTCCATCCGGGTCTGTGCCCGTCGCCAGCGTTGCCCACCATCGCACGCCACCCTCTGCGGATGTCTCAACGCATGTTCCTTCTGGCCGTTTAGCTCCCTGCGCTGGCGCCAACCCGCCCCGTGCAGCTCCTCTGGCCTTCTCCTTGCCGGTCTCCTGTTTGCTACCGCTCCTTCAGCTCCGATGGCCGCTCCTAGCGGTTCTGCTTCAGGCTTTGCTCCCCCCTCGTCTCCTTCTGCTGGTGGCTTCTCCGCGCAAGGTGGCGATCACCCACCTCCAGCCTTGTCTGGTGGGCTCTCCGCTGAGCTCGGCCGGTGCATGGCCTACCACCTCCCTCGCTCCTGGATGTGCCGTCTCTGCCGCTGGTCGTCTGCCTTCTTCTCCGACCGCCGCTGCTGCGTTCGCTTCTACCCTGTTGACCTCTTACCACATCTCCTCTGCCTCTGCCGCTGATCCGCCTCCGCCCACCTGCGTTGTTGGATGAACTGCACCTGCCACGCTACTGGCGACTGCGACGCCCTGCTCAACTCCGACGGTCGGGCCCAAAAAAATGAAACAAAACAAGTAATAACCCAAAAAAATGATAATTGATTAATAAAAAATCACTTCGCAGCCTCGTTCCCTCCCGAGACCTGAAGTGAAGGGAATATCAACGTCGCACCACTAAGTTGGATTTGGACTTCAGGAACCATCCCGATATGGCCACGATCTGGCATTGGGAAGAAAAGAAAAAAGGGGTGGACGGGCAATATGGAGAATAGGGAAGGGGAAAGAGAGAAAAGAGAAGAGAATTAAAAAAAAGGAAACTAGAAGGAAAATACCTGACACTGTTCCTCCGTGTCAATCTCTCTCCTCGCGTGTTTCCTCTCTCCCATGGCGTAGCTGTGACTGACGGGCAACACGACTCCTCACCGGGATTACTGTAGCGCCCTGTCCAACCCCCGTGGTGACCGGCGGATGAAAGGAAGGCCCGCGGTGGATTTCCTCCACCCCCTGGGCATAGCCGCGCGAGCTCCGGCCGCCTTTGGGACAAAGGGTAGCCTCGTCCGGCGAGGTCTCTTCCCCATCATCTCGCGGAGCCTTTCACGTCCGTTCGAGCCGCAACTCTACGACGCCTAGCAGCAGCACTAGGATCCGGCGACGTCCAGGGAAGCTGCATAAGGATCTGGAGCCAGCCTCCTTCGAACGCCCTTTTGCCCCTATAAGAAGGGGGCCTCCGGAGACGATGAAGAGGTTGGATGAGGGATCTCCTGCAGAAGTCCCGAAGAAAAAACCCTTTCGTGAGTGTCTTCTCTGAAGTCTTTTTTTCTCCTTCTGCTGTTTTCTTTCACCTCTCAATCTCTCCGGTCCGACGCGTCCGTAGATTAGAGGGAGCAAAAGGGGAGACGAGAGTGTGGGAAAGATTATAAGAGGGTGGGTATATTTTGTCCATTCGGTTCTTTCTCCCTGTTTCATCTCCTAAGTGTAATCTTGTTATGTTTGAGAAAGAACGAAGCTTGGGGTCTTGTCCTCCGATTTCCTGTCATGGGAGGAGATAAAGATGATGGAAAGTCCACGTCAGAACATTTGTTCATCTTTGGTGGTGCTGCTGTTTCTTGGGGAAGCAAGAAACAATGATGTGTTGCTCGATACACACAGGAAGCTGAGTACGTTGCATGTAGTACAGCTGCTACTCATGCAGTTTGGATCAAAAGATTTTTGAACAATTTAAATCTCAACTTGGTAGATGGACCAATTGAGATGTACTGTGATAATCAAGCGGCTATTAGCTTGATTAATAGTGGAGCAAACAGTTCAAGAAGAAAACATATTGAAGTACAATATCACTATATTCGAGATATTGTACAGAAAGGGGAAATAAAGGTGACTTATGTTCCCACAAGTGATATGATTGCTGATCCTTTGACTAAAAGTATCTCAGCAGAAAATTTCATTAAGCATGTTGGCTTAATGGGGCTTAGGAATATATAAGCCAGAAAGGAATATTTTCATGGATAATGAAAATAATGATACCTCTGACGGATAGTGGGAGTGTATCGGAATAGTACTCACATATAGTAAGACAATGTGAATAATGATACCTCTGACGGATAGTGGGAGTGTATCGAAAATACTACGCATGGATAATGAGAGTATATAATTTATGAATAGTGATGGTGGATGAAAATATTACTCACGGACAGTGGGGAACAATTGGCCAAGTGAGAGTATGTCGAAAGTTATTCACGGATAGTGGGAGTGTTTCGACAGAAATATTATGCCACTCATGGATAGTGGGGGTATAATAATTTGTTGGCCAAGTAGGAGATATTGGTAGATGGACAACGTCAACGATGGCGGCATCGAATGGGGACTAAAAGTCCATTCGGCTCCGAACTCTGACAATCGTCTATCGGGAATCACGGAAATGGGTGGGGTGCATAACGAGAATGGGACAGAGGGGAGGTGGGGTGCAAGAACCCTATATAAAGCGATGGGTTGCCCATCGGAAGAAGATCCAAGAGATTGGAGAGATTCCTCACCTCGCTGGAGTCCCAAATCCCATCCCCTTCACTCACCTCGCCCGGATAATAACCTTCATGTGCTTCGGTAAAAAGAATTTCTAGACCACGTCCCGGAGACGGGATTGTGGCACCCCTCGGCCAATGGGATCCCTAATAGGCGTGTCATCGAGATTTTTTTTACGACCGATGTGGGTTAACGGTGTTGCCGCTTCCATGTGCACCTCGTTATTTTGGGGCCATCTCGGAGTTCTCTCCGTGGATGTGTACCCGTTTAAACCCCCCAACGTCTCCGGGCAAGGGGAAATATTGCCGGACTTTTACCGGGTGGATCGAAATGATAACAACGCCAAAGGAGGAATGTTGAAGGCCTGTGAACTAAGGAATAATGACAGATAATCAAAAAGGCGCAGATATGTAGTTCTGAAAATCTCATTGTGAACTAAAAGAAAACTCCATGGTGAACTTAAGGTCAGAGGAGGCAATGGCCAGATTCAACTGTGAACATTACTGGGAATGGGATAAGCAAAAACAGAAAACATGAATATAAACTATGGAGCTTCTTGATTGATGAACTAAAGTCCAATTTGGACCACCGGATATCAGGAAAAGCACAAAGATCAAATGCAATTTCTGAATTAATTGAACCCGGAATGGATAAAGGTTTGGCTGCTAATCTTGAGTTAAAACCCCCAATCCAAAATTGGAATCGGAGTAGAAACTGAATGAAAAAGTTGGCTGGTTACATTGCTGAATTCTTGAAGTCAAATTGGACAAGAGTTTCACTGCTAAGCATGTGTTTAAAATCTTGATGTGAAACTGAAATCTTGGTTTCAAAACACTAACACTCGTGCATGATCATGCATAGGTAAGGAGGGAGGGAATAAACAATGAATGAATCCAAAAAAAGGGGGGAAGATCATTGAAGGGCTAATGCTCAATTCAGAAAACCAACACCCCTTGCTCAGCCTCCCTGCTTCGTCTAGTCTATCCCCCCATTGATTGGTATGAGATGGCCTTTGCAAGCATGATAGAAGCATCCTCATTGAACTCATCATCCCAATAGTCATAGGTTCTGCATGACTGATGATTTCCCATAAATCTTGAATAGCCCTACCCTTCTGCTCATTGTATCAAGGCATGCATGGCATGTGCATTCCCATATATGCATTGTTAGACATAAACTAAACCCCCAAATACATTGGCATGACCTTATGACTGAATTTCAAAGATGGTCAAAATCTCATATGCATTTGCATGATCTCAAGATTGAATTTCAAAGAAAAAAAACAAATCTTCAATGGCATGTGCATGACTCGCGAGCAAATTTCAAGCATGAACAACATCTCACATATGCATCCTACACGATTTTAAATCATGTGCAAACAAAAAATGCATTCACAAGGTCCCTTGTCGAACATGCACATTTGAACAACCTATAAGTCTTGCGAGCCCTTCATCTTAAAACCCAAGAAAACAAAAAAAATTGAACTGCATTGGCTGTCGGGCTCGGTCGACTAAACTGATATTTCAGTCGACTGACCTATGGCTGGGTCGACGCACTGAACACAGTGCGTCGACCCATTCGGCTGGCCTTTCTACCCTGGGAAGTTCAGTCGACCGAAATGAACCTTCTGTCGACCGAACTCTGAAACCATTTGTAGCCTCAAACCCTGGGAGGCTCGGTCGATCGATCAATGCTCATTGGTCGACCGAACCCCCCATTTCCCAAAAAAACACAAGAAAGGAACAAAATAAACACATGTTTTTAAATACAAAAAAATAAAACAAAACAAATAATAACCCAAAAAATGATAATAACTTAATAAAAAACCACTTCACAGCCTCGTTTCCCCCCGAGACCCGAAGTGAAGGGAATATCAACGTCGCTCCACTAAGTTGGATTTGGACTTCGGGAACCATCCCGATATGGCCACGATCTGGCATTGCCTTGAGCTCGATAAACCTGATTCGTTTCATCTTTTATTAAAATTACCGTATACTTGACATACATCTGCACGGATTGTGTATCCATCTTCGTCACGCTTTCAACCCGGACTTCCGTCCGGACACGAAATGGTCGGTAAGCGACCAACATGATTTAGGCATTTCCACCCCATCGATGTGTATTTTCACGCGATTCACGAATTTCAATATTCCATTTCATTAATGTTAATTTCAGACCGTAGGGCCCCTTTTTCTGATGATTAATCAAGGGTTTTCCCCTCTTAGAGGGGATGTAATTAACGCCGTGGTCTTTACGGCATAGCGGGTTTTGTCCCGACACGACACACACAATCGTCTGATCAGTCATACGGCACGCATCAGTGGCTTCCTAGAAGCCTACATAAATCGTCACTTTGTGACTGGCACGTCCACGTATTAAATAAATAAATTAATTAATTGAATAAATGAATGCAAAGCTATATCCCAAAAGTGCGTCCACGGGCTCCCGAAGTGCTCGGGGCTCTCCCACGACCGGCTCCCACCTCCCGACGGAAGAGCTAGACCCGGCGTTGAGAACCCTCCTACTGGGCGCCATGATTGCAGAAACCAGAAGGAAGAAGAAGACCCTCACCAGGCGAATAGAGAAGGAGCATGTAACGAGTGCGGCAGGCGACGGAAGAACGGACGAGGGCCAAGAAAAGCCCTATGACGGTTCTCATAGTCCCCCAAGACAGAACGACCACTTCGAAGCCTTAGGGCAGGTGAAAAGGCGTCAGTCACTGTCAGGTTACGGCCGTCAGACTCAAGCGCCCATTCGAGGCCCCCGCTTCTAGACAAAAAGGCTCGCGTCTTGATTACAGGAGTGTCGCCTGCCACCACCAAAAAATGCCTTGCGCGTCAAGCATACGACTGGGACCACTGGCCCCAAGCAATACGAGGAGACTGTCGTTGGGATCATCCTTCGAACACACCCTCTCGAAATCAACTCTCAGCTCCTGAAAAAGTGCTCGACAACTGAGAGTAGGGGGCTAATGAGAAGGGTAAAAATGGCTAGGCCCATGTACGGCCCCATCTCGTCATGCCCATTTGGGCCCACGATCTACTACGCGTCCAGGAGCCCTCAACAAGATGTGGGCCGTGACAAACGGCCCACAACGGGTGAACCTTGGATTTGCCAGCACTGGAAAGACTTTGACCCAGGCACAACGGCCGCCAGATGACCCTTCGATGACCGAACGTTATCCCCTACGATATCGGCCTCACCTCCACTAAGGGCGAGCACGCCTCATGGGCGCCGTAAGACCCGCCAAGGAATCGGCCGACTCCGAGATAATCGTCCCTCAACAAGAAGTTCCCCCCGCTAAACAAGTCAGGAAGGGGAGACATTGTCAGATGCTGCAGCAGAGACTTTTCCGGGAAGGGTACTGGTGGGAAGCTCTAATAAAAGAAGTTAACAGAACATCCCCAGGAAATATGACGCTTGTCTTCATTGACGAGGATGACTTTACGATCAACCATCGCCGCGAAAAAAAACTAGCTAGGACATTCAAAGAGATTTAGACACTTTCCTAGAGTAACTTGATGAGGAGAATGGCGACCAGCTGGCTATATATATCCTCCCAAGTGAGAGGGAGTGTAGTGTTGGGTCTCCTCTGGGGTTGATCAGCAGTATGTGTACTGCCTTGTGCTGAATGTGTTTTGATTGATTGACAATAGTAAAATTGACTTAGTTGAGTGTTGAGTTGACTTTGGCAACTCTATCTTGATCATGATGATGCTGTGTATTTTGATAAACTTTTTATGTCAGATAATCACATAAATAATGTCTGCTCCTTTGTACTTAAAAAACGTTCTGTTAACATGTGCATTTGTGTCTCAGTGCTTGCGTCTTATCTTGCATCTCTTGCTTGCACTTCATACTTACATTGCGTCTCATGTGGCTTAGACTCGGTGCATGTTTTTCTAAGCATATAGGAGGTGCGTCTTAATTTGCGTCTCATATGGCATAGAGTCAGTGCATGTGTTGCGTCTAAGTTTGCGTCTCATGCTATGTCTAAGGGAGCACAAATAAGGTCGATGCAATGCATGTGATAAGGTATGTACATATTTTAGAGTCGGTGCAATTCCCAGTCTATTCCGTAGTGAGTCTGTGCATGTCCTTCATACATGTGCGTAGGTTGCAAAACAGAGTTGATGCATGGTATTCATAGTCAGTGCATTTCACTGCTTAAAGTCAGTGCATGTCACTATTCATGTGCATATAGGTCTGTGCATCTTTGTCCGTGCACTTAATAAAGTTGGTGCACGATAGGCCTATAGCTTGTTGGCTCGGTGCAATCTTTGATTCTTGCACATATAATGTCTGTACATGATTCTCTTACAGCCTAATAAAGTTGGTACACGTTATAATTCATGCATATTTGAGTCCGTGCACTTTTGCTCTCATGCTCTATTATGTCTGTGCAATTCCTATGATTGTCTAACTATCTTATGCTGATTGAGTGTCTAACATTTTGACATGACACTTGTTCGTAAAGTTTAAGGAAGGCACGTGATCCAAGGCTGAAAGCTGAGCTATACTCGTGACATGTGGAAAGTCGTTAGGCTAAGATGCTGTCACGTGGCATTGGTCCTCAGATCTGGACGAAAAGTTTGGGCGGGAAACGTGGTTTCCACACGTCATCTCTTGGAAGCCTCCATACATATAGA
Source organism: Amorphophallus konjac (assembly GCA_022559845.1). Taxonomy (NCBI): domain Eukaryota; kingdom Viridiplantae; phylum Streptophyta; class Magnoliopsida; order Alismatales; family Araceae; genus Amorphophallus; species Amorphophallus konjac. The sequence continues at coordinate 472,218,385 of CM040118.1, forward strand.
TGCAGTGAGAAAGAGTAGAAGATGATAAGAAATAGAAGAGAGAAGAGCCTTCGTAGACAGATACAAGCAGAGAGAGGAAGAGCAAGCACGATCAAGCCAGATTAAGAGAGAAGATCTGTGAGAGATAGAGAGATAGAGAGCCTTGAGAGAAGTGTTTGTGAAAGCTTTTGTCATCAGTCTCTTAGTTCAGAACTAGAGCTAATCCGCTCATTGTCTTGAGCTACATTCTCATTGAGTTTTGATTTTTTGTTTTCTTCGTTTGATTTTAAACTCTATTTCTCAAGCTGTGTGTAAGCGACAGAGAAGGATTTCTCTGGACAGGTCAAGCTGTAAACCTCAGCGGCAGAGGAGGATTCCTCTGGTAGCAAGTTGTGAGGCTCAGCGGTCTGGGATTGTATTCCCTGAAGCTGTGGATCAGCGGTTGTAGGGAAGGTATTCCTCGAAGCTGTTGATCAGCGGAGTTAAAGTTGTGTAATCAGCAGTGAAGCCACACTAGGTTTAGTGTGGGGTGGACGTAGATCTATGGATAGAGATCGAACCACCTAAAAATCCTTTCTCGTGTGTGGTTGCATTCTGATCTGTGTCCATCTCCGTTTCCACGTTACTTCACGTTAGATGAATATTTAGGAACGATTGCTTGAGTTGCTCTTCTCAGATTATGGTTAAGTGTTTTTCCACTATCCTACAGTAGTTCGATTTAATTCCGCACTAGTAGCTGCTGTAGAAATTTTATTAGGTGATTGATCTATTCACCCCCCTCTAGATCGCACATCAATTGGTATCAGAGCCTAACTCTTCTGCAGGGACTAACATCCTGAAGAGCTAGCTATCATGGATTCTAAAGGGATGACAGCAGAGGGACACTCCACTACCAAGTCTCCGTACTTCGATGGATCCAACTATGCATACTGGAACAATCGTATGCAAGTGTTTTTGAGGGCGAAGGATTACGAGATCTGGAAGGTGATAAGCAAGGGACCATTTGAGCTACATAAGAATGAGGATGTATAGACAAGGGAAGAGATCCGCAAGTCAACACTGAACTGGAGTGCGATCAATGCCATCCAGTGCGCCCTTCACCCCACAGAATTCTCCCGGGTATCATCCTGCTCTACAGCGAAGGAGATGTGGGATAAGTTAGAAATGATATATGAAGGGACTTCTCAAGTCAGAGAGATGTGGACACCAAAAATTTCACGTCCATATGTCCCGCTGAGCCCCGCATTAATGTCAAAGTCAGAGGAAGAGGACCCGGAGAGGCTGGCCATCCAGGGCTCCGGGAAGATACTACCGCCCGGTAAATCCCCGCATTTGTACGGGCGCATTAAGAGACCGAGAAGTCACAGGATGTCCTCCGGAATTAACACATTGCTATGGACCCACCCTCGGGCCCCTAACGGTGAAGAAATATCTCAGAATGGATGGCTTCAAGCTACTTAAGCAAGAGCAAAGGCCCTCCAGCGGCACGGGCCTGTGGCCCTTCAGCGGCACGGCCATAAGCCCTAGCGGCACGGTCCTTCAGCCTTTTGACGGCACGGCCGTGTGGCCCTCCAGCGGCACGGCCATCTAGCCCTTCAGCGGCACGCTTCATTCATGGTTTCACCAAGTCTGTACATCCGCCGGTGGAGCTTCCAAGTCTATACATCGGCCCATGCAAGTCTATACATTGCAACTGAGTTGAAGTCTATACGGCCTTTGCTTTGCCAAAGTCCATGCATTGATGAAGTCTATACATCGGCCCCTGCAAGTCTATACATTGCAGCTAAGGATTGTTCATGAAGCTTAAGAATGGCACGTGATCTGAGGCTAGAAGGGCTGACAGGATGATGACACGTGGCCAAAACAATCGGGCGGGAGCTGTGGAAGACACGCGCCCAGTGCTGCTCCTGCTGGAACTGCTATATAAGGAGGACTCCTTTGTCTGAAGAAGACTGATCGAATAGGCAGAAGTCCTGAGGAAGAAGCAGATACAGAGTCTGCACGATCCAGAGTGAAGAGAAGAAGAAGAAGAAGAGAGAGAAAAAGAGAAGAGAAGATGAGAAGAAGAAAAGAAGAAAAGGAAGCCCATGCGGCACACTTCGAAATGCCTTCCACAGCACACCAAACAAGCCCCAACGGCACACCCCTCGTGCCTCCATCTGGCACGCCCTCAAAGCCCTCTCAGCGGCACAGCCTCCCAACGGCACACCCTACGAGGCCCTTCCCCAGCACACCTTGTTGAACCTCTAGCGGCACGCTCTGTGGAGCCTCTGCCCGGCACAGCCGTTGGTCCTTCCACGGCACACCCTCAAGTGCCCTCCAACGGCACACCCTCAAGTGCCCTCCAACGGCACACCCTCTCGTGCCCTCCAGCGGCACACCCACAGGCGTCTTCACCGGCACACGTTGCCAGCCCCCTCAGCGGCACACCCCGTGCCCCCGTCAGCGACACACAGGCGGAGCCTCCTCCGCCGGCACGCCCTCTGGGCTCTTCAGTGGCGCACCTGCGAGGCTCTCCAGCGGTACGCCTTCCTCAGGCCCCAGCGGCACAGCGTTCGGCCCATCCACGCTGGTCAACGCTCGTAACCCTCGGCGCGCAGCGAAAGCATGACAGGCCCATGCCTGGACCTTGCTGGGCTGTCCTCGCCCCACCTACTCCCGTCCTCGACAGTCGTCGGCTTGACCAAGGGTATAAGAACCCCTCGCTCCAATAAAAAAAGAAGAAGGAGAACAACATAGAGAAGGGACGGACACACATAGACAGATACGCAGAGAAAAGAGAAGAAGGGGAAGAAGAAGAGAAGAAAAAAGAGGGAGGCGCTTGCCCTCCTGCTGCTCCGTCCACCGCCGTCCACGTAAAAAAGGAAGAGAAGGAAAAGGGAGAAGAAAAGAAGAAGAGGAGTGAGGTTTGGGAGGGGAGGAGCCCATGCTCCGTTCCCCTTCCCACCTTGTATTTTCATTTCTTTTCTCCTCTTTTGTTCCTTGTTTTCCCCCTCTCCGTTCTGGTGCTCTTTGGTTTTCCTCCTCGCCTGTAGCCTTAGCTCGGGCATGCTTTGTAATGTATATAGCCGATTACGGCACTTTTTTTTCTTTATGAATGAACAACCCCCCCCCCCCTTGGGCCTCTATCTTTGTCTCCGTTGGGTTGAATCGTTACATGCGTTTGGTCGTCTCTTTCTTCCCCTCTAGTGGCTTGAATTTCTTGCATCGATCTCCCCCTCCTGCCGGGGTCCTCCGTAGGGCCTTTAGCCCTCGCACTGGCTCACATGCCCAAAGGGAGCCGCCCTCCTTTCTCTTCTATGTACTCATGCCTCTGCCTCGAAGCCTTCTTCTTTGAGCCCTCTCCGGCCTGCTAAGTTTCCTTCAAAGCCTGCCAAACTCAATCCCCCATCCTGGGGCACTCAGGCCTCTTTGATCGGCTCACCCTTCGGTTCTCCTAGCCAGCATTCACATAACCACACCAATATGCCCCTGGCGGCACACCCTTCCGGCCTTGGCCGGCACACCCATAATAGCCCCCAGCGGCACACCCTGTAGGCTCTTCCCCGGTGCGCCTTTGAGGCCTCTCGCCGGCACACCCGTGCTCCCTTCAGCGGTACGCATGTCGGCCCTTCAGCGGCACACCCTTGGTCTCCCTAGTCCTCAAACACCCTCTGCTCGTCCTTGGCCGGTATGCCTTGGCTAACCCCCAGTCCACCCTGTCTAGCCTTAGAGGTCTTCGGTTCGGTGTTTTCCCCATGTTTCCCGAGGTTTTATTAAGGTGTTACCGCCCTCGGGCGCCCACCTCCAGTTGTCGGGTTCCGCCACTCCATGTGGGTGCGTTCCCTTTATCTCCCTATCTCTCGGGTCAAGGGGAGATGCTGCCGAATTTTTGTCAGAAAATAATAGTACGTTAAAAAAAGGGCAAAAGGAAGCAACAAACGAACAGAACAATCAATGATAAAACTTTCCAACTAAGCAAGCCACTACCGGTGATATGAGGAGAGCTGAACCGATTAACAACATAACATATCAAACGTTTGACCTGTGAAAAGAGGCTGAACAAAATAAAGGGAAGGAAGAATTTACATAAAATTACATGAGAATCAAGAAAAGAAGAAAAGAAAAGCCTTAAAAGAACTAGAGGGAGAGTGGGCCCTCATCGGTATTTCCCCCCCTCAGCCCTTCAGCGGCATACCCTTTTGGCCCTTCAGCGGCACACCCCTTCTCACCGTCTCACTCCCCGTCTCTCCCTCCACCTCTCTCTCCTTCTCTCCCCCTCACCGGTACACTCTCTCTCCCTCTCACTGTCTCACTCTCAATCTCCCCCCGTCTTTCCCTCCGTCTCTCTCACCGTCTCTCTTTCTCTCTCTCTTTCTCTCGCCATCTCTCATCGTATCTCTTTCTCTCTCTCTTTCTCTCGCCATCTCTCATCGTCTCTCCCTCCGTCTCTCTCCTCTCCCTCCGTCTCACTCTCTTCCCCTCACCGGTACGCTCTCTCCCTCCGTCTCACTCTCTTCCCCTCACTGTCTCACTCTCCGTCTCTCCTTCCATCTCTCTCACCGTCTCTCCCCCTCACCGGTACGCTCTCTCCCTCCGTCTCACCATCTCTCTCTCACCGTCTCTCTCTCTCTCATCGTTCACTGACAGCAGCAATGCTTGCATGCTCACCAAGTCCATACATTAGCAAGTCTGCACATTGACATAGTCACACTAAGTCTGTACAGCCTGTGCCTCATGCATCTGTGAACCAAGTCTATACATTCCTTGACAGCATGTCTGAACCTTAACAGATGAAGTCTATACATTCATCCGTTGATAGTTCAGCAAGTCTGTACATCCATCCGTCTCATTCAGCGTCTCATGCTAAGTCTGTACATCGCATGCATTGCACACAGCAAGTCTATACATTGGAGCGTCTCATGTACCGTCTCATGCTAAGTCTATACATTGCAGCATGCATTCATTCAAAGTCTGTACATCCATCCGTCTCATGTTGCGTCTCATATAGCGCTTCACGTCTCGGCTAAGTCTATACACTGCACCGTTCCACTTAGCGTCTTTGTGCATGCATCCATTCAAAGTCTGTACATCCATCCGTCTCAATCAGTGTCTCATGCTAAGTCTGTACATCGCATGCGTTGCACACAGCAAAGTCTGTACATCCATCAGTCTCATTCAGCGTCTCATGCTGTGTCCCATGCTAAGTCTATACATTGGTATCTTTACCTACGTTATACCTGCAAAGTCTATACATTGTCTGTGCATAACATGCAAAGTCTGTATATCCTCGTGGTCTGTTCACGCATCATCTCCCTCAGCCCTTCAGCGGTACACCCTTTTAGCCCTTCAGCGGCACACTTTCTCAGCGTCTCAGCGGCACACTCCTGTCGCCTTCCAGCGGCACTCTCCGTAAGTGCCCCAGCGGCACACTCACCCCCACCTGCCTCCAGCGGCACGCCCTCGGCCCTCAGCGGCACGCCCTTGGCCCTCAGCGGCACGCTCCCCTGGCCCTTAGCGGCACGCTCCTTCGGCCCTCAGCGGCACGCTTCCCTGGCCCTCAGCGGCACACTCCCTTGGCCCTCAGCGGCACGCTCCCCTGGCCCTCAGCGGCACACTCCCTTGACCCAACGGTACACTAGAAATAATGATAATAATAAAGATAATAAGCTAAAAGAAAACATAATAAATAAACAAATAATGATACAAAAAAATAAAATAATGATAATAATAGCAAACTCAAAAGAAGAGGGAGAAATAATAACAAACAATAATGATAATAATAATAATAAATAATAACAAATTCAAAAAATGAATAAGTAAATAAGAATAATAAAGAAATAAATAATAATAATAATAAGCTTAAATAATAATAATAATAATAAATAGACAAATAAACGATAACAAAAATAAATGAATAATAATAACAAACTCAATAAGAATGATAAATAAATAAATGATAACCAAAATAAATAATAGTAACAAACTTAACGAAACACGACAAGCAAATGAATGATAATAAAACGAACAAATAATAAAAACAAACCTAACAATAATAATAATGAATGAATAAATCACGAGAAAAATAAATAAATAGTAATAACGAACTCATTCAAAGATATACATAAATCAACAAATAATAATGGTAAAATTCTAAATAATAATAAAACGATGAGATCCGCTTCGCAACCTCGTTCTCCTCGAGACCCGGTATAAAGGGAATATTGACGCCGCCCCTCCAAGTCGGATTCGGACCTTGGGAGCCATCCCAATACGGTCATAGCCCGACATTGCTTTGGGCCGATAGCCCGTCAAACCGGACGTTTTCCCGTTGGGATTCGTTCCCGCTCTTTCATTGAGATTACCGTGAACTCGGCATACATTTGAACGGCTTTGTCTCTATTCACGTCGTACCTTCGATACGGATCTTTATCCGAACATAAAATGGTCCATGAGCGACCAACGAGATCTGAACAGAACGAGATGGCCCCTGTCATCCCTGGACCCTATACACGGGAATATCAATAAGGCCTTTGTGGGCTGTGCTTGGACCTAGGGTCCGTCCCGATTATGTTCATTGTCTAACCCACACCCTCGGCCTATAGCTCGCTTCCTTCGAACATGTTTTGGTTTTGGAATCTAGTCCCGGGACTCTTCCCCGTTGCCCTCCGGCACCGGGAACATTAATGATGCCCACGCAAGCCCCGTTTGGACTGTGGGAGGCGCCCCCGGAATGGTCCCGACTCGATCTCGCACCGGGCCAATAAATTTGCTAGTTTCCTGCTATACTAATCGAGATTTAACCGAATGTTTTCAGTGTCTCGGAATAATGTATTTTCCGTATCACGGCATACATGTGTTCCGGGTCTTCCCGCGACGATTGCGATATTTTCATACCTAACACCCGTTCGAACATTAAACGGTCTCCCGAATGACCGATACGTTTCGAACTTCCACTTCCCTAGATACAGGGCCTTCCAGCCGATTCAGGGGATATCCCCCGTCGCCCTCGGGCACCGAAAATATTAATGACGCTCATGCGAGTCTTGCTTCGACCGCGGGGGGGCCCACCGCCGTATGGTCGCAGCTTGCTCTCGCACCGGGCCAACAGATTTACTGGGTTTTGACCTCTCCAACCGAGGCTCAGCCGAACGTTCTCCGTTCTTCCGAACAATAAATTTGTCGTACCTCGGCATACATGCGTTTCGGTTTTCTCGCGACAATCGCGATTCTCTCGAGACGGACATCTGTCCAAACATTAAATGGTTAGTACACGACCGACATGATCTCGAATGGTTTTCTTCTCGCCCTCGCACGAGGATTTCAATATCCCGTAATAGACCTTCCATGTAATTGATTTCTTGGCCATGAGGCCCTGAATCCCGACGATTAATCAAGGGTGTTCCCTCGTATGGGGGATGTAAATGACGCCGTGACCTTTATGGCACGGCGGGTTTCGGTCCCGACACGAACCACACAATCGTCTGACGAAGTCAGGTCGAGCGCACCGTGGGCTCCTCGGAGCCTGAATAAATTGTCACTTTGTGACTGCCACGCCCATACACTTAACCGATGAATAAACCATCTGAATAAGCGAAGACCACAGTAAGCGTGTCGAAAAGTGCGTCCACAAGAGACCAAGGCAAACCTGCTGGTATCGGAGTATGAGGCGTTCAGAATGAAGCCGAATGAGACAATTACTAAGATGTATGCTCACCTCACGATCATAACTAATGGTCTCAGAAATCTTGGAAAGACTTACTCTGATTATGAGGTAGTAAGGAAGATTCTGTGCTCCCTAACTCCTATTTGGCACACCAAGGCTACAGTGCTCGAGGAGTCTAGGGATCTGAAGAATACTAAGGTTGATGAGTTGATTGGTTCACTCATGACTTATGAGATGAACCTGCCAAAGACTAAGGAGCTGGAGAAGAAGAAGAAACCTATTGCGTTGAAGGCAAGCTCCAGTCGATCCAGTCACAACGGATCCTCCAGTGATCAGAGTCTTTCTGGACCAGAATTTGAAGGAGATCAGCTAGCTATGCTGACTAGAAAATTCAAAAGATTCTTGAGAAAAGAGGAAAGATCTTTCGGAAGAGGACAGCAGAGAGGCAGAAGACAAACCAGGTATAAATCTAACACTGTCAAAAAGGTTGATACTAATGTCTGTTATCACTGCAGGAAAGCTGGCCATATGAAGGCAGACTGCCCGGAGCTCCAAAAGATGAAAGATAAATCAAAGAAGAAGAATACCCAAGGGAAAGCTATGGTGAGTACCTGGAGCGACGAGGACGAGGGCAACTTAAGCTGCACTTCTGAGAGTGACAGAGAGGAAAGTCAAATCTGCCTGATGGCCAAAGATGATGATAAAGAAGATGAAGCTGATGAGGTATCCTCTCCTTTTGAACATTACACTATTGATGATTGGAAGGATGCATCTGATGACTTGTTAGATAAAGTAGATGACATCAGAAAAGAAAACATGCATCTAAAGAAGAAAGTTAATTCTCTCATGAATAATACTACTTTGTCTGATAGAGTTGCCTATCTTCAAACTGAAAATGATGGTTTAAAGAAATCATGTGCTGAGTTTGATGATATGAAAAATGCTTTGATTGATGCTAGAAAGGAAAATGAGACACTGGAAAATGTAATTGATGATCTAAAATTGAGACTACAAAAGTATGAAAATGAGATGAAGATTGTCAATGAGAAGTATGAAGTTGCTTTATGTGTTAACACTGAACTAAAGAAATCAATTGAAAATCTTGAGAGAGAAAACGAGGATAAGCAAAAGGCTGTTGAGAGCATGACACAAGGGACAGAAAACTTAAATGCCTTCTTAGGAACAAAAGGTAACTTTAGAAGAGAGGGTCTAGGATTCAATCCAACAGCTAAAAAGAGTTTTGCACTGAAGGCCATTTCATTTGTAGCTGCAAAAGAAAAAGGGCCTCTCATCAAAATGCACAGTGAAAATAATACAGAAAAATCTGCTAATTCCAAAATGCCCGGTGCCCAGGACAAGGGCAAATAGAAAATTGGTGAGCCAAGCCATGTGAGCACACATTGTTCCACTCCTCAGGTCAAATTTCAGGTTAGGGGTCAACCTTCACTCACACCTAAACCCCAGGCTAGGCTCAGAAAGTCTCCACAAAAAGTTCAGGAAAAGGCTAAATCTACACCTATGCACACTTCAGGTGCGTTTAAGGTGTCTGGGAGACACAATTCAAATAGGGGTCAAACGAGTCAATTTTACCAATCCAGAGTCCAGACCCATCATACTTATTATCAGGCTCAGCCATGTCAGTTTAATAGGTCTGGATGGGATAGAGTACAAGGCAGGTCTAGATACCATTCGTATCATACTCAGAGTTACAGACCTCAGGTCAGAAATTGGGTCAGGCAATCCAGGACATGGGTTCCTAGGAAACACACCTTCTACAGTCAGCCTAGGACCATCATTGGCTACGCTTCTGTGAGTGCTCATTGGCCTAGGTATTGGCACAAACAAGCTCAACATGCTAACAAAAATGGTGCCAAGACACGGAACAGACCTGGAAGTTTTCAAGCTATTAATGCTGAGAAGAAAAATAATAAACAAAAGAAAACAAATAAATCCACCAAACAAACAACTCTCAAACAAATGTGGATTCCTAGGAATGTGTTGTCATGTTTGAGTAGCTTTACTTTAGTTGTGGAGCCCAAACATCTTTGGGTTCCAAACTCTTCTGCGTGATTGTCATTGCAGGTATGCCTGACAGCCAAGCACAATATGTGGTACTTGGATAGTGCCTACTCCAAGCATATGACAGGGGACATGGCAAAGTTCTGCATGCTGGTTGAGAAGAATGGTGGCCTTGTCACCTTCGAAGGAAACACCAAGGGTAAAATTGTCGGTTCATGTAAGGTAGGCAAGTGTACTACCTGCTATATTGATGAAGTCATATTGGTTGAGGGTCTTGCTTATAACTTGTTAAGTATTAGCCAGCTCTGTGAAAAAGGTCACAAGGTAGTGTTTGACTCTTTAGGCTGTAATATTTATGAGCCTAATTCCGATAAGGTTAAATTCTCTGGTAAAAGAGTCAATAACATATACCTAGTTGACCTAGATGATATAGCTCATTCTAATCTTTGCCTCACTGCAAATAAAGATGACTTGGCATATCTATGGCATCGTAGATTAGGCCATGCCAGTTATATTGTTCTTCATAAACTGAATAAACATTGCATGGTTAGAGGACTCCCTGAAATGTCATTTAAAATTAATAATGTTGTATGTGAAGCATGCACCCAGTCTAAACATACTAGGAAGTCTTTCAAATCCAGAACTGAGAACATGTCTTCCAGGCCTTATGAGTTTATTCATATGGACCTGTTTGGACCTACAAGATCAATCAGCTTATCAGGAAGAAGATATGGATTTGTGTTAGTTGATGACTTCTCTAGATTTACTTGGGTGTTTTTCCTCACACACAAGAATGATGCATTCACTGAATTTCAGGAATTTTATCTGAAAATAAAATAGAATAATGAAAATTCAATTCAGAATATTTTGTCGGATCATGGCAGTGAGTTTGAAAACTCACAGTTTGATGATTTTTGCAGGAGCAATGGAATCACTCATCGGTTCTCCTCACCTAGGACACCTGAGCAAAATGGAGTAGAGGAGAGGAGGAACCGAACACTTGTGGAGATGGCTCGTACACTGCTGGTGGAAGGTAACCTACCAAGGAAGTTTTGGGCTGAGGTAGTCAATACTGCATGCCATGTAATCAACATAGCCATGGTAAGACCATTTACTCAGAAAACACCATACGAAATTCTCAAGGGTAAGAAACCTTCAATTGCTTACTTCAAGGTCTTTGGCTGTAAATATTTTATTCATGTCAATGCTAAAAGAGATCTCGATAAGTTTGAACCTAAAAGTGATCCGAGAATTTTCCTAGGATATTCAGAAACCACTAGAGCATATAGAGTGTACAACTTAAATTCTAAAACAGTTGAAGAGTCTCCACATGTAGTCTTTGATGAAACCATTACTAAACCTGAAAATAGTCTGTGCAGGGAACAAGATGATGGAGAAATTCTGAAAGAAGGAAGCTCTGCATATCAATTTGATGATGAAGATGCAAAGGATCTTGGTACTCAGGGGAGGTAAATGAGGGTCAAGGTAATCAGGCTATCAATGTGAGATTTCTTAGAGATCGTCATGTAGATAATGTAATTGGTAACTTGCATGAACCTCCTAAGACCAGAGGTTATTTTAGAGCTCAGAATGAACTAAATGCTATTGCATTAGTTTCTCATGTTGAACCCAAGAACATTGACAGTGCCCTCAGTGATGTGCATTGGATCAATGCCATGCACGAAGAATTGAATCAATTTGATATGAACAAGGTATGGCACCTAGTTCCACCTCCTGATCATGGGACTGTCATTGGGACCAGATGGGTGTTCAGGAATAAAACTGATGAGCAGGGCAATGTTGTTAAGAATAAAGCCAGACTTATAGCTCAGGGGTACAATCAGGAGTTTGGAATTGACTTTGAACAGTCAGTTGTCCCTGTAGCTAGGTTAGAGGCCATTCGGATTCTATTGGCTTATGCATGCTCATTAGGAATCACCCTGCAGCAGATGGATGTAAAATTTACTTTCTTGATTGGAGAAATAAAAGAGGATGTCTTCGTGAGACAACCTCCAGGATTTGAATGTTTAGACTTTCCAAATTATGTCTATAAATTGAATAAAGCTCTTTATGGTTTGAAACAAGCTCCTCGAGCTTGGTATGACAGGCTCAGCAAGTTTCTTACAGATAAGAAGTTTTCTAGAGGTGAAATTGACCAAACTTTGTTCACAAAGGTATGTCCTCATTGTTCAAATATATGTGGATGATATAATTTTTGGTTCAACTAACCCAATAATGTGTAAGGAATTTTCTGATTTGATGACACATGAATTTGAGATGAGCTCAATGGGTGAGCTGAAGTTATTTCTTGGACTGCAGGTGACCCAAACAAAAGAAGGAACCTACATCACTCAGTCCAAGTACATAAGGGATATGATGAAGAAATACAAATTTGAAAATCTCAAGGAGATTATAGCACTGTTGTACCCAGACTATTTCCCAGCCAAAATACCCAGAAATAAGGGCTCGGGTATTTCCCCGAACACCTTCAAGACACTGGCTACCTAGCCCTTTCTACAACCCTGCAGGTCCCCACAGGGGTCCCAACCAACTTGCCGTGACATGCGGCAACACCAGCAATTGTTCGGGGTCGATCCCGGTCACTTTCATACGGGCTTTGCCCGCGTTCCACATGGCCGCCCGGGACCACCGGGGGGCGCCCCGACGCTAAGCTACGCCACGTGGCATCCAGTAAAAGAGCCGTCGGCCCACTTCGAGGCTCTTCATCTAACCCTCCAAGGTCAAAGGGAGACCCGAGCAAGTCAACCACATGCCTTGGAGGCCCGCAGCACGCGTGTACGGCTCACACACGTGTGTTCGGCATTCTGCCGAACACCTTGTGGGCGCACACGTTTCAACCCTTCTACACCAACCCACGGGCCACCCCGTGGTTCCAGTACACAATTGGGTCCTACAACGACCCCCCAGCAAGTCGGGGCCACCCCCGACCCTCAGACACGTGGCAACAAGCCACTAACTTAGCTCTCGGGCCAACCCGAGGCTACCCTGCCAACCCGCCGTACAACATGGCACGTAGCACGAGGCAAGGCCCATGGGCCTAAGGTGCCTCCTCCCAGCCCCTAGGGACTTCTACCATTGGCCCTAGGCCAAATCCAAGGCCCGTCGGCCACTTACGCGGCTCGTTCGGCAACCCGGGGTGTGTCGGGCATTTGCCCGAACACCTTGCGAGCGGCTACTCCGACTCGAAGAACAACGGCCCTACGGGCCCATGCCAGCCTCCCGAAGTTCAAAGTCCGTCAAAGGACATCCCCAGACAACACAAGAAGACCCCCGGGGGCCATCCCTCGGGGTTACGGCCAGCTCGGGGCCAGTTCGCCCCGGGGCCTGGCCGCGCGCCCCAGGGAGGTCGAACTCCTGGGGGCCGCGCCCCTCCCTCCAGCCCGGTGGTCCCATGACCCCACTCAGCCTCGGTTCGCCCAATTACGGTCCTACGATGCGGTTCGTGTGCCGTACCAGTTCGAGGGGTCAACACGCGGACGTGGAAGCGCAAAGCGACAGCACAACGGGCTCGGCCTCAAGTCAACGCGCACAAGTCTCCACAAGCCGCCACGTATCCTTCACCCACTTGTCCTTTTCTTTCTTAGTTAAATTAGGAAGAAAAAAGGGCCAAAAAATCACATTTTATAGGGTGGGGACCAGCCCCCCCTCTCTCTCCTTGCGAACCCGCCTAAACCCCCCAGGGGCCTGGCTGGTCCGCCTAAACCCCCATTCAATTCAAAAAAAAATTTACTTCTTTAAAAAAGGAAAAAAAAAAGCCAGCCCGCCTAAACCCCCCTATGGGAGTTTAGGCGGACCAGCCAGGCCCCCTGGCTGGTCCGCGTAAATCTCTTTCCCTCTCTCTCTCAGTCCGTAACCCACTATTCAATTGGGTTTACGTGGACCAGCTCACCCCCCCCCTGGCTGGTCCGCGTAAACCCCTTGTGACCCTTCAGCTTCCCCTATAAATATCCCTTAGGAGCTCGAGGGGTGGGGCATCGAATCCAAGGCATCTGATCGCTGGCACAAGACTTCAAGCGCGGCCCCAAGCAACGGGCAAAGGAGAATTGTGTGTGGGTGACTTGTTCGGCGGTCTACTACGTCGGGAGTATGTCGTTCGCACTCCCCTCATGCCGTATGTAGCTGTCACACACAAGTCAACACCCACTGTATGTGAGATGTCGTGATACGAGCGGACGTCCCCTCATGCCGGGATTTCCCTTCGCACGCCCGTCGGTCGCAACCACACGCATGCCATGACGTCATGCTTACTCGCAGTTACGATGCCATGTCCGACCGCTCAACTCGAGTCGCGACCGACCCTCGCCCAGATATCGGATCCACGTATCCCCTCAGTTATCCAGTCATAGGCCCCCGTTCGGCAACACGGCCATGGCCCACGTCACGGGAGGAGCCCTCTGTAAAACGCATAAGTGTTCATTCATCACGCATCGACCCGGGACCGACCCACGTGTCGGAATTGTCCCGTGGCATGCGCCAGTTGTACTTTGGCCATTACGGCTTTCCTGTAAAGAAATATACGTCTCAGCACAACACCGCCGATTAGACGAGTGCTCTCGCACCCACGTCCCGGCCTTCAGTCTTCTATCTACCACTCGGCATCCGTGCCTGACACCCTAACCCCAGTAAACACCCCTCGGTCCAACACGCACCCCTAGCTGCTGAATGCCCCCAGCCCTCTACCCACGGCTTCAGACACATATACAGACTTTTCTTCAGCATGGAACGAAGGTATTCGGATTCAATCCGATGTAAATAAACACCGGTTGCTTGCGGCCGGTGGGGAAAGACGTCCTGTACACGATTCCCGCAATCACCTACGCACTCGCACCCATGGAACCCCTTCTCTCCACGTGTCGCCCGATCGCCTGAGCCCACGTGCCGCGCCCTGGTGGCGCTTCCCCAGTCAAACCTTGGTTCCATGAGTGATTGTCGAGAGATAGACTGGCACGCCCGCACCCTGTCCGGTTAACCCTTATCCCGACATTTCGTGCCATTCGACCTTTTTCGACTTTCCGTGAAAGGAGAGTGCCCGATACCGCCGTGAGAGGCATGCACCGTAAGGAGGATACCCGAGATACATCAAACTCCCGTATTTTCCTTCCCCGCTGTATCCCTTCACTCACCTCGGTAATCGGCATAAAAAATGTGCGCAACAGAGAGGATGGCACGCCCGGTGGGACGTCTCCCGCCTTCCTTCTTTTTGCTGAAGAAAAGTCTGTGCCAGCCCTGAAGCCCGGTGCCCTTTCCCTGTCCTTGCAGGAGAGGCAGAGGAGGGTACTCGTTCGCGCATTCCCAGCAGCTTCCGGTACGCGTTCCGATCGTCGGACCACTCTCGGTGACTGTCAGCGATCGTCGCCTCTACAGCATTCAGCACTCCTGCAATCATGGCGGCCGTCACCTACGGCCCCAACGTCATTGCCACCCATGCCCAGGTGGGCTACTTGGCGACGCCGATCGCTTTTGGCAGCTTCATCCCGGTTATCGGATCGCCCTACTTCCTGAGGGTGATCCCTGTGGATGCTTCTCAGCCGACTCCGGTTTCTCCAGTGGCCCTTGCGGCCAGCGCGCCACGCGCACCCCCAGCACCAGTGTCCCGCCAGAGTGCCGGGCGCCGGACTGTCACTGTAGGCCCCTATAGGGCCCCTATATCGACGCCGGCCCAGGTGAACATCAGCCCCCGAGGCCAGCCTCGTCCGATTTCCAACACGGTCCCCGCGCCCCAAACTTCGGTCACCATCCCAGCATCTTCCTCGGGTTTTCAACCCCGAGCCGTAGCCATGCCGGCGCCCAACACGGGCTCCCTGCCCCGGGTCCACGGCTTCCCAACACCTCCCTCGGGTCCTCAACCCCGAGCCGTAGCCAAGCCGGTACCCAACACGGGCTCCCTGCCCCGGGTCCACGGCTTCCCAGCATCTTCCTCGGGTCCTCAACCCTGAGTCGTAGCCAAGCCGGCACCCAACACGGGCTCCTTGCCCCGGGTCCACGGCTCCTCAGCCTCCTCGGGTCCCCAATCCTGAGTCCCGGCAAAGCCGATACTCGACACGAGCCTTCAGCTCCGGGTTTACGGCTCCTCAGCATCCGTATCGGGCTTCCCACCCCGAATCCCGGCAAGGCTGACACTCAACACGGGTTCACAGCCCCGAGTTCGCGGCTCCCCGGTATTGCACTCGGGGCCCTGGTCCCGAGCTCCAGTTGAACTGGCTCTCCCAGTGGGTCTTCTACCCAGGGGGCAGCGCTCCTCAGCGCCTTCCTCGGGTCCCCCGACCCTAGCCCAGACTACACCGGCACCTACCACGGGTCTTCGACCCAGGGACGTTGGCACCCCAGTACTTCCGACGACGTCGCCTCCCGGTGCAAGAACGTCATCTCGAGCATCGGCGACACTCCTATCGGCGCGGGCGAAGGCTTACACCCGAGTCGCCCAGCCATCGACTCCCGGCGCGGGTTACTTACCCCGGGGGCCGATCCCAGCACTTCAGACTGACGCTTCATGCTGCCGGTCGCTCCAGGCCGGTCTTCTCGGTCTACCATCTTGGGGCGGAGTCTTCTTAGCTCTTCAGAAGAAGCGTCGCCATGGCCGTAGAACAGGCGACTCGCTGCTGCAACCAGCAACTCCGGCAAGACGGTCCTTGTCAGCGACTTGCGGATCCGTCTCGACGGGGGTGAACCAATCATACCCCAGGAACGGACCGTTCCCACCATCCCCACTTCCAATCGTTTTGACCTCTTGCGTCAAACACGAGAGGACGGGGCGAAGCTCAAAGGAGCGGGTTCCTCGGCGGCAGCCCGGGGGCACCCACCGCAGCTAGACACGCAGCCTCCCAAGACAACTCGCCGGAAAAACTGGCGACAAGGGAGATCAGCAACCTGACCTGAGAAGAATCTTGGTCACCCCAGAAGAAGCTCAAGCTGTTCGAAGGGCGCGCATCACCAACCCCCTGCGAGCACTCAGACGCGGCATCAGACGGGATGCGACTGGCCTTACAATAGCACGTCTGACGATGCCCAGTCGTCCAATGTCCCCCGCGCAAGCAAGCGGAGGCAAAGGCGAGCCCGTCCTCGGGCCCTCCAGCAACCTGTCCAGGGTTCTCCTCCGACTGACATCGGAGTGAGCCCCCTCCGCAACGCATCTCGGTCTTTGACAGACTAGGGACGCATGTCCGCCCGAGCGACACCCGCGGAGGAAGCGGACGGCCCGGTTCATCAATGATGCGGTTCGAGTGTTCGCGTGCTACACCACCGGACACCAGCCAGACACCCAGTCTGACGACTTGAACCAGCCTCTGTCCCACTTCAGGAGGCCGCGCCACCAGGCTCCGCCACCTCCTCCAACAGGTCACATCGGCACTTCTGCCGGACCGCAGGCGTCGGAACGCGCAGAAGAGGTCCCGGTGGAAGACCGCGACCCTCCTATCAACGCAGAGCCGGTCAACAACGACCCTCCTGCAAACGAGGATCAAGAAGTGACCCTCGACACTCTTATGAAGGAGAACCAGCATCTGAAGGCCCTCCTGCAAGACCTCCTCAGGAGCGAGACCTTCATCCGCAGCAACCTGACTAGGCCTCAGGCCGAGGCACCGGCACCCCCGGTGGCTCGCGATGCTGCCAACACCTCAGCGGCGATTGCCCGAACCCCGTTGGCAACTGGGTTTGGCACGCCCCGGTTGAGACTCAACACGAGCCTCAATACGCCAGTGCCGGAGAATCTCTTGGCACAACGCCAGATGATCGAGCGCATTGTCGAGACAAAGCTCGCCCAGTATGGTGAAGGGACGGTCACGGTGGATCTCTACAGTGTACCCTACCCGCTTCACCACCAGTTGAAGAAGCTTCCTCCAGAATACTCCAAGCCCCCGAAGCTGCAAAAGTTCGATGGGCAGGGGTCGCCACATGAACACTTGGCCTACTATGTTACGGCCATGGGCGAGTTAGCGTTGGACGAATCATACCTCCTCCGCTACTTCGCCACTTCCTCACGGGAACGGCCTTCAATGGTATTCCCGCCTGAAGCCCAACTCAGTCATCGACTGGGCCGATCTCCAGAAGAAGTTCCTCGACCGCTTTCAAACGGCCGAGCGAAAGGTCTCCTTAGCCGAACTCTGTTCTCTTCGGCAGAAAAAGGGCGAGGGCGCCCTCGACTTCATCAAAAAATGGCGAGACCTCAGCATGAGGTGTGTCAATCCACCCGTCCAAGAGGACGCCATCACCATATGTCGTCGAGGTCTGGCAGTCGAGGTCAGCGAAAAGCTTCTCGGCACCAATATCAAAGGCTTCGACCAACTCAATTCGGCAGTCGCCGAAATAGAGATGTTCTTCGCCGACAACCCAAGCTATACTGCAGCAAAGGGTAAACAAGCGCGAGAACGCCAGCCCGGTAAGAGGTGAATATCATAGAGTTCACCCCTGCCGCCAAAGCCAGTAAAGGGGCCGAGTCCAGTGGCTCTGACAAAAAGCCAGCAGATAAGCCGGCTGCTCCTTCCTTCTCGGAGCGTATGAAGACACCCTTCTCCTTCAAGAAGGAACACACGAAGATGCTCTTCGACCTCTGCATGGCCCAGAAGATCGTCGAACTGCCAGAAATCCGCAAGCCGGACGAGGCCCTGAAGACCGACGATCCCAGTTACTGCCTGTACCATCGCATGCTGGGTCACTCAATTGAAGATTGCTACGTCTTCAAGACTCAGGCGCAGAAGCTGATCCGAGACGGCCTCGTCAAGATGAAGAGCGGTCTCGTCGATCCTCCGCAACCACATACGTGGGCCAGGCCGGCTAAGGCAGCACGCGTGGCTCACCCCTCAGCCAATGTCATCCACATGATGGCCGCATTCTCTCTCTCTGATGACGAGTCAGAGGAGCCCGGGCTAATCGAAGGGAACGTTCGATCTGGTACCCAGGGTGGAGGCCCTGGCATGATCGAGACCTCTCTCCTTCCCCAGGGAGAGAACCGGCGACTCTTCGATATCCTCGTCGAGAGGGGGCAAATCATGCCCCGCGACTCGCCTGCCGACTACACCCATTGGGATCGTAGTCACCCCCAGTACTGCCCCTTCCACGCCAGAATCTGCCACCCGATCGAGTCCTGTGAGGAAGTTCAATACCTCATCAGGAACAGATCCAATGGGAGCAGATCGATGCAGAAGGAAACTCCATGTCGCTCGTCAGGCTTCGGCAAGCTGTCGAAGAGACCCTGAGCATCGCCAGGGATGCGCCAGAGCGGCCAGACTCTCCTCAAGAAAATGGGCACGGGCTGCCTTACCAGCATCCTCCAGAATGGCTCGAGTTCCGACGGACAACAAGAGGCGCTCGAGCGACTGCGAAGGCGTAGAGAGCAGGATGCCAGTCAAGAGGCGGAGCCGACTAACTTCTCGGTCAACGTCATCCATTCTCCTGCTCCTCCGACCCTTGAGGGCTCCCAGACATCAGCACCTAACTAGCCAACCCCAGCCACCTTGGCCGTAAGGTGGCGATCCTGGCGAGAGCTAAAGTCTCTCCCTTTTCCTGAAGAAGACACCGCCAGTCTCGTCCGGGTCCTTCTCGGCCGAGATGACGTTCTGGTGGGCGAGATGACGGCAAGCTCTTCGGCTCTTTCTCGTCCCCCTCCTGCCCTATCTTCATCGCCGATAATCGCGGATAGGAAGGGAAAGCAAAAATAGGGTGAGGCCCCGCCCTAGCCTCGGTGTACCTCCTCAGCGGAGGGGCCATCGGGTCTACCCTTCCTACCTGTTGACACGATTCGAAGTACAAAGAAGACATCTTCAGAGTCTTTGGCGGCTTCGCTTCAAATGGCGGGCCCACCGCCACAAGGCTCCTTCATTCCGCAAAGTCGGGACGACTGTGCAGAGCGACAATGTCCTGCGACGCTATCAGTCGTCGCTAGGCCTAGCTCTCAGCACGGTTGCAAAGACAAGGCTATGGAGCCGGACGACCAGTGCCCCTCTCTGTCTGCTCCTCAACAAAAGCTGCCGCCATCGCGGGTAATGCATCAAACCGCGCATGTGTCCTCCAACACCGGTCCCGACGTATCGGCTCAGTAGAAGACATCTTTGTCGCCACCGTGGTTAAGGCATCAAACCGCGCACACATCTTCGGACGCCAGCACCAGCCTACCGACTTCCCGTAGGCTCCTATCGCCACCACGGGTAAGGCATCGAACCGCGAACACGTCTTCGGATGCCGGTCCCTGCATTCCGGCATACCAGGAATTGCCGCTCGAGGTGATCGAGCAGGCGATTAATGCCACCTTCCTGATACAACAAGCGGAAAGCACCTGGATCGAGATCTGGGCGAGGAAGAGTCATCGACCTCGCCCCACAAGGGCGTCAGCTCGGAGATATCCTCATCAGGATTTGTCAACTCCGGCTCCAGCACCTCTCCCTCCTACTCCCTTGGAGACGGCTATCGCCAAGAGACAAGAGAAAAATAGGAGGAAGAACCTCAGAAGGTGGCTCAAGAAACAAGCTGAACAAGCAGCCGCCGTGCAATCCCCGGCCGAGCCAACGCCTCTTCAAAGGCTCCAGTGGCTCATTGATGACCTGGAGGAATACGTTCCCCCTCGTCCTACCGGCGCTTTCCCACTCGACAGCTACATCCCGTGGAAGAAATGCAGAAACGAGCCCGCCTCAGAAATTGGGTCCAAGAGATGATCCAAAAGCTCAAGAACGGCGAAAGACTCATGATCCCTGACGAGCTCTCCCTGTGCTATAAAGACAAGGAGATCACCATAGAGCAGCTGGAAGAAATGCTTCGGCGCTGCACCTGCAACATGGTGGCCATTCCACCTCTCGACAATATTAACGCTTCTCGGCGGGGCGAGCCAGTAGCATCCCGACAAGACAAAGGGCTACATCCCCTCTTGGGCTATAGCCAGCTCCAGAACACACCGGTCGCGGCTGAGGTCATGGCCGGGGATGTGGTAGAGGCCGTGGGAGAATTCCCGAGCTACCCCTCTCCCCGTCCACCTTCGACCCGGAGCGAATCATCCTCTTTCGAGGAGAGGAACCGGCTCCCATTCCGGAAGTAGAAATTCGGGGCAAACCCTGGTGTCTTCGACCCTTCCGTCATTGAAAAGGCTACTACCAACCTCCCAGCCCCTGCACCAGTACCGGCTTCTGCAGCAGAGCAAGCGGGACCGTCCGGCAAGGACGAGCCAGCCCGCAATCACCCCCAGAAGAGCCGTCATTGGCATCCCTGTTCCAAGAGCCCGCTGGCGATCGAGGTCAATCTGACCCCGGTGGTAAGGGCAAGGCAGTGCAACTCCCCGACGGGGAACAGCACGGCAGCTCGCAGAAGGTTCAACCTGACATACTACCCTCTCTGGAGGATGCTCGAGCCCGAGCTGACCGGAAGGTCCTCCACCAGATGAAGCGCTTCCCTGCCAGCATTTCAATCTGGGAAGCCATCGCTTGGAGTAAGGATCTAAGGGAAACCCTTATCAAAATACTCCAAGAGCCGGAAGTCTATGAAGCGCATGCCGCAGAAATGAAGGCGACTGCTTATGGAGCCTTCGCAGCCACCATCACCTTCACGGAGAAAGACATGTTGCTTGTCCCCTCCGTGCCACAATCGTCCTCTTTACATGAAGGGGAAGATCAATGGGCATGATGTGAACCGGATCCTGGTAGACGCTGGTGCCGCTGTTAACATCATGCCGCTCAAGACGTTCAAGTCTCTATATCTGACCCCATACCTCCAGAAGGTCCAAGCGGTTAAGATATCCGGCTTCAACCAGAACACCGAGGACGTCCTCGGCCGGGTGGACGTCGATCTGGTGCTCGATGATTTCGCCTCGAAGGTGACATTCTACATCATCGACTCCAACACGTCTTATAAGATGCTACTGGGCAGACCCTGGCTCCACGAAAACTGGGTCATCCCGTCGACTCTCCACCAATGCATCAAGTATGCCAAGGACGGGGAGCAACACAAGGTCTTTGCAGACCTGTCATCGTTCACACCGACAGAATGCAACCTAGCCGACGCTGTGCTCTACTTCAAGGGGATTAGTCCTACCCCGTGATCAAGAGCAAAAGCAACGGCTGGCTCTCAGAGGAAGACGATGATGATCTCTTCTCTGTCGATGAGGAAAAGGCCAAGCTTCACCGGCTGCGCCTCGGCTCCAAGTCAACCCCAGATCGCCCTGAGAGGCGCCAGATCGACTTCGAGGCTAATCTCATTAGCCGAGCTATTGGCAAGAGTATATGCTTGCCACCAGACTGCATCCAGCTCCCATGTGCATCGAGGAGCACAGCGTCGAGTCGCTGACGACATTCATTGTCACCTTCAAGCGACAATGCCAGAACAAGAAGAAGGCTAACAGGGACAAACCCATTATCTTCTACAAAGGAGACATGGTCCCTCAAGCCCCGCCGGATGACGACTTCGGCTGGTCTAGGCAAGCCGATGATACCCCTGAAGCAGTTCAGGTGTGGGGCGACCTGTCGCCGCATATTCAAGAGATGTGTTTGAAACAACACATTCCCCTGTGGCAGACCTCAGCCCAACAAAGATACTTCTGTCGACTGTGGGACCCTTCCCAAGTCTGGGGGCAACCCCCGTCCTTCCATAAGGATACCAGGGGGCTTGGTTACGACCAGGACCCAGACTTCCGCGTCCACTACGCAGTTAACGTCGTAGGCTTGGTGCTACCAGCCGACGACCAAACAAGAGTCGAAGCCAAATTCGACAGCTCCGGGGATGAGGGAGAGCAAATTCTGATCCCGATCTTTGCCAAAGCCAGAACCCCTGCTCGAGCCGCCGGGGAACCTTCTTCGCCTCCCTGCCAAGACAAGGGACAGAAGAAGCTTCTCCGGTCTGTCAGCCAGTCGAGGGACCCAGTTCAATAAACCCTCCTGAGGGGGGGGATCTTGTTGGTCCTAGCTGCGAAAGATTGTCAGCTTCGCCAGGCAACCCCGAGGAGATCTCAGCGACCCCAGTTGACAACTGCTTGCCGGGAGCCGGCGGCCCAGATCAATCTTCGATGGATCCCAGCAACAACCACTCTCTGGTCCCCTCAGCATCAGTCGATGGCTTCGAGAACCAAGAAATTCACGAAGCCGACACTGATGATGACGATTTCATCGACCTCCAACCCGCTCCTCCCGAGCTGGAGGACGGAGGCCAGGCGACCGTCGACGATCTCGTTGAGATCAACCTGGGCAACGATGAAGCCCCTCAGCCTACGTTTGTCAGTGCTCTTCTCACCGAGGCAGAGAAGCAGGACTACAAGCAACTCCTGCTCGAGTTTAAAGACTGCTTCGCCTGGACCTACAAGGAGATGCCAGGGCTAGACCCTCCGTAGCGGAGCACGACCTAGCCATTTCTCCCTCAGTCGCTCCGGTCAAGCAACCACAGCGGCGCATGCGCCATGAGCTGGAGCTCCAGGTTTCGGCCGAAGTCCATAAAATGGCGGAGGTCGACTTCATCCAGCCGTGCATCTACCCGATCTTGCTCGCCAATATAGTTCCAGTCAAGAAGAAGAATGGTGAAGTCCGCATCTGCGTCGACTTCCGGGACCTCAACAAAGCTTGTCCGAAGGACGACTTCCAGTCCCATCACAGAAACTATGGTCGATATGACCACCGGTCATGAAGCCCTATCTTTTATGGATGGGTCGTCCAGTTATAACCAGATCCGGATGTCCCTCAAAGACAAGAATCACACAGCCTTCAGATCCCCCAAGGGGATTTTCAACTACAAGCGCATGCCCTTCGGTTTGAAGAACGTTGGTGCTACTTACCAAAGGGCCATGACCAAAATATTCGACGAGATGCTACACAACATCGTCGAATGCTATGTCGACGACCTCGTCGTCAAGACTAAAAGGTGAGAAGACCATTTGCGCGACCTTCGCCAAGTCTTCGAGCGTCTCCGGCAATATGGGCTCAAGATGAACCCCATGAAATGCGCCTTCGGCGTATCCAGCGGCAAATTTCTCGCTTCGTCGTCAGATACCGAGGAATCGAGGTGGATCCCAGCAAGATCAAAGCGATCCGGGAGCTCCCACCACCCAGCAACATCACTGAACTCATGTCCTTCCAAGGGAGGCTGACCTATATTCGAAGGTTTATCTCTAACCTCTCCGGTCGATTAGCGCCTTTCAACAAGCTGATGAAGAAAGATGCCCCGTTCACATGGGACTCGGAATGCCAAGCAGCTTTTGAGAAAATCAAGGAGTATCTTCTTACTCCCCTAGTCCTGGGAGCACCAGTCAAGGGTAAACCCCTCATCCTTTACATTGCGGCCATGGACGCTTCGCTAGGAGCTCTGTTGGCGCAAATCAATGAAGAAGGTAAAGAGCAACCCCTCTATTATCTCAGCAGGAAGCTAATCGGTGCCGAGTACCGCTATTCCCCTATGGAAAAGGTTTGCTTGGCATTGGTGTTCACGGTTAAGAAGCTGCGGCATTACCTCCTGTCCCATCAAGTCGAGCTTATATCCAAGCACGACCCCCTGAAGTATCTCCTCGACGACCTGTCCTCTCAGGCAGACTGGGGAGGTGGGCTCTCCTATTAATGGAGTACGACATTACCTATGTCCCCAGAAAAGCAATCAAAGGACAAGGTATGGCTGAATTCTTGGCAGCCCATCCAGTGCCGGATGATTCACCCTTCAACTCGGAGCTCCCGGACGAGGAGTCCCTTGCTACTCAATCACAACAACCGGTTGAACAGAGCGGAGATGTCTTGCATTACTGGCAGCAAAGCGCTCTCACAACCACTGTTGCTCAATTACAACAACCAGTTGAATAGAGCGGAGATGTCTTGCATTATTGGCAGCAAAACGCTCTCACAACCAGCGTGCCTTGCTGGGAGCTCTACTTCGACGGTGCTTCCCGAGGGATCACCCGGAGCAACCAGGATCCAGCCACCACGGCAGGTGCCGGTATTGTCTTCTGACTCCTCAGGGCGGAGTTTTGTACAACTCCTGCGCCCTCATGAAGTCCCTGACCAACAATGAAGCCGAGTATGAAGCTCTACTCATTGGGCTCCAGATGGCTCTCCACATGGGCATTAAATGTCTCAAAGCCTACGGGGACTCCCAGCTGATAGTTCGGCAGGTCCTCGGCATTTATGACGTGCGGAAGCCAGAGTTGGTTCCATACCATACCGCCGTCACCAGACTAACCCAGAAGTTCTATTTCTTCGAAATAGATCACATTCCCAGAAGCAGCAACGCTCAGGCGGATGCCTTAGCAAAATTGGCCGCGGCCATCAAGCTTCCGCCCGAGGGTGAGGTCGACATCGTCATCAAGCACAGAAGGCTGATGCCGAGCTCACTCGAAGGCACACCGGTCTCACCATTTACGAGGTCCACGACCTTGACCAAACACACCTCCAGAAGAAGATGATTGGCGTACGCCCATCATCAAATTCAAGAAAGGGTGGCTTCCCCCTGACCGAGCTCAAAGGGTCCAGCTACTCCGCCAAGCAACCTCTTACGAGCTGATCGGCAACTCCCTGTACCGACTCGTCCACGAGAAGGACAAGTCGATTCTCCTGAGATGTGTCTCTCTGGTGGAGGCTCGAGCCATCATGCAGGAGGTCCACTCCGGATTGTGCGGTGCGCACCAGGCCGGAGATCGGATGAAGCACAACATCAAGCTCAAAGGCTTCTACTGGCCGACCATGTACGTGGACTGCATCCAGTATGCCCGTACGTGCCATCAATGCCAAGCCTTTGGCCCAGTACCCAGAAAACCTCCTAACCCACTACGTCCCACAGTCCCCACTTGGCCATTCGCTGAGTGGGGCATGGACATCGCGGGGCCTTTCCCGCCATCTTCCAAGGGCCATAAATACATCTTGGCCGCCACTGACTACTTCTCTCGTGGGCGGAGGCCCTATCCTTGCGAGAGGTTACTGGCAAAATCGTTGCTAGATTCGTCCGACACAACATTATATACCGATTCGGTACTCCCAGTCGTATAGTGTCCGACAACGGGACACCCTTCAAGAATAAGGCCGTATACCAGTTAGCGGCCAAATTCCACATCGACTGGAGAACCTCTTCGGTCTACAACCCCCAGGCTAATGGTTTGGCGGAAGCCTTCAACAAAACCCTCTGCAAGCTCCTGGCTAAGATAGTTAGCCACCGGAAACGCGATTGGGGTGAGAAGATCTTCGAAGCATTATGGGCCTATCGGACGGTCTACAAAACCCCCACGGGGTGCTCGCCGTTCTCCCTTGCTTACGGGGCAGAAGCAGTTATCCCCATCGAAATCCAGTTAGCTTCTTACCGTGTGGCAATCCACACCGGCCTTGCCGGCTCTGATGAAGACGAGTACCAGAGAAGGCTAGAAGAGCTTGCCGACCTAGAAGGCAAGCGACTCGAAGCCTACAAACACTTGCAAGCATATCAGGCTCGCATGGCCCGGGCCTACGATAAGCTCGTCAAACAGCGAGCTTTCAAGCAAGGCGAGCTCGTCATGATCAAGGAAAAAGAGGTCATGGCAGGGCGCTCCAGTGGAAAACTACAGCCAAATTGGCGAGGTCCGTACATCATCCAGAATGTCTGTGAGGGTGGGGCCTACACGGTTGTTGATCACAAAGGACACAGACCGTTCCCGCCTCTCAACGGCAAACACATGAAGCTATATTATGCACCAGAGCATGAGTTCGCGCGCCATCCAGACTAAGGCGCACGTCTCAGCTACTACCAATGAGGCCGGTCCTCCCTCGTGAAGGATCCAACCGACCAGTCCTCCCAGTCTGCAATTCCCAGTCAACCAGCCAGCTCAGCATCTCGAGATCGCCGCCAGGCATCCGCTGGGACTGATCTCCTGCCCTCATTCCCATCACCACGGGAACACGGGCACTTCTACACCAGCACCAGTCCAGCCGCCAGGCTCACAGGTAAGTCAAAATAAATAAATAAATAAAATGGGGTTAAAAATAGAGATGCCTCGGCAGACCCAGTCATCCTTACCACCATGGGGTGGCTGGGGGCAAAAAGGCCAATAACCCGACTGAGGTGAAAACCCGAAAGGGCACCTCAGGCAAAATCGGGGAATCCCTCGACGTGAAAACCCGCAAGGGCGCGTCAGAAAAAGTTAAAGGGGGTCGGCTCTAGCGAAAACCCGAAAGGGCGATAGAGCCGATAACGAGAAAATCTTCTTCTCCCTACCAGTCTACGCGGCATTCCACCTATTCCTTGGTGGGCCGTTGGCTTCATCCAGAGCTAGTCTTCAATCCACTTGCATTGCTACGGCGCAAGCCCTTCAATTCCTAGTCAACCTTGTATTATTCCTACTTAGATGGGCCAACCTTTGGCCCTTACCTCAACATCACAGCTCAACCAGTCCCTGTAACAGTCAAACTTCTAACCACCGTCTCGGTAAACTTACATCTCGATACATCCCAGACCCTTATTATTCTCTACCCCTACATCCTACATACCCTGCAAATCCAGAACCTTCCAGTTCCTTATAGTCCCAGTTCCCTCATACAATCCCTGATTCACTAGTCACAACTCCGGTCATACCCTGCCATGACAAAGTGGCTCTTCGCCACCATGGCTTGAAGAGTTCCAAAAAAAAAACCCTTCCCAATGGTCGGACAATATTCGGCCATTCACACCTTCCAGTCTCAGGTCACGTCCCCTGACAGCAATATGCTATGGACGGCAGTCTCAAAAAAATATATACAAACAAATGGGGTTAAAAATAGAGATACCCTGGCGGCCTCAGTCAATTCCCTCTACGAGGCGATTGGGGGCAAAAATTACCACCAACCCAGCTGAGGTGAAAACCCGAAAGGGCGCCTCAGGCAAAATCGGGTAACCCCTCGGTGTGAAAACCAGCAAGGGCGCACCGGAAAAAGCTAAAGGGGGCCAGCTCTAGCGAAAACCCGCAAGGGCAGTAGGGCTGGTAAAGAGAAAAAAAAGAACTCTCTCTCCCTCTCTACTCTTCACTTGCAAAGCCATCGGCTATAACACACCCCGATGGCGAGCTCAACATCACTCCACAACAATGATGGCCACTACACCCCCGAGGGTCGGTCATCACCACCTTCCAGTTTTCAACTCTTATTTTCGGCTACAACACCTTCACAGGCCAACCGCCAGTCTCCAGTTCCAGTTTCGGCTACAACGCCCTTACGGGCGAGTCGCCAGTTTCCAATTCCAGTTTTCGGCTACAATGCCTCCACAGGCTAGCTACCAATCTCTGATGCGGGACGAGACACGGACACGACAAGCTCACTATCGTCCCTTAACGAGGGAAGCGTCGGACGTGCGCGGTTGAGAAACCGGCAAGAGCTAGGGTGGTCGGCTCTCTCTTTCGTGCCCGGATCGGGTCACGGGACGGTAACGCTCTCTCTCGCAGCAGCGGTGTTATAAATAGAAAGTGAGCTAATTACCCTATCATGCTCTCTAGCAACGGCATAAACAAGCATATATGAAATTAAGTAAAATGCCAAGTAAGGGAGCGAATGCGATACCTCCACGCGCTCGGCGTGGGGACGACGGACCCGGCCGAAAACTCGTACTCCCGGGAAACTTAACACACAATAATTACAGCAATGGGAACATGTCCACTCCACGCAGGGAGGTAAAGGGCTATACAAATGGGCCCGGGAGGACCGAATTCGGGTTGACGGGCAGCTTCGGGTGTTGATTCGGCTACACGCGTGTTCACGATCGTGGGGCCCACGTGCTGTCCGGGGGTGCCGTGTGGGACCCGGTGGTACCGCTGTAGTGAAGATACTTGGAGAAGCGCTCCCCGGGCTGGCGGCACGCTGGTTCGCAGGCCGGAGGCCGGGCGGCTCCGTTCGGCACCGGTCGGAAAAACCGATCAGAAATCTGCCGGTTCTGTATTTCAGCGCTGCTCCGGCGAGAACGGACGCTGCGATCAGCACCGGTGTCGGAATGCGACGAGATCAGAGCCGTTGGAAAGCTGCTTCGAAGTACTACAATCTAGTGGCCTTCAGAAAAATTCACCAGATTTGTACTTTGTGTTGGTGAATTTTATATGCTGCTGTTGTACAGTAACCGAAGACTTAGATCTGCAGATAACTTCCCTGTTGATTGCCTTTGACCGTGAAGTAGATGTCCGAATTTGAAGATGTATTCTTCAGCGAGGTTGTAGGAAATCAAATAAGGAAATCAGGACTATTTTTGGATTTGGATTTGGAGGTGATGGTGATTTGTTCTGATTTTTGAAGTGGAGGGTGGTCGGATCTGGGATCTGACTAAAAACACTGTATCAGAGGAAGAACACGAATTTCTAAAAATAGCTAGAGAGCTGATAAAAAATTAAGAAAATTTGTGGAGGTAGAGGGTGATGGACAAAACTCCCAGTAAAATTGGGAGGGTTTGGATAAATCAAAAAAATGGTCGGAGGGGGAGAACTCAGAGGTTCTGTCACTATAGACAGAAACCTGGCAGATCTGGGATGACATGTTGGACGAAAATGTAAAAATACTAAACGGTGGATTTTCGGCGTGAAAATTTAGGTGGCACTTGGGATGCAAGGGTAGAACACACCATAAAAATTGCAGCTTGAGATCTTCATGTGGAGGAGAGAAGATATTCAGACAAGAAGCCTCTATCCAGGATGGATAGAACACCGAAGGCGGCTTCGCGGCGGCGTGAGGGCGGCACGGACGGCGGCGGCGGCGGCACAGATGATCACCGGAGATAGAGGGGAGGGGATATAAGATAGAAATCACTCTAGAACTGGAGGTTGGAGGAGAGAAACCAGAGGGAGAGAGGAGGGGCTCAAGAACACTCTTGATTTTCTAACAATTTTCTCTTCATTTCTTCATTAATCTCTAATGACACTATACATAGGCTTATATAGAAAATGGCAAGGGGTGGGGGGCTGGGAATTTCATGGGAAATAAGTCATTTTCTTCCCCTATGTGGTCAAAACTCAAAAAAAATAAATTACATATGAATGGAGCACTCCTTTGACTAGGTAGGTAAGGTAGGTGGCCAACCTTTGAAATTTTAACCCCTTTGTCTCCCATGTGGTCAATTAGCATTCAAACCTTCTAGATGGCCACCTAGGATGGTTGACCAGCCCCACATGGATGAGGTGGACCAATGGGGAAGGGGAGGGGGCCCCCTAACTGGACCTACTACACATTTGCACAAAAACCCACACAATCCTAGGGAATGACACATTGGCTTACAAAGCCTTACAATTGTACATATACTTTCCCAAGGATATAAAAGTAAATAAAAGGACTCAAATGTAAAAATAAAAGTTAATGCTCGGCGTCGATTCCCATCAACTCTCCCCGGGTGGGAGGAACTCGACCCCATCGAGTAGGGGTATGGATGCTCGAGTACTCCGGCAGATCCGTCACCGTGCCAAGTAGCGCGGGTATGCTCCACTCCAAGTGATCGGCACCTGCTCATTCCATATATACTCGATATGCGCGACTGCTATGGGCTAAGGTGGACACTCCGGGTGGGGCACTCTCAAAAGGGAAGGAAGCAGCTCGAAGACTCACTAGGAATCACCGCTGAGTCCCTGTAGGTGACTGATCCGGGTATAGATGTAGAACTGATCCCATACTCATCGAGTGAGTCGACTCTCTTCACACTCATAAGGGACTGACATCGACGAGCTTGCACAAGACACATGCAGACAAATAAATGACACACAAGCTATGCAAACAAACCACACAAAACAAACCACACACAAAAAAAAAACACACGGACTCATCTATGACCCTAGACACACCTAATGTTAGTCCGACCCGTACATGGGTGACGGCGGACCAGGACACCCGAATATGTGCCATGCATGCATGTTATGCAACTGGGAATGGATGGCATGGGGAACACCTATACGTCGGGTGTGGTTATGCGTGGATGGTCTTTTGTATGTGGGTGACTCGGGTGGTTTAGAAGGGTCGGGTGTAGGTGGGTCGGGATTGGTGGATGTAGATGGACCATCCCGAGGGGAAGGGGCATAAAAGTGGGCTTCCTTGAAGAAGGGGAGTACGGGTGGTAACTCGGGAAGCCTAATAGTGAAGGGGTCAAAAGGGTCAAAGAAGGTATGACCCCTTGTGGTGGGTTCCCACAAGTCACGGTCCCACGTGTAGAGGGTTTGAAGATGTGGGTACTCACCTTCTTGAATTGTAACGGGTGGGACGGGGATCGTAGGCAAGAAGTATGATTCCTCCCTCGGACAAAAGGGTATGAATTCGGGCTCGTCCGGTAAGGGGAGGAGTAAGAGGACCTCCGTGGTGACATAACCCACGGTGCACTCGGAGGTAATAGACCCTAAGGCCGGATGGGTAAAGCTAAGACTAACGGGTTGGTCAAAGCCTCGGGCCAGTAGGTGCGTCAACTTCCATTGTGAATCTAATCCCATGATAAGATCGTCCAACGTATCAACATGGTGACTAGATCGAAATGTGGTATGAAATGAGTTGACCGGCACTAAAGGTAAGGTGGGGTCCATGGATGGAAAGGGATGTGGGACCGAGCCTTCCTTGAGCCATCTAAGAAGTGGCTCGGCTATATATAGCGTACCCGTTAGACACACGGGAGGCTCGGGATGGGGTGACCCCAAGTTTGACGGCTCCGGAGGAAGATCGGAAGTGGATAGCAATGGGGCATCCACGGGTGGTGAAGGAGCACGTGTCCTTTCCAACCAATCTGAAATCAGTTTATCGAACTCCTCGAAGGGGGCACGGGTTGGAGGGGGTGGCAATGGAGCCCTCGTGGAGGTGTCCACCTCGTGGAGAAGGGGCCCGTGGGGTGGCTCCTAGAACATCCGATCTACCCCGGTGGAAAATCGATCTAGGTTAATACTAACCCGATCTAGGCTCGTATTCAACCCCTTAAATGCTCCCATAATGGCTCGGAACATTCCGGTCACTTCATCACCACTATGGACTCGGGGCGTGGCCATGGTGGCCAAGATGGGTTGGGTCCCCTAGGATTGGATATGCAAGGCCATTTTTTTTTTGTTTTTGTTTTATAAGCAAACTAATGCAAGCGCCTAGACATGACTTAAAATGCGATGCAAGTTGGAATGTGACTCGACTATGCAAGTTTGGAATGCATGCACACTAAGGACCCTAGACGTAAACCAAGACTCGGTACGTGGCGGAGATAAGCGATCCGAAGATCACTCGCGCAAGTGTGCGGCCTTCCCGATAGGCGTAGCCTAACGTTCGGACAACACCTTTTGAGATACCGAGTAAAGAGATGCAAATGCAACCTAGACTGACTTAGACAATGACTTAAATGACACTCTTTTTTTTTTTGGACACCCTAGACTCAAACTCGCTCTGATACCAAATTGATGCGGGACGAGACACGGACACGACAAGCTCACGATCGTCCCTTAACGAGGGAAGCGTCGGACGTGCGCGGTTGAGAAACCGGCAAGAGCTAGGGTGGTCGGCTCTCTCTTTCGTGCCCGGATCGGGTCACGGGACGGTAACGCTCTCTCTCGCAGCAGCGGTGATATAAATAGAAAGCGAGCTAATTACCCTATCATGCTCTCTAGCAGCGGCATAAACAAGCATATATGAAATTAAGCAAAATGCCAAGTAAGGGAGCGAATGCGATACCTCCACGCGCTCGGCGTGGGGACGACGGACCCGGCCGAAAACTCGTACTCCCGGGAAACTTAACACACAATAATTACAGCAATGGGAACATGCCCACTCCACGCAGGGAGGTAAAGGGCTATACAAATGGGCCCGGGAGGATCGAATTCGGGTTGACGGGCAGCTTCGGGTGTTGATTCGGCTACACGCGTGTTCACGACCGTGGGGCCCACGTGTTGTCCGGAGGGGCCGTGTGGGACCCGGTGATACCGCTGTAGTGGAGACACTTGGAGAAGCGCTCCCCGGGTTGGCGCCACGCTGGTTCGCCGGCCGGAGGCCGGGCGGCTCCGTTCGGCACCGGTCGAAAAAATCGATCAGAAATCTGCCGGTTCTGTATTTCAGCGCGCGCTCCGGCGAGAACGGACGATGCGATCAGCACCGGTGTCGGAATGCGACGAGATCAGAGCCGTTGGAAAGCTGCTTCGAAGTACTACAATCTAGTGGCCTTCAGAAAAATTCACCAGATTTGTACTTTGTGTTGGCGAATTTTATATGCTGCTGTTGTACAGTAACCGAAGACTCAGATCTGCGAGACACTTCCTGTTGATTGCCTTTGACCGTGAAGTAGATGTCCGAATTTGAAGATGTGTTCTTCAGCAAGGTTGTAGGAAATCAAACAAGGAAACCAGGACTATTTTTGGATTTGGATTTGGAGGTGGTGGTGATTTGTTCTGATTTTGAAGTGGAGGGTGGTCGGATCTGGGATCTGACTAAAAACACTGTATCAGAGGAAGAACACGAATTTCTAAAAATAGCTAGAAGGCTGATAAAAAATTAAGAAAATTTGTGGAGGTAGGGGTGATGGACAGAACTCCCAGTAAAATTGGAGGGTTTGAGAAAATCAAAAAGATGGTCGGAGGGGGAGAACTCAGAGGTTCTGTCACTATAGACAGAAACCTGGCAGATCTGGGATGACAGGTTGGACGAAAATGTAAAAATACTAAACGGTGGATTTTCGGCATGAAAATTTAGGTGGCTCTTGGGATGCAAGGGTAGAACACACCATAAAAATTGCAGCTTGAGATCTTCACGTGGAGGAGAGAAGATATTCAGACAAGAAGCCTCTGTCCAGGATGGACAAAACACCGAAGGCGGCTCCGCGGCGGCGTGAGGGTGGCACGGACGGCGGCGGCGCCGGCACAGATGATCACCGGAGATAGAGGCGAGGGGATAGAAAATAGAAATCACTCTAGAACTGGAGGTTGGAGGAGAGAAACTAGAGGGAGAGAGGAGGGGCTCAAGAACACTCTTGATTTTCCAATAATTTTCTCTTCATTTCTTCATTAATCTCTAATGACACTATACATAGGCTTATATAGAAAATGGCAAGGGGTGGGGGGCTGGGAATTTCGTGGGAAATAAGTAATTTTCTTCCCCCATGTGGTCAAAACTCAAAAAAAATAAATTACATATGAATGGAGCACTCCTTTGACTAGGTGGGTAAGGTAGGTGGCCAACCTTTGAAATTTTAACTCCTTTGTCTCCCATGTGGTCAATTAGCATTCAAACCTTCTAGATGGCCACCTAGGATGGTTGACCAGCCCCACATGGATGAGGTGGACCAATGGGGAAGGGGAGGGGGCCCCCTAACTGGACCTACTACACATTTGCACAAAAACCCACACAATCCTAGGGAATGACACATTGGCTTACAAAGCCTTACAATTGTACATATACTTTCCCAAGGATATAAAAGTAAATAAAAGGACTCAAATGTAAAAATAAAAGTTAATGCTCGGCGTCGATTCCCATCAATCTCCAGTTCCAGTTTCTGCTACAACGCCCTTACGGGCCAACCGCCAGTTTCCAATTCCAGTTTTTGGCTACAACGCCCTTACGGGCCAGCCGCCAGCTTCCAGTTCCAGTTCCCGCCTACAACGCCTTCACAGGCCAGCCACCAGCTTTCAATTCCAGTTTTCGGCTACAACGCCTTCACAGACCAGCCACCAGCTTCCAGTTCCAGTTCTCGGCTACAACGCCTTTACAGGCCAGCCGCCTGTTTTCAATTCCAGTTCTCGGCTTCAACGCCTTCATAGGCCAGCCGCCAGCTTTCAATCCCAGTTCTCGGCTACAACGCCTTCATAGGCCAGCCGCCAGTTTTCAATTCCAGTTCCCGGCTACAACGCCTTTACAGGCCAGCCGCCAGCCTTCAACTCCAGTCTTCGGCTACAACGCCTTCCCAGGCCAGTCGCCAGCCTTCAACACCAGTTTTCTGCTACAACGTCTTCACAGGCCAGCCTCCAGCCCCAGCACTTCGGCTACAACGCCTTCGCAGGCCAGCCGCCAGCTTTCAACTCCAGCACTTCGGCTACAACGCCTTCGCAGGCCAGCCGCCAACTTTCAACTCCAGCACTTCGGCTACAACGCCTTTACATGCCAGCCTCCGGCCACCAGTCCCCGTACCCCGGTTACAACGCCTTCGCAGGTCAGGCGCCAGCCTTCAACTCCAGCACTTCGGCTACAACGCCTTTACAGGCCAGCCTCCAGCCACCAGTCCCAGTACCCCAGCTATAACGCCTTCATAGGCCAACCGCCAATTTCTAATCGCAGTCACTGGCTACAACGCCCTTACAGGCTAGCCGCCAGCCCCCAGCTCCAAGTTCGGTCATGATCCCTCCACGGGTGGACCGACCAGTTCCAGTCCCGCTCACGGCCTTCGGCGGTGATGCCTTTGAGGCCATTCGGCCAGCTCAGTCCTAGTTTCTTAAGTCTAGAAGAGCTACATTACCGGCTAACAATGCACAAATAACCAGCATCTAGTACCCAGTACCTAGTATCCAGTCACACTACTCTCCCCACCCAATTTTTTCATCTCAGCTCCAGTTTTGGGTAAAACCCAATTCACTGCCCCTTATGCCGGCACGTGTTAAAACAATCAAGCACAACCGACAGTAAGTGGTAGCCACCCTTTTGTACTCAACCCTATTCCACGGATTGGGGAGAAGAGCAACTCAGCAAACAACAACACAAAAATCTAGAATTTGTCATTGATACTCTATAATAGGGGGCCCAAGACATGCCCTTGGGGTAACGAAAAATACATAGTCCGGATAACCAAAAAGGGGAAAGGGAAGTGATACAATCACGGCCTAGCCTCGCTCCCCTCCAGCTCTGCCAAGCGGGATTCCGCAGCTGCGAGCTCCACCTCCAAGGTCGACGCAAGCTGAATGCTGGCCTCAGCTCCGGCTTTGGCAGCCCGCCACTCAGCTCTAGCAAGCTCTACGGCTTGCCGCTGCTCCTCCAAGGCCTTCTGCAGGGCCTCTGCTCTGCTGGTCGCCTCGTCCAACTACCTGGCACGGTCCTAAGCAAGAAACACGGCCGCGTCAGCAAGCCTCCTCTGCTCGGTCACAGCTGCCATAAGCTGAACGCGCTGCTCCCGTACCTCCCGGATGGCCGCCAGCCGCTGTGCCCGCTGCTCCTGAGCCTCTAGAAGCCGTAGGTACTCCGCCCGGAGGCCGGCCAAGCCAGACATCCAGGGCCCACGAGGGAACCCGAGGCCATGGTAACCGCGTGTGCACTCTCGCAACCGCTACCGAAGCCCCTCTGGGAAAGGCAGGGGGTCACCCCCTACGTAACCCCGGGCTCACTGAAGTAAGGCCGCACCTACGCTGGCGTCCAGCAGCGGCTCCGGTGGTGAAACGGATGTAGGCCACTCAATCTCCAGCTCGAGAGATGAGTGACCCATCTCATCCAGTACACCGGAAGGACCTGCACAACCCCATCAAACACAAAATGGGTCAACACTGTTCAGGACTTCCCTATGACAAGACGAGGTGAAGAAACCTGAGAAAGGTCTTGACCCTCACCTGGTGTAGCTCCTGCCGCGCCTGTGATTTCTCCACTCGGGGTCGGTGAAGGTAACCTCTCCTCCACCCCGGTAGTGTCCTCTGCCGGAGTCGGAGAGGGTAGAGACTCCCCTGCAACCCGATCCTCCTCAATGGCCATTGGGGTGACGGAGGGCTCCTCCTGACCCTCCTCGACGGGAGCCGGCGCATGCCCTTCCTCAGTCTCCAGTCCTGGACATAACACAAAAATGCCAGCACTCTGCCGCAAACTTCTGTATCAAAGCCAATGCGGAGACAAGGAGAAGCCACATATACCTTCCAGCGCCGCCTCCATCTCGATATCTCCGGCAGAAGAGGCCCCAGAGGAAGAAGAACTCGAGCTCGAGCTCTCGTCTGTCTCCATCATGGTGCTGCCACCCTCTGAAGAACCAGACAAGCTCCCTGATGAACCCCCAGCCACGGGCAAATCAAGGGCACCTATACATCGGAAAACCAGATTAGGCTATTATCAAGTCCGGCCTCACATAAACATAGCTCCCTAGTCGAAAGTGCTAGGGAAGATGCTCACCAGTCGGGGCGTCTCCTTTAGAAACCCCCTCAATGTCGACAAACTCCTCGTCGCCCCCAACAGTAGTCGCGATGGGAGGTTCGTCTCCTGATGGCCGGCCCGTGTCCTGAGGGAGCTCTCCTTCCTCTAGAGGGGAAGAAGTACCTGCAATCCATCCCAGTCAAGGCTCAGCACGGGCGGGAAAGTCAAATAATCCACCCTAAAACAATCAAGTGCTCAGCTACATACCTGACGGTCCCACTGTAGAGGACTCCACCAGCCCCACCGTACAGGCTGACACTACGGTCAGCAAAGGTGGGAGAGGCACCCTCGTCAGCAACGGCGGTGGTCTACCCAACAGGTCCTCAACGGTGGCTGAGGGCACGAAGGTCACCGATTCGGGCTCATCTCCGAAGGATGGCAGGCCACTGTCGGGCTGGCAGTCGCCAACTCCCGGATCATCTCCAGGGTCGTCACCGCATCCTCACCTGTGAAACCGGTAACATAAATCAAGTCAATAATTTTGGCTTGCCAAAAAGGGGCTCAACAGCAACAAAAAGGCCCCCTCGACGGTGGTCGGGCACTCACCCTGACGACTGCTGGCCACCCTAGACCCTGGCTCGTTGGCCTGGCCAGGCGCTTCACCCTGTGTCCCAGCAGGGGCCTCGGCCCCTGGTGCCTTTGCCCCCCCTGCATAATCCGGAAAGTCACAACAAATAACCAGAGGCAAACCGAGGCTGCGGCATGCGCCGAAGGTTCGAAACTCCTACCTGTGCGGGCTCCTCCTGTGGCTGTCCACGACTCAAAGTCGGGAAAGTCCTCCATGTTGGGAAAAGGTTCGCTCAGCAGACGCGTAAGCTCCTCCATGTCGACCTCCCCTCCGGCTACCCCTTCACGCGGGGGATCTGCCTCTCAAGGAGGCGAGAAAGCCGCCTCCACACCAGTCGCCAGCGGAGCTACAACAGACAGACAAGTCGAACAAAACAAGAATTAGTCAGTCATATTGGCTAAACCAGATAAAAACAAAGGGGTTGGGGTGACACTCACTCAAGGTCGTCTCCTCCTCAACTCGCTCTCCAGTCAGGGGTCCGTTAGATGACCCACCAGTCTCAACCGCGGCATCCGCCATACGAGGGTGTTTCCTCCTAGGCCGCAGACCTCTGTCCCCATTCCCTGAGGATGTTCCCGTGGAGGGCTGATCCCCCTCCGCTGCGGGCGCACTCAATCTGGGACACGAACTCCACGGGCCCAGCTGACCCGATCGCGTAGGCGATGTGTCGTCTCCAGTCATCGACTGCTGTATCGGCAAAGCTCCCGTGTGGAAGCTCCCGGTCCAAGGACCCTCTGCCCCGGATGCCACAATCCACCAAGAACTGAGTCCACCAAGCCCTAGGTGCCCTCGGTCGAGACACCTTCGCGCCGGTCGCTGCCGTCGATGCTCGTCCCAGGGGCTTTAGTGCCCCTCCGTTGCTTCGGCCCCCAGAAGATGAACCCCGGCCACTCCGGGGCCACTGCGTCGCAATCCTCTCGACCTTCCGACGGATCCGAGCAACACGGGTCCTCAGGTACCCCTCGTCCAGTGCAATGGGAGGTAGATCCTCCCTCAGCAGGCGACTCTCCTCCGCCTTCTTGATCGCGGGGGCCTTCTGTCGGTGGAGGTGGCTGTGCCCGAACCACCACCGGGCGTAGTGCACATCAAATCATCCCCGACGACTTTGCTCCAGCATTGGAAATTGCTCTGGCTCTCGGCGATAGTAGAAATCCCACCAGGCCGCTGCAAGAAGGTGGGTGTCCTTGTCCTTGTACTGCCTGCCCGTCAGATGGAACTCCCTATTTGGCGGAATCCCCTGGTCGTACCTGAAGTTTCTGGCAAAGCGATGTGGGTAGTACGGCTCCAAGAAACTAGTCGCCGACCGGTGCAACGCCAACACGGCTGCTCGGGTGCTCAATATCCACTCAGTCCGCGGTCTCGCATCGACCGCCCCCTGACTGGGGTGGGTGCTGGTTGCCCCTCCACCTGAAGCCCCCAGAAAGAGGCCAGAGTCCCTCGCGGCACTATCGAAGGGCAGTCCCTCCTCTCCTCCGGTGGGCAGGTAACAAAGGGCCCTCCTGGCCCCCTCGAGATACTCCTCTGTGTCTCCATCCGGCTGCCCAGTAAAGCTGAACAAAAGTGGTGCTGTCGGGTTCACCACAGCACCTCGTGTCACCAGTCCTGGGAATAGTAACCCGGCCCACACACTAAGGTAGTGGGTCGGCAGAAGTATACTCCTCTCCCTCGGCGCTGAGTGTGCCGCCAAAACTCCAAGCCCCTGGTAGATGTTGGCCAGGGCAGCAGGAGCTAGAGCCAACTGCCTCCCCTCAGCCAACAAGCAAGCCGGCCACAACAACTTGGCTCTCAACAACCCATCCTCTCCGTGAGAAACTATGAAAGTCGCCAGCCAATATGCCAGATACGCTGCAAGATATGTCACGTCTGGCAAACCATGGGGATTCCATCCCTCCCGCGGTGCATACACGTATCTGGAGTACGTCCGAAAGCGTAGCTTCACCTCCGTGTACTCCTCCCATGGAGTCTGATCCTTGGCGAACTCCTGGTAAAAGCAAAACGGCCCGTTGTAGAAATGACGGACCCATACATTCAGTGGTACCCGAGGAGTCTGAGCAGCTCTCTCTCTCCCTGCCAGAGCCAAATCTCTCCAAGTCTTTATCAGATATCGATAACTGTAAGGCACTCGGTATCTTCCCAATCCGTCAGTGTGACTGCGGTGGAGGTCATCCAGCACTACCTCCTCGTACCCTTCGCCGATAATCGGCAAGCCAGAAATCCTGAACAGAGACCACAAGTCAAGGCTGGTTTCTCCCTCTGTTGTTGCCACCGTGTTCCAACGACGGTTGAAACGCTCCAGCAGGCCCTGCAGCAATCCAGTGTAGCACGGGTACACGTACAGAGCGGCAGTCACCGCGTACCTGATCCCAGCTTGATCTAGCAATACCCGGTAGTGGTGGACAATCCCCATCAACCACTCTGTGGCACCCTGGCGGTAGTAATGTGACGGGATCACTGTCCATCGGCCATACCAGCTAGTGACGGTCTACCGCATGATTCCATTCTGCATACTGTGGTCATCGTAGCCCTCTCCAGCGTACTGCACATCGGCGGGCTCTAATACCAATCCAGCAATTCCCTCCGTCTCTGTGCGGTGGTGGCCGTGCAAGTCCCAGCTAGCGGGGCCAATAGGCCCAACTCTGACTCCGGACTGCTCCGCCATGCCAAAGAACCCCAGACAATTGACGTTGGGAAACTGGCGCTGCCTCCAGTAGTCCTCTGAAAAGCTTGGGTAGCTGCAGAAAGTGGTACCAAGCAGGCTGTCCCTGCCAATCAGGATGGCCCGCTCAAGCCGGCGGCAGGCTCCCGAAATCTGCGAGTCGCCCTCCTCCACGCCAGGAGGGACATAGCCACGGATGAATTCAAGCAGATGATGATCCAGGGGGAACTCCAATGGATAACCCCCGCTCCGGTCGTAACTGTACAGCTCACCCGCCTCCAGAACCCTGGCCACCTCCATGGCCCCTGCTCCAGCTGTCCTCTCACCTATCGGACCCTCCGCCACGACCAGATGGCCCCGGTCCAGCTGCTCTATACCAGCCACGGTGATCACAGGTGCATCTAGAGGGCGCATCGGTCGATCAGTCCGCTATACTCAGTGATCCTCCTCCCGAGCCATCCGCCTCGAGACCCTCCCGTCTATGCCGAAGCGTGCCATAGCTGCAAGACAAGGCACCCAGAAAAAGAGTCAGCATATCAGAAAATCCACATATGCAACACAGCAAAATAAAGACATATGAAGCCTCAAAATACAACTACAACAACCCAGAACGAGGATTTCACGGGCCGTACGCCCTCGTCCCCGCCTCCGACGCACGCCTCGTGGGGGGCATTTGTTGTACCCAGACTATTTCCCAACCAAAATACCCGGAAATAAGGGCTCGGGTATTTCCCCGAACACCTTCAAGACACTGGCTACCTAGCCCTTTCTACAACCCTGCAGGTCCCCACAGGGGTCCCAACCAACTTACCGTGACATGCGGCAACACCAACAATTGTTCGGGGTGTCGATCCCGGTCACTTTCATACGGGCTTTGCCCGCATTCCACATGGCCGCCCGGGACCACCGGGGGGCGCCCCGACGCTAAGCCACGCCACGTAGCATCCAGTAAAAGAGCTGTCGGCCCACTCCGAGGCTCTTCATATAACCCTCCAAGGTTAAAGGGAGACCCGAGCAAGTCAACCACAGGCCTTGGAGGTCCGCAGCATGCATGTACGGCTCGCACACGTGTGTTCGGCATTCTACAGAACACCTTGTGGGCGCGCGTGTTTCAACCATTCTACACCAACCCACGGGTCACCCCGTGGTTCCAGTACACCAATGGGGTCCTACAACGATCCCCCAGCAAGTCGGGGCCACCCCCGACCCTCAGACACGTGGCAACAAGCCACTAAACTTAGCTCTCGGGCCAACCCGAGGCTACCCTGTCAACCCGCCGTACAACATGGCACGTAGCACGAGGCAAGGCCCATGGGCCCAAGGTGCCTCCTCCCAGCCCCTAGGGACTTCTACCCTTGGCCCTAGGCATCCAAGGCCCGTCGGCCACTTACGCGGCTCGTTCGGCAACCCGGGGTGTGTCGGGCATTTGCCCGAACACCTTGCCAGTGGCTACTCCGACTTGAAGAACAACGACCCTACGGGCCCGTGCCAGCCTTCCGAAGTTCAAAGTTCATCAAAGGACATCCCAGACAACACAAGAAGACCCCCGGGGGACATCCCTCGGGGTTACGGCCAGCCCGGGACAAGTTCACCCCAGGGAGGGTGAACTCCCTGGGGGCCACGCCCCTCCCTCCAGCCCGGTGGTCCCATGACCCCACTCAGCCTCGGTTCGCCCAATTACGGTCCTACGATGCGGTTCGTGTGCCGTACCAGTTCGAGGGGTCAACACGCGGATGTGGAAGCGTAAAGCGACAGCACGACGGGCTCGGCCTCAAGTCAACACGCACAAGTCTCCACAAGCCGCCACGTATCCTTCACCCACTTGTCCTTTTCTTTCTTAGTTAAATTAGGAAGAAAAAAGGGCCAAAAAATCACATTTTATAGGATGGGGACTAGCCCCCCTCTCTCTCCTTGCGAACCCGCGTAAACCCCCATTCAATTCAAATTTTTTTTTACTTTTTTAAAAAAGAAAAAAAAAGCCAGTCCGCTTAAACCCTTGGGGGTTTAGGCGGACCAGCCAGGGCCCCCTGGCTGGTCCACGTAAACCTCTTTCCCTCTCTCTCTTTCAGTCTGTAACCCACTATTCAATTGGGTTTACGCGGACCAGCTCACCCCCCTGGCTGGTCCGCGTAAACCCCTTGTGACCCTTCAGCTTCCCCTATAAATACCCCTTAGGAGCTCAAGGGGTGGGGCATCGAATCCAAGGCATCTGATCGCAGGCACAAGACTTCAAGCGCGGCCCCAAGCAACGGGCAAAGGAGAATTGTGCGTGGGTGACTTGTTCAGCGGTCTACTACGCCGGGGGTATGTCGTTCGCACTCCCCTCATGCCGTATGTACCCGTCACACACAAGTCAACACCCACCATATGTGAGATGTCGTGATACGAGCGGACGTCCCCTCATGCCTGGATTTCCCTTCGCACGCCCGTCGGTCGCAACCACACGCGTGCCATGACATCATGCTTACTCGCAGTTACGAGGCCATGTCTGACCGCTCAACTCGAGTCGCGACCGACCCTCGCCTAGATACCGGATCGACGTATCCCCTCAGTTATCCAGTCATAGGCCCCTGTTCTACAACACGGCCATGGCCCACGTCACGGGAGGAGCCCTCTGTAAAACGCATAAGTGCTCAATCATCACGCATCGACCCGGGGACCGACCCACGTGTCGGAATTGTCCCGTGGCATGCACCAGTTGTACTTTGGCCATTACGGCTTTCCTATAAAGAAATATATGTCTCAGCACAACACCGCCGATTGGACGAGTGCTCTCGCACCCACGTCCCGGTCTT
The DNA here is from genome assembly GCA_022559845.1 of Amorphophallus konjac. Taxonomy (NCBI): domain Eukaryota; kingdom Viridiplantae; phylum Streptophyta; class Magnoliopsida; order Alismatales; family Araceae; genus Amorphophallus; species Amorphophallus konjac. Next base: position 472,261,013 of record CM040118.1, read on the forward strand.
CAGTCTCCTCGGCATCCGTGCCTGACACCCTAACCCCCAACAAACACCCCTCGATCCAACACGTACCCCTAGCTGCTGAATGCCCCAGCCCTCTGCCCACGGCTTCAGACACATATACAGACTTTTCTTCAGCATAGAACGAAGGTATTCAGATTCAATCCGATGTAAATAAACACTGATTGCTTGCGGCCGGTGGGGAAAGACGTCATGTACACGATTCCCGCAATCGCCTACGCACTCGCACCCATGGAACCTCTTCTCTCCACGTGTTGCCCGATCGCCTGAGCCCGTGTGCCGCACCCTGGTGGCGCTTCCCCGGTCAAACCTTAGTTCTATGAGTGATTGTCGAGAGATCGACTGGCATGCCTGCACCCTGTCCGGTTAACCCTTATCTCGACATTTCTGTGCCATTCGACCTTTTTTCGACTTTCCGTGAAAGGAGAGTGCCCGATACCGCCGTGAGAGGCATGCATCCGTAAGGAGGATACCCAAGATACATCAAACTCCCATATTTTCCTTCCCCGCTGTATCCCTTCACTCACCCCGGTAATCGGCATAAAAAACGCGCGCAACTAGCACCAATAGGTACATCAACAAGTCTTGATGATGACCCAAAAGGTAAACCAGTTGATAACAAGCTGTATAGAGGTATGATCGGATCCCTTCTCTATCTTATTACATCTAGGCCTTATATTCAGTTTGATGTGTGTTTATGTGCTAGATTTCAGGCTAGTCCTAAAGAGTCACATTTTTTTGCTGTCAAGAGGATTTTTAGATATCTGTCAGGCACCCAAGAGTTGGGTCTTTGGTACCCTGCTAGGTGTGAGCTAGACCTATTAGCATACACTGATGCAGACTATGATGTGTATCGGATTGATAAGAAAAGCACTAGTGGATACTGCCAATTCTTAGGTGGTTGCCTAGTGTCTTGGGCTTCCAAGAAGCAACACATAGTTGCTTTATCCACTACAGAGGTAGAGTAAGTCGTTGCAGGAAACTGTGCAGCCCGGGTACTATGGATTAAGCACCAACTTAATGATTATCAGATAAATTTAGGATGCATTCCAATTTTATGTGATAATACTAGTGTCATATGCTTGACTAAAAATCATGTTCATCACTCTAGGACTAAGCATATTGAAATAAAACATCACTTTCTTAGAGATGTAGTAAGCAATAATGAAATTAAATTGAATTTTGTTGAAACAGAAAAGTAAATTACTGATATTTTTACAAAACCTTTTGGAAATGAAAGATTTAAATTCTTAAGAAGAGAATTGGGGCTATGTAAATTTCAGCATGAAAATGACTTCTGATTTACTGATTTCATTCTTGAATTGGTATTTGACTTGATTTGAAAATAAATATGTGTCTGCTTGTCTCTGAATAAATAATTTCTAAATTTTTGAATAATTATTGTGCATAGATGCATTGTTAAATAAAATTGCATATAGATAGGGCGAGTTTTTTCCTCTAGATCACACATCAGTTGAGTTTGCCATATGCACTACTAAGGTCGGTGCATGTCTTTGCTTTGAGCATTTGAGTTCGACGCGTGTTTTGCACCAAGTATATGTCAGTGCATCTCTTGCACTTAGTCAATGCACAGTGTGAGCATTCTGCATACAAGGTCAGTGCACCTTGTGTCTAAGAAGCATGTAAGTCCGTGCACCTTTTGTCTTACACATAATAGGTCGGTGCATTGTCTGCTTTATGCATGTTAAGGTCGGTGCATAATGATGTCAAGGGGAGTTTAATCATTCTGGTTTGGGTGTAACCATTTCAAACTCCTTCTTCATTCTCAGAAGTTCTCATCACATGACATCAATTGAATCAATTGATCTTATTTGGAACCACTTCTATCACATTATGTCTTTGTCACTCTTCTTGATATTCCTTATGAGCTGCCTCTGTGCTTTATCGTCTATTTCCTCATTCTGAAAGGATGACAGTCTTGTATTTGGTTCATTATTTTGAGCGGCAATTATTACAACTCTTCTATTATAAGAATCACATTTGCTCCTTGAATGAACCGATGGTTTAATTTTAATATACTGTAGCGTTTAAAGACTGCCTTCAGAAGAATACGGTGGTAGAAAGCATTTTATAGCTCTCAACCTCTCTTTCATAACTATGACAGATAAGATCTTCACAATATCTGAAAATGACAATCTTAATGAAGCCTAGGCTGAAAAAATCAGAAGGTGTATTATCTTTAAACAAGTCACCTTGCAAATTAAAAAGGGCAGCAACAATAAAATTATCAGTAAAAGAGATGAATAAAGTGACAGAGCAATGATTGAATTGTACTGAGAAACTGAACCCTCCATCAAAGAAGTGGAGAGGATTTCATGTCATGAAGTGCTTCATGTTACCTCTATTCATATGGTCAAATCTATAGGGCTAGTTTCACTGAGTAACTGGGGCTACTGGCGTTTGATAAACGTGTATTCTTAATGTCAAAGGTGTAAATCACCTGTGTAATTTTTGATCAGAGACATATATAGTAGTTTATACTTAGTAACTGAGGATACTAGTGTCTAACCCACGTGTACCCTTAATGTCAACGGTATAAATGACACTTGTATGTTCACCAAGTTCAGATTCAAAATAAGAAGTGAAAAATATTTGCTGTAACCCTTGAAATTCAAATCTCCTAAGTGTCAATTGTTTAACCTCAATACATATTCAGGTCACTCTCCATGACACTCATTGACTCTGAAATCAGTAGGATACAACCTTAATCGAGTCTATCATGATTATGTGATTTAGGTTCATTGCTATAAACGGATTCTATAACCCTATTTCAGAAAGTCAGTGAATTCACTCGACCTTCTATAACTATTAAACCTGATATCTATCAAGATTGCACAATGATTGATTTTTATATCTAAAGAATTGTCCAATAATTTGCTTATCTTTTGAACCATTGCATAGAGTGTTATTCTGTCTCCCTTCTTATCTTCCTCTGTCTCCCTTACTTCTTATTTACTGATGGCAAAGGGGGAGAGATTATATTCTATGATCTTATCTTTCTCTAAACGGTGCTTATAGGGGAGAGATTTTGTTGGTAAAGGGAGAGAGAAGAGAAGAGAAAGATTTCATGCTATTTTGATTAAGGGGGAGGAGTCACTTATTCAGGGGGAGTTTGGCTATGATTTTCTATTGATTTGTTTTAATCAGATTCCTATCCCGCCCCCTTTAAATACATACATGCATAAACATGTGAATCAAAGACAAGGGGGATGAAAGGATGAGAAATACTAACCGTGATCGCCACCAAGGATTAACAACGCCAAAGGATGAAGAAGTGTAAAGAACGGCGCCGTGTACCTTGGAAAGAAAACTTGATCGCGCTTGACAAACGAGGTGCGGGGAACTTTGTGGATTCAAACCTCCTCTCCCTCCAGCCGGCTAGAGGAAGAGGGCCTCACGTTGTATTCATGCTCTCCTGCAAAATAAAGCCAAAACAAGGACAAAAAACCATTAGAACATGCATGTGTAGCATCAATCCCGCAGTGATAAAATAGGGGTAAAAATTGAGGGCAAACTCACCGGGGGAGGTTTTTAACCCCTGTGGAAGGGTGGAAATAATAGGTGTGTGTATTGTGCATGCATGAGATTTGAAATCACGAGATTTGATTGAGAGAATAGAGAGAAAACGATGATGCAAAACGTGCAAAAGTGCATGTAGCAGAAAAGTGCAGGAAACTGTGATGATTTATGATTTTAAGAGGAAGAGAACTAAGAATATAGATCATGAAATCAAGCCTAGAAGGATGCAATAGAAACCTAATACTTCCCTCTTCAAGTCAAGGTTGAAGTTGTGAGTTGGAATTGCAGCATGGCTTCACCCCGAACCAAGAAAGAGCCCCCCCGTCGCGACTGTGAACTGGGCAATTTTTACAGAGTTTTGCAAGAAAGTCACATCTTCTTATCACGATTTTCAGAGATATAGTCCAAGATAAATCGAGTTCTCTGGATCAAACTCGAGATAATATTAAGGACAAGAGATAGGAACAAACGGGGATCAATTCGGAGGAGGATTCTAGAAGATATGGCTCTTGGAAGGTAGCCCCGTCGCACTAGAAAATAGAGTTTTAGTTGTACCAGGATGCTCAAATCCCGATCTTGCGACCCAGATCCCGAGAGATATAGCCAATAAAAATTTGATTTCTATGAACCAAATTCAAGATAATACAAAGGGCTAGAAGTAGGAAAAAATGGGGATCAATTTGGATAAGAATTGAAGAAGTTATGGGCTCTGCAAGATAGGCCCGCCGCACAGTTTTCGGGGCAGAGTCCAGCATAAATTGGACTCTCTGCTGTGTGTAACGGTCTATCGTAGGATCGCCACATGTGCTCTGACGGTCTAGGGTAGGATCGCCATGCTCTAGGGGTCAAACGGGATGATTTCGGGCAAGTTTGGGTGTGACGCACCTATGCTAGATCATCACATGTGCTCTGACGGTCTTACGATAGACCGCTACATGTGCTGTGACGCACCTACACTAGACCTTCACACCGATGAAGGAAAATTCTGGGCAGATCGCGCGTGACTTTGAAATTGAAGCGTATCTCTCAAACGGGGCAGAACTAGCAAAAGTGGTAGAAGAAGAAATTGTAGATAACTGAGAGAGGAACAACTTTCATGAAGAAAGCAAGATGAGAAAAGATCATAAGAGGGAGAAAATGGTGCTAGAAGAGAGAGAAGAATTCTGAACAGCACAACACGCCGAAAAATGCGAATAGCTCACAAACGGGGCAGAACTGGCCAACGGCGTAGAAGAAGAAATTGTAGATCGTTGAAAGAGGAACAACTTTGGTGAAGACAACTTTTTGAATAGAGGGACAGAAGGAGATGAAAAAGGACCACTTTTAGGACTGCGCAGTGAGAGAGAGCCGATTACTTGAGGGAAGCCGACCTAAATGGGCCGAAAGTCGACTTAGAAGCCAGAAGTTGATAAAATAAGCTCCAGGGCTCTAGAAATCATGATCTCTAGGGCTCAAAGGGAATGGAACAATGAAAATTGGCTCGAAATCCATCCAAGGAAGGCTCCAAAATAATGGTAATTCGGGACATCAAAAATGATGAATAAGAGAAATGACGCAACTTGTGGGCTAAAAACGGGTGTCAACAGATGCCCCTCCTTGATGTCCGCTTTGCAAGGGAACGAGCGAAAGCGACGTGGAGGTAAAATGGAAAGGAGATGGAGCAAAAGCGATAGCGACATGAAATGGAGATGAAGCAGAGATGAAGCGGAGAGAACTGAAAAGCGGGCATCAAGGCAAAAAGACACCCGTCACAACCAACAAGCGACAGGAATTCTCCGAAAATGCCGAACTAACCACCTGAAATTGATGACAAGGATGAGACATGTCTGGAGAACTAACTAAGGGAAAGGAAACACGACCAACCTCATTGGGGACACAATCCACGGACAATGAGTGGGTCGGAAGGAACACATCATAAGAGCTGGAAAAGGAGAGATAAGACTGAGATAAAATCCAGACAGGAATCACGCTGGCCAAACAGACCGAGCGGCAAGATCAGAGAAAATGTTCAAATTCAGAGTGGAATGAAGAATCTCTTATCCAAGAGAGCTTAAGTGCAATCAACCATTGCTGAGGAGAAATCCTTGAACGGATCACGAGGCATGAATGCTCAAAATGACATGATGCATGCTGGGCTAAAATAAAGAAATCATTAAAACGAATGTAAAGAAAGATAAAATAGAAAGTACTCAAGGATAATATTGCTAGACTGAGCCAGGACTGGGTCAAGAGTCTTCTTGCAACCACGGCGTGCGAGACAGAGTCCATCGTCCCCCACCCGACTCAACCGAGCGCCTATCCAACGATTAACCGTATGCTCCTAGATCATCATCATTTTTGTTAAAGGGAACATCAGATCCTAGAACACACGGCCAACCAGTCGGTCCTTGAGAGGCTATAATAACGTAGATACCATATAGTAATGCAACAATGAGAAGGGATAGAGAGCCATACCTGACTTACCTGCCAAGCGAAACGGCATTTTTTTGGATTTTCCTGATTTTTCTGATTTTTATGGATTTTCAAATAAGACAACAACAATATGAATGACCATGATAAACAAGCATGAACAAAGACAACATAACACAACGATTAACTGAACGACCGATAACACAACAAAACATAACGATCAAACGAATGGAAAACAACACAACAAGACGAACAAGCACATATGCAATGACATGAACAAACCACACGTATGCAAGATGAACGTGGGGGACAAGACAACAATGCAGTGAGATAACACACAGTTGGGACAAGAACATGAGGGATGACCACACGGTTGGGACAACACACGAGATATAGAAGGATGACTAACAACATATGCAAGACAACTAACAACACGTGGTGAGAACAAAATAACATGTGTGGGACAACACGGTGGGACATAGACACGGCGAGACAAGGACACGGCGGGACAAAGGACATAAACAAATACGCCCTTCAATCAAAACCCAAGATCAGAATGAAGCAGAACCGCTAGGTTCATAATCGTGAGGTAAAGTCCTCTCACATAGATATGATCATTGCAAACAAAGCTGAGAAGGACACAAGCTTCAGAATAGATCGAGAGATATGGTTGAAGAAGGGAACAGATCAAAAGATGAACAGGAGACAGATAGAATAAAATATGGAGCAAGGAAAACTTGAGTACCTGCAACCTGCACACTTAGCAAACAGATTACATATCTGTTCTCAAAATATAATGTAAAAGATAAATATTTTTAGAATTTTCAAATTTCTTGATTTTTTAGATTTTGAAAATGATTGAAATTTTGAACAATATTTCATTTTTTTATTTTTGACAATATTCATTTTTTTGGATTTTTGACAATATCTCATTTTTTTGATTTTTGACAATATCTCATTTTTTTGGATTTTTGAAATAGCAATCCGCAGCACCCAAAGATAGGCTCGAACTATTGGCCAGGGATCGCCGTCCCTCCTCTCTCATTAAAGACTTCCATTGAGCAGGGTGTGCATGTGAGGGTGGCTTACGACAACCAACTGCCTCTAAAGAACGATGCCCCTACTAAGGCCATACCCGGGATACAACCCAACCTAAGAGGGAGAAATAGAAGAAAAATTAGAGACAAGCTTTATGCAGGATGGGAGATATCAAGATTCGACTTCCTTCCAAGGCACCACCCCTCAAAGAGATAGGTCTGTTGCGCCGGGCTTTCTATCTTTGATTTTTAGACCCATATTTATCAGGCACGCATGCGACCGGGCTCATGACGTCCCGCGGGGAACTTTACTGCCACTCTTGCCATGCCTTTGATTCATAATTTTGCATATTTATTCATCCATTTATTTTTGACAGCCCTTGTTTGGCTAGATATTGCATGAACGCTCATTTTTGAGGGTCAAGACTACCCCTATTTGAGACCTCTCTCGTATTAGGGAGCGCCTAGGTTAGTCATCTTATCCATCAATCTCTTGCCCCTGCACTTGGCCGAGCAGAGAAGAGAAAAAGACCTTTGTGCATACCCAAAGTATGGCCAAAGCAGCAACGGTGTTGCTCAAAGGAATCGGCTATGGCTCGCCGTGAAGTGTGTGAAAAACCCATGCTCAAAGGTCACCCTCAACGATCGGGGAAAGAACTAGACTCCCAGCGCGGAGCTATCACTGGCCTAAGGATGCTGCAGAAGCGAACTCATTTTAAATGAACTAAGCAAATTTCTAAAAGCCACTTAACCATGTTGAGGAATAGCATTATAACCATGTGCAGAAACAATAGAAATAATGGAAATGAAAGCATGTTTCTTTGCTCAAAATAAAGATACCTTTGCAAATCCATGGCGTGGAAACCGGCATCCTGAAGCGATCTCGATCATCGAGCTTTGAGGAGCACGAGTAGCTTTCTATTCCTTGCTTGTTAGGATAAAAGATGAAAGGAGAGCAAAGGATTGGATTCCTCGACATAGAGGAGTGGCAGACATCATACTGGACGAAGAAGGGATAAAAAGGAAGAGAGACGAGGGCTAGAACTCCCTCGTTAAGGCACTAAGGCCCTGATAACAAGGAACCAGATACAGAATAAACCAGATTAGCTGAGATCAAGGCGGACTAAAGCCTCGAAATAGCATGAAAAAGGATAATGACCCTAAAGGGTGAAGAGGAGTGAATAGAAAGACAACGAGTGGATTGCTGTGAAGATGAGAAAGAAGGAGAAGAATAGTCCGATGCGGTCGGAGAAAAGGAATTAGAATCACCGGACAAGTTTGGGGAAGGAGAATTAGAATCACCCGACAGGGTCAGGGAATAAGAGACATAGACACCCGACAGGGTCGGGAATAAGAGTGAAAATCACCCGACAGGGTCGGGGAAGGAGAATTAGAGACGGAACCCGGAGATACTGGAGGAGAAGAACTGGGAGATGTCCCGAGATCGGGATGAAAAGACATAGGCCGAGGCCTAGAATTGTGAGAGGAGGAAAATCTGGAGGATCCGGAGAAAAAGGAGAGGAATGGGGACGCACGGACCTACGAAAGGAAGAAAATGGAGAGATAGGATCAGATGGAGGAAGGTACACCACCCAAGGGTGGGAACTGAGTAGAAGGAAGGATGAATGAAAAGAAAGGGAGGAAGAGGTGGACCCCTGAATGCACAACTGACGGCTCTTGAACCTGCGTCGCCGTCTCTTCTTAGCTGAAATTGGCTTGAAATGGACCTGCTTGGCGCGGGGTTGGACCTTCAGGCCTATTATTCTGCAGTGTCTCCTTAAATAACGGGCCCATCTGGCAGAGGACCTGACCCGGCTATGAATATGCAGCTTCATCGGGGCAGTTGCCCCTAGACACCCGGCGCTAACAACAGTAGACGGACATTCTTGAACAACTAACTCCTCATAATGCTGAATATCATAAAACCATGGAGTCTTGTTACTTGGCACAAGTAGCATGAGATTTGACAGCTCCACTCGACAATCAGACTTGAAGCCTAACTCCCTTGCTAGAAGAGACGGGTGAAGCTGAGGGAGAGTAATACACGGTGTTGACATGGCCGGCTTGCTAATAAACCGAGGAAGATTGCATAACAAGTGCAGAATATCCCCGAAAAGTGTAGAAGATACGGCCAATTGCCCCTTGAACATAGAATCCATAATCTGCTTGGCGGCCGTATGCGTTAGCACAACACGGGTAGAGAACCCTTCTTGGCATGTCATCTGAATGGCAATAGAGCGAAGAGAAATAATAGCATCAACGGTGAACTCTCCGGCGAGCAAAGAGATTGCCACCGGCCTTGCTCGGGAAGAAACTGGCATCAACTCAAGGGAACTCTTCTTGTCAACCGTCTTCACTAGGAGTGTAGGCTCAACATCCCCAAAATAACCAGGGACCAGGATGCGGATCGGCATCCGGCAAATGAAGTCTTGGATCTTGAAATGCACGGCCGGCACCGAATCATCCTGACTTGGCTTATTGTCTCCCTGGGGATTAGACCCAAGGGGCACCATGGGTAACGCACACCCGCTCCGTGGGGTGGAAATAGGTGGAAGAATGGGGATAGGAGTAGGTTCAGAAGACGCGGGGGTTTCAACGGGTATGGTGTGTTTAGGTGGAGGCAAAGGTAAGGGTGGAGGTATGACTTGCTCGGGCGAGGGCGACAAAGGCGAAATTTGCTCAATCTCGGTCAAAGGTGATGGCGGGGGTGATGGAGGTTTAGGCAATGGTGAGGGTGGTGGAGATGGTGTAGGCGATTGAGAGGATGGTGGAGATGGTGATGTGGTCGATGGAGGTAGTGGACATGGCAAGGGTGAAGAAGGGGGTTGTGGCACCCACCGTCGACGTATCGACACAACGCGCCGAACGACATTGGGGGTGGAAGTAGTGGTGGAAGAAGTAGAAGAAGGGGAGGTGGCACTAGCCTGAGCAGAGGCTTGGGTTTGTGGAGGTTGCGGAGATTGGATAGGAGATAGCGAAGGTAACAGAGTAGGCGAGGTAGTAGGTGATGGAGCGGGTTTAACGCTAGACGAAGAATCACTGGGGTGCCCCCGGTCTTGTAGAGATGGAGACGGCTGCTTGGGCGGTGCTTCTTGTTGTTGCTGCTTGCTGCGGAGATCTAAAATAACTTTACGCATGGCAGCCCAATCAATCCTTTTATTATCTTCCAGGTCATAAACATACTCTCAGAACTCGGGACAATCCTCAACCAAATGCCCCTGCTGGCGGTGAAAATCACAATATTGAAGCATATTCCCGACCGCGGGTTGGCAAGGCACAATCGGAGAGAGCGGCAACGCGTGAGCGGCCATCAAAGCCCTAAAAATGTCGGTAAAGCACTCCGACAACGGAGGACAAAAGCCCGCTTCGGGCAAGGCGGATGCCGAGGGGTATGAGGTGGTGGAGAAGGTTGTGGAGACGGAAGTGAATGTTGCGTAGGCAATAGTGCTTGGCCGGCGGAGGAGGGATTTGGTGAAGGCATATGTGGAACGGAGTGGGGAGGTATGTAGACGGCATCCACCTGCTCGGGATGTGGTGTGACCTTGACCGGGGGTGGAAACGGAGACGGGTATGCGGACGCAGGAGGCTGACTCATGGAAGGTTGATATGCGGAGGCGTATAGGTATGTATAGGTGGGGGGTTGGCTCGTGGAGGGATATGTGGCGGAAGGCTGACTCATGGCGGGCTGACTCATGGAGCGTAGGGTTGGCACGTGGAGGGTGAAGGTTGATATGTGGAGGTGGATGGTGGAGACTCGGGGTCAAGGGAATCTTGGATTTGTTGGCGAATGAAGCGGGCTCGGCTGTAAAGTTGTTGCCAGGAGGTGATGTCGTTGAGGGCTAAGATAAATCGATACTCGGGCGCGGCATTGGATATCAGCATCTTGATTTGCTCTCTCTCTGGAATGTGTCCTGGGACCTACGCGGCAAGGCGACGCCAACGGTCAGCAAAGGTGCAGAACCCCTCGTCGGGCTTCATCATCTCATGGGCCAGATCCACAATAGAGTACTTGGGCCCAACCTGGTCTTGATACTGCTGAATAAACTCTCTTGTATAGCTTGAAAATTCACAACTTGCTCTTGCGGAAGAGAGAAGAACCAATCCCGAGCCGGGCCTTCCAATGACATACCAAATAGATAAGCCATCAAGTGTTGGTCATGTCGAAATTGGGCCGACTCATAAACAAACTCCTTCAAGTGCACATACGGGTCACCGACTCCACTATAACGGTGATATGTGGGAATTTGTGATGGAGGTGGGAGCCGAAGACCTTGGAAAGCGAATGGAACACTTAAAGAGGATTTAGGATCGATCGACGTTGAAGCTCATCAAGTTGGCGTTGGGTTTGAACAATCATCTCTTGGGTAGGGAGAGATCGAGAAGAATATGGGCCAGCTTGAGCAAGAGGATGTGAATTCGGACCAGTGTGATGATAATGGGCCGGATAAGAGGATCCGGGCTGAGAAGAAGAAGGGCCCATTTCGAGAATGGAAGGATATGTGGGCCTGGAAGAAGCATGAGCATAAGGACCCATTGGGCTGGCAGCATAAGGAGAAGAAGAATGAGTCCCATTAGAAAAATAAGGCCCATTAGGAGAATGGGGCCCGTTAAGATGATGAGGCCCATTAATGAGAGAAGAAGGCCCATTAAGAGAAGGAGGCCCGTGAAGATGAGATGCAATAAGACGTTGGGCCTGGGCCGGATCCATTTGGCGAACAAGGCTTGAAAGATGGGCCATGAGATTAGCCTGTTCCTCGGAGGGATCAGAGGGACCACGGGAAGATGGGCCCGCGTGGGAAGAGGATTCCACGCGAGAATGGGAAGAAGATTGGAAAAAAGAATGATACAAGGGGTTAGAATGATACTCCATGAGGGCAAATGGAGACTTAATACAAGGATATCAAGGAGAATACAAGTGGGGAAGCAAGGGCTTAATGGGCTTGAGAACAAGGGGGGCTGACCCACTAATGCAAAGATGAATGGACAACGGACGAAGGGACAATGGACTAGATAATAGACATACAAAATAGGGTAACCTAAGTGGGCCTAACAACGACGAAACATGTGGATGCAACACAAAATACCACTAATGGGCTTGGACAAGCCCAAACAACACAAACAATACAATGTGAGAGTTTTCACCCAAGTCAAACAAGTTGATATGATGGGAAATATTTTAGAGATTTTAATAGACCTTTTAATGATTTGAATTAATAATAATTCCCTCAAGATAGGAATCCTATGGGAATAAGGTCTAAACTTTGGGTTGACTAAGGTTAACTCCCTCACACTTATGCAAATGCAAGCTTAAAGGGTGGAAAGGTACAACCGGCCCGGTGTCCGTGTGGGAATCCACGGCTCGCGGGGACTTATGGAGGTCCCGGATAAGATCACCTAGTCGACTCCAAGGAATATGGAGGCGAGAGGATCACTTACCAAGGTAGGAAATGTAACTATGATATGCAATGTATGGCCCTATGTGCACCGGAGTGCATGCAAATTCTAGCTTAAAACTAGAAAATCAAGACTAGATTAAACTATGCAAACTTGATCCAACTAAGACAAATAGTATATGGATGGAAAGATAATACAAAGGTCTACACAACGGGCCCAAGAATAGATCAATCTGACCCGGGAGGTCAATCAAATCACTGAGCAAAGTTATCCCCGTGAACCTGTGCGCAGACCACATGTAGATTTTATGGATAAAATGCTAAAATAATGATAATTTTTAACTAAGTAAATGAGACCCAAATGATGCAAATAAGCTATAGATGGAAAGATAATACAAAGGACTATCCAATGGAACAAAAATCAGTGCAATCAGACACCGGGAAGATAGTCAAATCACTGAGTAAAGATGTACCTGTGAACATGTCCCTGAGCCTGCCTGTAGAACTTATGCACAAAACTTAAAAAGTTGGACAATATTAGAATATGCAAATGTTAACCAAATGATGCAAATGATATATGGATGGAAAGATAATATAAAAGGGCTATCCAACGGAAGAAAAATCAGAGCAATCGGACATCGGGATCAAAAGTTATGCCCCGACGAACACGGCCCTGTGAGCATGCACGCAGACTGCCAGAATCTGTAACGGTCTACCAAATGACCGTTACACGCCTCTGGCGGTCTACTGTAGGACCGTCACACTACCAGAGCCCTTAAAATACCCCAAACAGTGGAAGAATGGATAAAATATCACCTAAACCTACACATGCACACACCCAACTCACAAAAGAGCATGAAAACAAACATGATGGGCATTGTTGTCCCACCGTGATCAGCCAAAAAATTATTGATTTGTTTTAATTAGATTCCTATCCCGCCCCCTTTAAATACATACATGCATAAACATGTGAATCAAAGATAAGGGGGATGAAAGGATCAGAAATACTAACTGTGATCGCCACCAAGGATTAACAACGCCAAAGGATGAAGAAGTGTAAAGAACGGTGCCGTGTACCTTGGAAAGAAAACTTGATCGCGCTTCACAAACGAGGTGCGGGGAACTTTATGGATTCAAACATCCTCTCCCTCCAGTCGCTAGAGGAAAAGGGCCTCACGTTGTATTCATGCTCTCTTGCAAAACAAAGCCAAAAGAAGGATAAAAAAACTCATTAGAACATGCATGTGTAGCATCAATCCCGCAGTGATAAAATAGGGGTAAAAATTGAGGGCAAACTCACCGAGGGGAGATTTTTAACCCCTGTGGAAGGGTGAAAATAATAGGTGTGTGTATTGTGCATGCATGGGATTTGAAATCACGAGATTTGATTGAGAGAATAGAGAGAAAACGATGATGCAAAACGTGCAAAAGTGCATATAGCAGAAAAGTGCAGGAAACTGTGATGATTTGTGATTTTAAGAGGAAGAGAACTAAGAATATAGATCATGAAATCAAGTCCAAAAGGATGTAATGAAAGCTAATACTTCCCTCTTCAAGTCAAGGTCGAAGTTGTGAGTTGGAATTACAGCATGGCTTCGCCCCGAACCAAGAAAGAGCCCCCCCGTCGTGACTGTGAACTGGGCAATTTTTATAGAGTTTTGTAAGAAAGTCCATCTTCTTATCACGATTCCCGAGATATAGTCCAAGATAAATCGAGTTCTCTGGATCAAACTCGAGATAATACTAAGGACAAGAGATAGAAACAAACGGGGATCAATTCGGAGGAGGATTCTAGAAGATATGGCTCTTGGAAGGTAGCCCCGTCGCACTAGAAAATAGAGTTTTAGTTGTACCAGGATGCTTAAATCCGATCTTGCGACCCAGATCCCGAGAGATATAGCCAATGAAAATTTGATTTCTATGAACAAATTCAAGATAATACAAAGGGCTAGAAGTAGGAAAAAATGGGGATCAATTTGGATAAGAATTGAAAAGTTATGGGCTCTGCAAGATAGGCCCGCCGCGCAGTTTTCAGGGCAGAGTCCAGCATAAATTGGACTCTCTGCTGTGTGTAACGGTCTATCGTAGGACTCGCCACATGTGCTCTGACGGTCTAGGGTAGGACCGCCACGCTCTAGGGGTCAAACGGGGTGATTTCGGGCAAGTTTGGGTGTGACGCACCTATACTAGACCGTCACATGTGCTCTGACAGGTCTTACGATAGACCGCTACATGTGCTGTGACGCACCTACACTAGACCTTCACACCGATGAAGGAAAATTCTAGGCAGATCGCACGCGACTTTGGAAATTGAAGCATATCTCTCAAACAGTGCAGAACTAGCAAAAGTGGTAGAAGAAGAAATTGTAGATAACTGAGAGAGGAACAACTTTTATAAAAAAAGCAAGATGAGAAAATGATCAGAAGAGGGAGAAAATGGTGCTAGAAGAGAGAGAAAGAATTCTGAATAGCACAGCACGCCGAAAAATATAAATAGCTCACAAACGGGGCAGAACTAGCCAACGGTGTAGAAGAAGAAATTGTAGATCGTTGAAAGTGGAACAACTTTGATGAAGACAACTTTTTGAATAGAGGGATAGAAGGAGATGAAAAAAGACCACTTTTAGAACTGCATAGCGAGAGAGCGCCGATTACTTGAAGGAAGTCGACCTAAATGGGCCGTAAGTCGACTTAGAAGCCAGAAGTTGATAAAATAAGCTCCGGGACTCTAGAAAATCATGATCTCTAGGGCTCAAAGGGAATGGAACAATGAAAATTGGCTCGAAATCCATCCACGGAAGGCTCCAAAATAATGGGTAATTCGAGACATCAAAAATGATGAATAAGAGAAATGACGCAACTTGTGGGCTAAAAACGGGTGTCAACACCATCATCAAAAAGGGGGAAAATCTTGGGTCTCCTCTGGGGTTGATCAGCAGTATGTGTACTACGTTGTGCTGAATGTGTTTTGATTGATTGGCAACAGTAAAGTTGACTTAGTTGAGTGCTGAGTTGACTTTGGCAACTCTATCTTGATCATGATGATGCTGTGTATTTTGATAAACTTTTTGTGTCAGATAATCACATAAATAATGTCTGCTCATTTGTATTTAAAAAATGTTCTGTTAACATGTGCATGTGTGTCTCAGTGCTTGCATCTTATCTTGAGTCTCTTGCTTGCACTTCATGCTTACATTGCGTCTCATGTGGCTTAGACTCGGTGCATGTTTTTCTAAGCATATAGGAGGTGCGTCTTACTTTGCGTCTCATGAGACTTAGGAAGTCAGTGCATCGTCTGCCTCGGTGCATGTCTCTCTAAAGCATATAGGAGGTGCGTCTTAATTTGCGTCTCATATGGCACAGAGTCAGTGCATGTGATGCGTCTAAGTTTGTGTCTCATGTTATCTCTAAGGGAGCACAAACAAGGTCGATGCAATACATGTGACAAGGTCTGTACATGTTTTAGAGTCGGTGCAATTCCCAGTCTATTCCGTAGTGAGTCTGTGCATGTCCTTCATACATGTGCGTAGGTTGCAAAACAGAGTCAATGCATGGTATTCATAGTCAGTGCATTTCACTACTTAAAGTCAGTGCATGTCACTATTCATGTGCATATAGGTCTGTGCATCTTTGTCTGTGCACATTGCCTTGGCAAATCAAAGTCGGTGCACGATAGGCCTATAGCTTGTTGGCTCGGTGCAATCTTTGATTCTTGCACATATAATGTCTGTGCATGATTCTCTTACAGCCTAATAAAGTCGGTGCACGTTATAATTCATGCATATTTGAGTCCGTGCACTTTTGCTCTCATGCTCTATTATGTCTGTGCAATTCCTATGATTGTCTAACTATCTTATGTTGATTGAGTGTCTAACATTTTGACAAGACACTTGTTCGTAAAGTTTAAGGAAGGCACGTGATCCAAGGGTGAAGGCTGAGTTATGCTCGTGACATGTGAAAAGCCGTTACGCTAAGATGCTGCCACGTGGCATTGGTCCTCAGATCTGGACGAAAAGTTTGGGCGGGAAACGTGGTTTCCACACGTCATCTCTTGGAAGCCTCCATATATATAGATGCGGTGAGAGAGAGTAGAAGATGAGAAGAAATAGAAGAGAGAGGAGCCTTCGTAGAGAGATACAAGCAGAGAGAGGAAGAGCAAGCACGATCAAGCCAGATTAAGAGAGAAGATCAGTGAGAGATAGAGAGAGAGAGCCTTGAGAGAAGTGTTTGTGAAAGCTTTTATCATCAGTCACTTAGTTCAGAACTAGAGCTGATCCGCTCATTGTCTTGAGCTACATTCTCATTGAGTTTTGATTTTCTGTTTTCTTCGTTTGATTTTAAACTATGTTTCTCAAGCTGTGTGTCAGCGCCAGAGAAGGATTTCTCTGGACAGGTCATGCTGTAAACCTCAGCGGCAGAGAAGGATTCCTCTGGTAGCAAGCTGTGAGGCTCAGCGGTCTGGGATTGTATTCCCCGAAGCTATGGATCAGCGGTTGTAGGGAAGGTATTCCTCGAAGCTGTGGATCAGTAGAGCCTCCTCACCGCCGGCACCCCCTCCCCATGTCCCCCACCTCACCGTCGGCTCCCCCTCGCCCCCTTTCCCTGACTGTAGCCCCCCCTCTCTCTCAATGTGACTTCTTCTCGACGAACCTCAACACCACCGTGGAGGGCCTCCCACGACACTGCAACTAGACTGGATGATGACAGCGGCGAAGAGCCGAAGGGAGGACCTCCCTCATAGTAGGTCCCCCACCCCCTCCGTATCGTCTCCCTCTACACCTCATCGCCGACGTCGGCCCCCCTCCCCTCTTCCCCTCACACCCTCTCCCCCTCCGCATCGTCGATCTCCCCCTCTCCCCCTCCCACTCAACCCCAGTGTCAGCTCTCTCTCCCCCCAAGAGAAGATAATAATAGATATTTTTATTTTTTATTTTTTATTAACTAAGGGTATATTAGGTATTTGACTCTTTAACTCACACTTAACTCAGGTTAAACATACAGGAGTTACGGCGAGCAGGGTTTGTCGTCCCGGTGTGACCCGCCCCAACCCGCACGACCCGACCCGACCCAGGCGGGCGGCGGGACGTCTGGGTCGTGGGACGTGACTGGGACGTTTCATTAGTTTAATATTATATTATATTATATATATATAGTATCTTGTTCTATTTTTATTCTATTATTATATATATTATATATATAGTCTTTTTTTATTTTAACACGGAGTGAGATGGATCAAGACAGAGCGAGATGGGATCGACTTGACTCGTCCCAGGCCGTGACTGAGACGGGCGGGTCAGTCGAGATGGCAAATCCTGACGGCGAGGACATAATCGTGATATTACTCATATTTCAAATATATTTATGATAATATACTTCGATGAGAGGTATATTTGACAAACCTATATTTTACATAGATATATGTGTGAAAATTTCAACAACTTATCCTGCCGTTTAACCCGAGTTCTGTCAAAATAAATAGGGAGCATTGATCTGTCAAGCACCGCAGCTTGCGAGCCACATGGAGATGGCGTCCAAATAGATTATTCCCGAACTTATGATCGAAAGTGGGTGTCGGAGAACGACAGGCGATGGAGAAGTTAATTGGGTGCCTTCTCTGTGTAGGTGATCAGACATCTGTGTCATTGGGTAATGTTGTTATTAGTGGTTGAAAATGTAACTATGTGAGTTTGTGTGTTAAAGCGTACAAACTCATGCATGATAAATTTAATCTAAACTATTAGTATCACGTTTTGAAATTTTAATCGTACGTTTGTGTGTTAGAATAATCTTCAGTTAATTAGCACTCAGTGATAAATTTAACAAATTTTTGCATGAAAATTATTGTTAGAGATAGATTTATAAAAAAATATTCTTAAAAATATATTAATAGATATATCATTCGATTAATTTAAATAATGTATAAATATTATTTAAACGTGATTTTTTATAAATTATTGATAAAAATGAGTGATATATCAGTAAATAAATATGATATTTTTACACAATTCAGATTTACATAGTGATATACCTACTTATGTAAGTGTAGAAATAATTTTTTTTATAAATTCACCTCTAATAATAATTTTTATGTAAAAAAACCCTAAATTTAATCTGAACCTTCGACAACAAGTAACAACATAACTAAGACCTGAACTTTTGACAATGTGTGGAGGGACTCTGTAACGCCTCAAGATTCGGATACCGAGTAAACTCGAGACCATTCAGATCCTACGCCGCCACCCACGAGCTGGAAAGCTCGGAAGGGTTATTTTAGATGTGGTGGTTATGCATTGAAATTCTAAACAATAGCAGGAAATAAAATTATGAGATTAATATTTAACTTGCTGAAATAAAATTAACATTTTATAACAATTAATAAATCTACAGAGTCTAGTCCACTAGTACAGTCAACGAAAAGAAAACGTACTCTGCTACGGGTTACACCCCGGCACTGACAAGCTGTTGTACTACTGATCCTCCGATCGGAAAGTTCCACTTGAAAAGTAGGGTGTGAGTCTCATCTCATTAGCTCAGAAGGGGTCTCGCGGATCCCCACCACAACGAAAGCGGTAAGCAATAGTAACCGTAGTATGTGGACGCACTTTCATTAAATAAGTTATTTTCTATTCTTGTTATTTGTTTATTAAGTGCGTGGGCGTGCCAGTCACAAAGTGACGATTTATTCGGGCTTCATGGAAGCCCTTGGTACGCTCGATCTGACTAATCAGACAATTGTGTAGTTCAGGTCGGGACCAAAATCTGCCGCGCCATGAAGGTCACGGCGTCATTGACATCCCCTCGGAGAGGGGAACACCCTTGATTAATTACCATGAATAAGGGCCTTATGACCTGAAGAATTATATCGAGAGAAACAAGACGATAAGCGATCTTGAATCAGCTGGAAAGCTCTATGTTTAGGGAAACAAGTATTCGAAACATGTCAGTCACTCAGGGGGACCATTTAATATTCGGATGAGTGTCCGGCTTGAGAATATCGTAATCATCACGGGAAAACTGGAGCATATGTATGCCGGAGAAGGCAAATTTATTGTTCGGAGAGATGGGAAACATTCGGTTAAATCCCGGTTAGAGTGGTCGGAAAACAGTGAGTTTATCTGCCCGGTGCAAGATCAAGCCGCGCCCATACTGGGGGAGGCTCCCGTAATCGAGGCGTGGCTCACGTGAGCATCGTTAATATGTGTCCGGTGCCACAGTGATGACGGAGAGATGTTTCGAGATTAAATCCCAAGGAAAACATGTTTAAGCATAGCGGGCTATAGACCCAAGATATGGGTCAGACAATGACCATGATTGGGGCGAACCCGAGGTCTAAGCGTGACCCATGGAGGTCTCATTTATATTCCCATGTAAAGGATCCGGAGATTACGAGAGACATATCGTTCTATTCGTTATTATTATTATCGTTTATTGTTATTATTATTTATTTATTTATTTATTTTGTTCGGTGATTCTTCTTTTATTCCCTGCGCGTTATATCCCCTTTTTATTATTTATTTTTTATTATTTATTTTATTATTATATGTTTGTATTATATTACATTTCAGGTGTAGGGCATGCCGGGAATACATCGGGCGAGGGGCGCGTCGGGTAAAGGGGCTGAAGGGTGTGCCGGGCCAGGCAGGTCGGGTTTGCCGGGTGGAGCGTGCACTGCTTGAACGCCAGGTATGCAATGCTGGTGGAGGGTGGCTAGGAGCGTGCCAGGCGAAGCGAGGCGGTGGGTGCGCGCCGGGTGGAGCGCAAGTTGAGTGTGCCGGCAAGGGCAGGCCGAAGGGTGTGCCGGGCAGGAATGAGGTCGACGCAGCTGTGCAGCCACGCAGGGGTGAGGTTGGTGCAACCGTGTAGCCGGGCGTGCTGAGGTTGGTGCATGTTTTGGGTTTAAAGCTTATGCATATGGGATAAGGTCGATGCGCATTTGGGTTGAGGTCTATGCATGCTGGGCACAGTATGAGCAGGTTTAGGCTGAAGGTCGATGCACATTGGGGCAACGTAAGACCAAGGTCTGTGCAGGTTCTGCCAGCACAAATGTAGGTCTATGCACATTTTGAAGGTTGAGCTGCCAAGGTCGATGCACATTGAGAATGCGGAGAGGGTAAGGTCTGTCAAGGTCTATGCACATATGAGATGTGTGAAGGGCCAGCTGGCCAAGGTCGAAGCAGCTGAAGTGTGCCGGATAAGGGTGATGAGAGCGCACCGGGTGGGTGCGCCGGGGAGCGTACCGGATAAGGGTGTTGGGCAGTGCACCGGGTAAGGGCGCTGGGAGCGCGCCGGTGGCGGATGAAGGTTAGGCGTGCCGACAGGGATAGGCCAAAGGGTGTGCTGGGCAGGAAGAGGTTGATGTGTGCCGGGCCAAGCAAGCTGGGTGTGCCGGGTGAGGCACAGGTCAGGGGTGCTGGGCAACAGCGGACTAGGGTGTACCGGCCAAGGCCCGTTAGGGTGTACCAGGGAAGGGTAGGCCGGTTTGAGGGTTGGTGCAACTGCGGCTGGGTCGGGGAAGGTCCCTCTGTTCCGGAGACTCAAGTGACGAGTTTCTTTTTCTATTCATGAAATACATGCATGGAGCTTTGATTTGGTTTTATCTTTATTCATGTAAATCATGTTTGTGGTTATGTTCAGCAGTCCGTCATAATGATGCGGGTGTCCAGTTATTCGGGATCTCCGTGGTTCTTCGTTATTTCGGCGAAGCCGTTTCATTGGTGTTTATTCTATTTATTTGTTGTTTCTTTTTACATTATTACTTTTCTTTTATTATTATTATTATGTTAATTCTGGTGAAAATTCGACAGCATCTCCCCCAGACCCAAGAGCTGGGGGGGTGAAAGGGGTACACGCCCACAAGGAGTGGCATGACGCGACAAGTCAAGGTGTGTGCATATGCAGTAACACCTTCCAGAAAACTCTGGAAAACATGGAAGTCAACGAGCGGGAAAACACCGGGCTAAAAAATAGGATGAGGGTGCACCGGATAGGGGGGAAAGTTGGGTGCACCAGGTGGGGGTGGCCCAAGGGTGTATCGGGTAGGGATAGGGTAGGGCTGCACCGGTTAACGGTTGGTTGGAGGGTGTGCCGGCGGGGTAAGCAGTGAGCATGCCGGACCACAGAGCCTGAAGGGTGTGCCGGCAGAGGCAGGCCATGGGCGTGCCGGGCGAGACAAGTCCAGGGTGTGACCACAGAGCCTGAAGGGTGTGCCGGTAGAGACAAGTCCAGGGTGTGTCGGCAGGGCTAGGCTAGGGGTGCACCAGGCAAGGCACAGGAAGAGTGTGCCGGACAAGGCAGGGCGTGGCTGAGATATGCAAGTGCACCGGATGAGGATAACCCTGCTACATAAATCGTTGAAAGGAGACCAATCTCATGCCATCACACTAGAGACACTACCCATTGAATTGGATAGACTCTGCAACGTCTTAGAGAGCAGGCAACCTCAAAAAAAGCAAAGGTAAGGAAGCCAAAGGGAAGCATAAGACAAGTCACTATATGCACCGTAGTGTGAAGGCTAAGCAAATGAAGCAAAAGGAAGGAGATATTTTCATTCTTAGGAAAGGGAGGAAATACATGAACGAAGAAAAGGAAAACGAAACGAACTGGGGAGAGGGATGGAGTCAGGGAGGAGCAAAGGCTCTCTGCCCTTCTATATCTCCCCTCTACATTGGCCTTCTCTCTCTCTTTCTCTCTTCGCTCAGGTGGCGGTGATCGGAGCAGCAGGCTCTCCCCTCTTCTTCCCTTCTGGATCTCTCTTCTCTCTTCTTCTCTTCTTTCTTTCCCTTTCTCTCTTCGCTCAGATGGTGGTTGTCGAGGGAGCAGCAGGGGCTTCCTTCCTTGAGCTTCTTCTCTCTTCGCTCAGGCGGTGGTGGTCAGAGCGGCAGGCTCTCCCCTCTTCTTCTCTTCTTCTCTCTTTTTTGTTCTGCCTCTCTCTGCCCTTGAGAGCCAGCCAGTGAGCCTCCCCCCTTCTTTTCTTCAACGTGAGAGGTTTATAGACGTCCGGCTGCGTTGACATCCGTTGACGAGGGGAGTCAATGGGGATTGACCCCAGTCTTGTCTTTTGAGCAGGGGGTGCCTACGTGTCTTCATAGGGTTGGCCGAGGTTGACGTCGACGGCCTGGCACCATTGCACTGTCGACCGGAGCGTGAGCTAGAGACACAAGCCTTCAATGATATGTGTTCGAGTGAAACATAGCATCGTAATAAGGATGGGACTTCTGGCAGGTGCACCGGGTGAAGAAGAGAAGACGCTGCACTGGGTGGAAGGATTGGCAGGCTCGCCGGGTGATGAATGGAGTGTACCGCTGGAGTGGCTAGAGGGTGTACCGGCCAAGGGGTGTTTGGACTGCACCGGGTAGAGTGTCTTCGGAGCACGCCGCTGGAGAAGCCAATAAGGCATGCCATTGGAGGGCTGCCGGTAGTGTGCCACTGGAGGGCTGCGGCAGTGTGCCGTTGGAGGGCACAAGCTACTGTGCTATTGGAGGGCGCTCGCAAGCGTGCCGAGTGAAGCCTGTTGATTTCTTTCTCTCAGGAACTCGGGAGTTGTGATCCTCATGGGGTATTCTTGGCCATCAAAGACCCGAAGGTGGGTTCATGGCAGTGCATAAATTCAGGAGGGCATCATGCCTTTCCCGCGTCATTTAAAGCACTCGTGCAAATGCGAGGGCTTGCCGGACGGTAGTATTCTCCGGAGTCCTGGGCACGCAGTCTTTTTGGGGTCTTGTACTCCAGGTTCATCTTTCAATGTCGAACTGGGGAGTGTACAGGTGTGAAATTTTATGCGTCCACAAATGTCCCCCACCCACGAGTAACGCGGGCGAAGGATAAGACAAGCGGTGCACGTAGGTGCACTTGCCCTCATTTTTTTTAAATTGGCCGGAGGCCCTTATAAAAGGAGCAGGAGAAGTGAGTCCCGTTGATCAGCCCATTCAGGAGGAACCTGATAATGATCTGCGTACAGACACAGGAGAACACTTGCTCTTTCAAGGAAATGACGAGGGGATCATTCCACCGTGAGAACCGTGCAGGCCGGCCAGGGACGAAAACGGGATGTCCGAACCGCGGGGCTGGCGTATCATCAAAGGGGCAGAGAGAAGGGTTTATTCACTCGATGATCTGGACAGAAGGCCCAGATGAAAAGAGATATGTTTGTCGGCGAAAGGGGACGGAGGGAAGAGTTTGTTGATTCGAAAAAGTGTATTTATTGTCCGACGGGACGGAGAGGAGGGTTTGTTCCTGTATGAAAGGTCCGAGTCAAAAGGGGTATTCGTGACCCAGAGAGACGGAGAGAGGAGTTTGTTGATTCAATGACCTGGACAGGATGTCCAAATCAAAAGGGTTATTCATGACCCCGAAGGGACGGAGTGCAGAGTTTGTTCCTTTAATGATCTGCACGGAAGGTCCAAATTAGAAGGGAGGATGTTCGTCGCCGAAAGGGATGGAGAGAAGAATTTGTTGATTCGGTGATCTGGGTAGGAGGTCAAAATCAAAAGGGATTATTCGTGACCCCAAAAGGATGGAAAGGTGGTCAAGTCATTGGCACGGGCTAGTGTCAGCGCCAGGAAAGGGGGTTGATTCCTCACCCAAACGGCAGGCTCGGGCCAAGGTGAAAGGGTATTTTGTTCTTTAATGCGTCGAGGGTACCGGCTATGAAGATGGAAGGTCCGAACCAGAGTGGAGAGAATTTTTTAGTTTTCTAGCCGGATGGAGGATTAGATCTAGAGTGGAAAGAATCTTTTTGTTCTCTAATCGAAGGGAAGGTCCGATCTAGAGTGGAGAGAGTCTTTTGTTCTCTAGCTTGACAGAAGGTCTGATCTAGAATGGAAGGGTCTTTTTGTTCTCTAACCGGACGGGAGGTCCGATGTAGAATGGAAAGAGTCTTTTTATTGTTTAATGCGCCGGGGGCACCGGCTGTGAAATCTGAACCCAGGAAAGTGGGCCGCAAGGGCCGGAATCGGTGTTGCGTAAGTAGGCCGTGAAGGTTGAAATCGGGGAAGGGGGCTACGAGAGCCGCAGAGAAGCTGGCTACAAAGCCAAAATTGGGGATCAGGCCGTGAAAGCTCAAATTGGGGAAGCGGACTATAGAAGCCGAAGTTGGGAGATTAGCAAGCCGCGAGGTTGGGAAGTAGGCCGTGGGGACCAAGATTGGGCTCCACGAGTCAAAATTGGGAAGGCAGGCTGCAATAGCCAAAATTGAGTTTTATTATTATTATTATTATTATTATTATTATTCATTGCTTCATCCAAGCATTCAGGCATTCGTCAACAGGCATAACACAAATATACATAAGGTAGCTCCCTCTATAGGGGATGGGATAGGGACATCGCCTATAATTCGCAGACACGGTGCGGGCCAGGAGGCACAGCTAAGGGGTGGTGTACCCGTCAAGAGGATATCCCATGGTTCGCATGCGTAGCTCGAACTTACAATCTTCACCCGAGACAATTCTCTGTGGCGTGGAGGAGCAAACATGTGAACAAAAGGCCCTAAACATAGGGATATGCAGGTTTTCCAAGTAACACTCGAGGATTACTCTAGCGCTTACATATAGGTTTCAGGCTCTCGATTTCAGTAACTTTGCACTGCCCCCATATGTTTATTTTGGTAGCGGATTTCACCGTTAGGCGCGAGTCTCCTCATTTGTTTCAGTGGGGATTCCTGGCTATTAGGATTCGTCCTTATTATAATTTTATCGTGGATTTCACCGTTCGACGCGAGTCTCCTCATGTGTCTCAATGGGGATTCTCGGCTACTAAGCTTCGTCCTTGTTAAAGTTTGTTTCACCATTTCGTGCGAGTTTCCTCATTTGTTTCAGTGGGGATTCCTGGCTATTCGGATCCGCATTCAATTCATGCACCATTTTTTTTCTCTCTCTCTCTCTCTTTTAAAGTGGGGGTAGGTAGCTTTTTTCCTCACGATTACCTTTCACGTGAGTGTAGGAATTCAAGTCTATGTAGAGTGCTGAGAAGAAAGTCGGGTAATCCCTATAGTTGAAGACCAATGAACACATTAAGTGTGAAGTGGGGGAGTGTTGCCTCAGGTTTGTCTCGTGAGCTGGGCTTAACAACTTAGCCATGACTCTTCCCCTTGACGTGTGCACCTGCCATAATTGGGTTCTCTTCGAGCGTATGCCGTGACGCATGTGCATCCGGAATCGGGGCGACATTATTTAGCAAGGAAACATGGTCCTAGAAAACTTCACAGAGGTGTATTATTCTATATCATAAGTAAGCATGCAAGCAAGGTAGCCAAGCATTTTTTTTCTCTTTTATTTTATTATTTTATCTTTTTTTGCGTAAGAACATACTGTCGTTATGTATATGTATCTTGTATGTGCATATAGAATCAATGCAGTAGCCAAGGTGCTGAGGAAGGAGGCCGCAAGGGTCGGAAGAACATTGGGGAAGCAGGTTGCAAAAGCCAACGGGAATGCCAGAAACAGGCCGCAAAAGGCCAGAGGATGCCGGAGAAGTAGGCTGTAAAAGCCAAAATCTAGAAAGCGGGCTGCGAGAGCCGAGGTTAGGGAAGCGGGCTGCAAGAGCCGAAGTTGAGAAGTAAGCTACATGAGCCGGAGATGAGAAGCAGGCTGCAAGAGCCAAAGTCTGGAAGCAGGCTACGAAGGCCAGAAATTGGGGAGGCGGGCTGCGAGAGCCGAAGATATTGGGAAGCGGGCTACGAGAGCCGAAATTTTGGGAAGCAGACTACAAGAGCCGAAGGATATTGAAAAGTAGGCTAAAAAGTCAAGAGATATTGGGAGCAGGCTAACAAGCCGAGAGATATTAGAAGCAGGCTATAAAGCTGAAAGATATCAGAGAGCGCGGTGGGACGGATGGATTAATCCCGATAGTGGGCCTTGGCCGAAATGGCTGAATCGAAGGGCTTCGAGTAGCAGGATACGAGAGCCGAAGAGAAGGGTCCCTTTTTGTTCTCTGGCTGGGGGAAGGGTCCGAAGCAAAGTGAAATGTCTATTTTTTTGTTCTCTGGTTGGGGAAGGATCCGAACCAAAGTGAAATGTCTCTTCTTTAATTCTCTGGCCGGGTGAAGGATCCGAACCAAAGTGAAATGTCTCTTCTTTAATTCTCTGGTCGGGGGAAAGATCCGAACCAAAGTGAAAGGGTCTCTTCTTTAATTCTTTGGCCAGACAAGGATCTGAACCAAGGTGAAAGGGTCTCTTTTTTAATTCTCTAGCCGGGGAAAGATCCGAACCAAAGTGAAAGGTTTCTTCTTTAATTCTCTGGCTGGGGGAAAGATCCGAACCAAAATGGATGGCCTCTTCTTTAATTCTTTGACCGGGGAAGGATCCAAACCAAAGTGAAAGGGTATCTTCTTTAATTCTCTGGTCGGGCAAGGATACGAACCAAGGTGAAAGGGTCTCTTTTTTAATTCTCTGGCTGGGGAAAGATCCAAACCAAAGTGAAATGTTTCTTCTTTTAATTCTTTAGCCGGGGAAGGATCCGAACCAAGGCGAAAGGGTCTCTTTTTTTAATTCTCTGGCCGGGGAAAGATCCGAACCAAAGTGAAAGGTTTCTTCTTTTAATTCTTTGGCCAGGAGAAGGATCCGAACCAAAGTGAAAGGTTTATTCTTTGATTCTTTGGCCGGGGAAGTATCCGAACCAAAGTGAAAGGTCTCTTCTTTAATTCTCTAACTGGGCATGGATCCGGACCAAAGTGGATGGTCTCTTCTTTAATTCTCTGGCTGGGCAGGGATCCGAACCAAAGTGAAAGGGTCTATTCTTTAATTCTCTGGTCGGGGAAGGATCCGAACCAAAGTGAAAGATTTCTTCTTTAATTCTCTGGCCAGGGGAGGATCCGAACCAAAGTGAAAGGTCTCTTCTTTAATTCTCTGACCGGGGAAAGATCCGAACTAAAGTGAAAGCTCTATTCTTTAATTCTCTTTTTTTTTAGTGGCCCAAAGGCCGAAGGTAAGATATTTGTCGTCTTGAAGGCAAGAGTGCCACAGACAATGGGTTTATGCGCCATCCTAGACAAAGGAGTCATGATGCTGACAATGGGTTGACGCATCGGCCTACATGGAAGGTCATGATGCCGATAATAAGTTTATGTGCCGGCCTAGACAAAGGAGTCCTTATGCTGGCAATGGGTTGATGCGTTGGCCTAGGCGAAAGGTCATGATGCCGACAATAGGTTTATGTGTCGGCCTAGACGGGAGGTCATGATGACGACTACGTGAAATACTGCTGGCTTAGATGCCAAATGGACTGAAATGTTGTTGGTTTAAGTGCCAATGATTGAGAAGTTGTTGGCTCAGAAGCCAATGGATAAGATGCTTTCGGCTCTGGTGCCGCTAATTGGAAAACTGTCGCCTCGAGTGCCGATGACTGAGATGCTATCGGCTTAGATGCCAATAATTGGATAGCTGTCGGCTTAGGTACCGATGATTAGAAAGTTGTAGGCTTAGGAACTGATGATGGGGAGAACTGTCGGCTCAGGAGCCAATAATTGGGAAGTTGTCGGCTTAGGAGCCGATGATGGGGAGAACTGTCAGCTCAAGAGCCAATAATTGGGAAGCTGTCGGCTCAGAGGCCGGTGATTAGAAAGCTGTCGGCTTAGGAGCCGATGTTCGGATAGCTGTCGACTGGGATGCCAATAATCAGGAAGCCGTCGGCCTAGAAGTCGATGATGGGATAGTTGTCGGCTGGGATGCCAATAATCAGGAAGCTGTCGGCCTAGAAGCTGATGATAGGATAGCTGTCGGCTGGGATGCCAATAATCAAGAAGCTGTTGGCCTAGAAGCCGATGATGGGGTAGCTGTCGGCTCAAATACCGATGATTGGACCTCTTTCGGTTGAAGTCCCGATGGCTGAACATTTGTCGGCTTGAAGCCCCGATGGCTGAATGTTTGTCGGCTTGAAGTCCCGATGGCTGAATGTTTGTCGACTTGAAGCCCCGATGGCTGAATATTTCTCAGTTTAATGCCCCGATGGCGGATCATCTTTCGGTTGAAGCCCCGATGGCTGAACATCTTTCAGTTTAACGTCCCGATGGCTGAATGTTTGTCGGCTTGAAGCCCCGATGGCTAAACATCTCTCGGTTTAACGCCCTGATGGTGGATCATCTTTCGGTTGAAGCCCCGATGGCTGAACATCTCTCGGTTTAACCCCCCGATGGCGGATCATCTTTCGGTTAAAGCGCCGATGGCTGAACATCTCTCGGTTTAACGCCCCAATGGCTGAACATCTCTCGGTTTAATGCCCCGATGGCGGATCATCTTTCGATTGAAGTCCTAATGGCTGAACATCTTTCGGTTTAACACCCCGATGGCGGAATATTTGTCGGTTTGAACCCCCGACGGATGAACATCTGTCGATTTAACGCCCCGATGGCTGAACATCTTTCGGTTGAAGCCCTGATGGCTGAACATATATCGGTTTATACGAAAGGTCATGATGCCGACCACATGAGAGGTCTATTTTTTGCATGGCTGAAGGCCGGAGGTTAAACACCACGTCTGTCTCAGGACCTTCTTTCCCTTCTTCTCTTCTTCTTTTGTGTAAAGAGGTGGGTGCAAAGACCACGTCTACCTCATGACTTTTCTTTCTTTTCTTTCCTTCTTCTTTTGTGTGAAGAGGCGGGTTCGAAGACCATGTCTGCCTCACGACTGTTCTTTTTGTTCTGTTCTTCTTTTCTGAGTAATGCCCCCGGACTGGGGTGTATTTCTCTTAATGTGCCCCCAGGTTGGGGTGTAGCTTTTCTTCATCTGCCCCCTAGGTCGGGGGGTATGCCTCTTTGCTTCTGTGCCCCCAGGCGGGGCGTATTCTTTATGGCTTCTATGCCCCCGGGCGCGGTGTATGTTTCTTCTTCAGATCCCCCTAAGCCGGGATGTATGCCTCTTTGCTTCTATGCCCCGATGCGGGGTGTATTCTTCTACTTCTTATGCCCCCGGACAGGGGTGTAGATTTATTTCATGTGCCCCCATGAGGGGTGTGTTTTGCTTCTTGTGCACCCAAGGCAGGATGTGTCTTTTCTTCGCGTGCCCCTAGATCAGGGTGTAACTTTGTTGCTTGTTGTGCCCCCCAGGTTGGGGTAGATTTCTCTGCTTCTTCTGCCCCAGAGTGGGGTATATTTCTCTTCGTATTCCCCTAAGCCGAGGTGTATTCCTTTTATTTCATATGCCCCCATACGGGGTGCGTTTCTTTCTTTGTATACCCCCCAGGTTGGGGTGTAGCTCTTCGCTTCTGATGCCCAGAAGGCGGGATGTCCTCTGCCAATTTTACCCCCCAAGGTGGGGTGTATTCTTTTCTTCATATGCCGCCCATGGTGGGGTATGTTTCTTCTTCAAATGCCCCTAAGTCAGGGTGTGCTCTTTTGTTTCCTATGCCCTTGGGCGGGTGTAACTTCTTGCTTCTTCTACCCTCCCACACCGGGGCGTATTCTTACTTCTTACGCACCCAAGGTGGGGTGTGTTTCTTTATTTGTGTGCCCCCAGGCCGGGGTGAATTCTTGCTTCTTATTTCCCGTGGCGGGGTAAGTTTCTTCATATGTCCCAGGCACAGGTGTATCTTCTGCTTCTTATGCCCCGGGACCGGGGTAGATTCTGCTTCTTCTACCCCTCAAGGCGGGGCGTATTTCCCTTCATATGCCCCCAGAGCGGGGTACAGCTTCTTTCCTTATGCCCTCATGGTGGGGTATAGTCTTTACTTCTTATGCCCCCATGGCGGGGTAGAGTCTTGGCTTCTTATGCCCCCATGGCGGGGTGTGTCTTTTGCTTCTTATGCCCCCATGCAGGGTATATTTTTCTTCGAATGCCCCTAAGCCGGGGTGCATCTTTTGCTTCTTATGCCTCTAGGCCGGGGTGTATTCTGCTTCTTCTACCCCCCCACACTGGGGAGTGTTTGCTTCTTGTGCACCCAAGGTGGTGTGTGTTTCTTTCTTTGTGTGCCCCCAGGCCATGGTGCATTCTCACTTCTTATGCCCCCATGGTGGGGTATGTTTCTTCATGTGCCCCCGAGTCGGGGTGTATCCTTTTCTTCATATGCCCCCATGTTGGGGTGGATTCTGCTTCTTTTGCACCCAAGGTGGGGTGTGTTTCTTCTTCAAATGCCCCCTAAGTCGGGGTGTATTCTTTATGGCTTCTGTGCCCCCGGGCGGGGTGTCTTTCTTCTTCAAGTGCCCCTAAGCCGGGTGTATTCTTTTACTTCTTATGCCCCTAGGCGGGGTGCGTTTCTTTTCATATGCCCCCGGCACGGGGTGTATCTTTTGCTTCTTATGCCCCCAGACCAGGGTAGAGTCTTTGCTTCTTATGCCCCCATGGCGGGGTGTGTGCATGCCCTCTTTGGGAGTCGTGGCCGTACTTGGCCTCATTGTTATAAAGCATTCCCCACGGCGGGCAGGAATTCATCAAGCCACACTTGCGGCTTGTTGGATCTTCTAACAGCCACTCGAGGGGCAGTCTTATGTCGAATAGGGGTAGCAGGAAGGTGGAAAGGGCCGGGGCATTGCACCGCGGGCTTGGACCTTCTTAGAGCTGAGTGGGATGCCGGCCTTCTTCTTGTTCTTTTGGTCGGCAATGCCTGCCAAGTTTCTTTTTTGTCCCTCTGTTCTTCTCTTCTTTTTGTGTAATAGAGCAAGGTGGGTGCGCAGGAGAGCGCTCACCCCCTCAGGGAGGAGATGAGTAGTTCGCTCCACCGCATCAATTCCACGGTGGTAATCTTTATTCAGCACGGGTCTCGACGGATATGGTCGTACAACCATCTCTCGCCAATTCTTTCTCTTCTTTTTTTGTTTCTTTCTTTTCTTCTTTTCTTTCTTTTTCTTCTTAGGGAAACGGGGTTTGATTTCCCCTCCTGTCTTCCCTCTTTCTTCTGTTTTAGCGGCCTTCATGATTCCTGGAAGCTGCAGGTGCCTCGGAGTAGCATCTTCGAGGCCACAGAGATAATTTCGCCTAGTCTGGCTTTTCTCCCCATAAGACTGGTGAAGACAGCACCTGCAATTCATCAAAGCAGGCAAACATCATTTATTAGGAGGTCATGAGGCCCTGAATCCCCGGCGAAGAGATGAAGGGTGGTTTAAGTCCCACCAGGCGTGCCAGACTTGTGAACGCACTTTTATTAAATAAGTTATTTTTATTCTTGTTATTGATTTATTAAGTGCGTGGGTGTGCCAGTCACAAAGTGACGATTTATTCGGGCTTCATGGAAGCCCTTGGTGCGCTCGATCTGACTAATCAGACAATTGTGTAGTTCGGGTCGGGACCAAAACCCGTCGCGCCATGAAGGTCACAGCGTCATTTACATCCCCTCGGAGAGGGGAACACCCTTGATTAATCACCATGAATAAGGCCCTTATGGCCTGAAGAATTATATCGAGAGAAACAAGACGATAAGCGATCTTGAATCAACTGGAAAGCCCTATGTTTAGGGAAACAAGTATTCGAAACATATCGGTCACTCAGGGGGACCATTTAATATTCGGACGAGTGTCCGGCTTGAGAATATCATAATCGTCACGGGAAAATCGGAGCATATGTATGCCGAGACAGGCAAATTTATTGTTCGGAGGGATGGGAAACATTCGGTTAAATCTTGGTTAGAGTGGTCGGAAACCAGTGAGTTTATCGGCCCGGTACAAGATCAAATCGCGACCATACTAGGGGAGGCTCATGTAATCGAGGCATGGCTCATGTGAGCATCGTTAATATGTGTCCAGTGCCACAGTGGCGACGGAGAGATGTTTCGAGATTAAATCATGAGGAAAACATGTTTAAGCATAGCGGGCTATAGACCCAAGATATGGGTCAGACAATGACCATGATTGGGGCGAACCCGAGGTCCAAGCGTGACCCATGGAGGTCTCATTGATAATCCCATGCAAAGGATCCGGGGATGACGAGAGCCATATCGTTCTATTCGTTATTATTATTATCATTTATTGTTATTATTATTTACTTATTTACTATTATTATTTTTATTTGTTGATTCTTCTTTTATTGCCTGTGCGTTATATCACCTTTTTATTATTTATTATTTATTTTATTATTATTATTATATTTTTTGTATTATAGTATTGCATTTCAGGTGTAGGGCATGCCGGGAATGCATCGGGCGAGGGGCGCACCGGGTAAAGGGGCTGAAGGGTGTGCTGGGCCAGGCAGGCCGGGTGTGCCGGGTGGAGCGTGCACCGCTTGAACGCCAGGCATGGCGTGCCGGTGGAGGGTGGCTTGGAGCGTGCCGGGCGAAACGAGGCGGTGGGTGCGCGCCGGGTGGGGCGCAAGTTAAGTGTGCCGGTAGGGGCAGGCCGAAGGGTGTACCGGGCAGGAATGAGGTCGACGCAGCTGTGCAGCCGCACAGGGGTGTGGTCGGTGCAACCGTGCAGTCGAGCGTGTTGAGGTCGGTGCATGTTTTGGGTTTAAGGCTTATGCGTGTGGGATAAGGTCGATGCACATTTGGCTTGAGGTCTATGCATGATGGGCACAGTCTGAGCGGGTTTAGGCTGAAGGTCGATGCACATTGGGGCAACGCAAGACCAAGGTCTGTGCAGGTTCTGCCAGCACAAATGCAGGTCGATGCACATTTTGAAGGCTGAGCTGCCAAGGTCGATGCATATTGGGAATGCATAGAGGGCAAGGTCTGCCAAGGTCTATGCACATATGAGATGTGTGAAGGGCCAGTTGGCCAAGGTCGAAGCAGCTGAAGTGTGCCAGATAAGGGTGATGAGAGGGCACCAGGTGGGTGCGGCGGGGAGCGTATCGGATAAGGGTGTTGGGCAGTGCATTGGGTAAGGGCACTGGGAGCGCGCCGGTGGTGGATGAAGGTTAGGCGTGCCGGCAGGTACATGCCAAAGGGTGTGCCGGGCAGGAAGAGGTTGGTGTGTGCCGGGCCAAGCAAGCTAGGTGTGCCGGGTGAGGCGCAGGTCAGGGGTGCCGGGCAAGGGAGGCTAAGTGCGCCGAGCAAGGGCGGACTAGAGTGTGCCGGGCAAGGCCCGTCCGGGTGTACCGGGGAAGGGTTGGTCGGTTTGATGGTTGGCGCAGCTGCGGCTGGGTCGGGGAAGGTCCTTCTGTTCATGAGATTCATGTGAGGAGTTTCTTTTTCTATTCATGAAATACATGCATGGAGCTTTGATTTGGTTTTATCTTTATTCATACAAATCATGTTTGTAGTTATGTTCGGCAGTCCGTCATAATGATGCGGGTGTCCAGTTATTCGGGATCTCCGTGGTTCTTTGTTATTTCGGCGAAGCCGTTTCATTGGTGTTTATTCTGTTTATTTGTTGTTTCTTTTTGCATTATTGCTTTCCTTTTATTATTATTGTTATTATGTTAATTTTGGTGAAAATTCGACAGCATCTCCCCCGGACCCAAGAGCTGGGGGGGTGAAAGGGGTACACGCCCACAAGGAGTGGCATGACCCGACAAGTCAAGGTGTGTGCATATGCAGCAACACCTTCAAGAAAACTCTGGAAAACATGGAAGTGAAGGAGTGGGAAAACACCGGGCTAAAAAATAGGCTGAGGGTGCACCGGATAGGGGGGCAAGTTGGGTGCACCGGGTGGGGGTGGCCTAAGGGTGTGCCGGGTAGGGATAGGCTAGGGCTGCACCGGTTAACGGTTGGTTGGAGGGTGTACCAGCGGGGCAAGCAGTGAGCATGCCGGACCATAGAGGCTAAACGGTGTGCCGGCAGAGGCAGGCCGTGGGCGTGCCGGGCGAGCCTGGCTGGGGGTGTGCTAGTAGAGACAAGCCCAGGGTGTGTCGACAGGGCTAGGCTAGGGGTGCGCCGGGCAAGGCATAGGAAGAGTGTGCCGGACAAGGCAGGGCGTGGCTGAGATGTGCAAGTGCACTGGATGAGGATAACCCTGCTACAGAAATCGTTGAAAGGAGACCAATCTCATGCCATCACACTAGAGACACTACCCATTGAATTTGATATACTCTGCAACGTCTTAAAGAGCAAGCAACCTCAAAAAAAAAAAGCAAAGGTAAGGAAGCCAAAAGAAAGCATAAGACAACTCACTATATGCACCGTAGTATGATGGCTAAGCAAATGAAGCAAAAGGAAGGGGATATTTTCATTCTTAGAAAAGGGAGGAAATACATGAACGAAGAAAAGGAAAACGAAATGAACTGGGGAGAGGGATGGAGTCAGGGAGGAGCAAAGGCTCTCTGCCCTTCCGTATCTCCCCTCTACATTGGCCTTCTCTCTCTCTTTCTCTCTTCGCTCAAGCGGCGGTGGTCGGAGCGGCAGGCTCTCCCCTCTTCTTCCCTTCTGGATCTCTCTTCTCTCTTCTTCTCTTCTTTCGTTCCCTTTCTCTCTTCACTCAAATGGTGGTCATCGAGGGAGCAGCAGGGGCTTCCTCCCTTGAGCTTCTTCTCTCTTCGCTTAGGCAGTGGTGGTCAGAGCGGCAGGCTCTCCCCTCTTCTTCTCTTCTTCTCTCTTTTTTGTTCTGCCTCCCTCTGCCCTTGAGTGCCAGCCAGCGAGCCTCCCCCTTCTTTTCTTCGACGTGAGAGGTTTATAGACGTCCGGCTGCGTTGACATCCGTTGACGAGGGGAGTCAATAGGGAT
Source organism: Amorphophallus konjac (assembly GCA_022559845.1). NCBI lineage: Eukaryota > Viridiplantae > Streptophyta > Magnoliopsida > Alismatales > Araceae > Amorphophallus > Amorphophallus konjac. The sequence continues at coordinate 472,295,919 of CM040118.1, forward strand.
TGGCCCCAGTCTTGTCTTCCGAGCAGGGGGTGTCTGCGTGTCTTCATCGGGTTGGCCGAGGTTGACGTCGATGGCCTGGCACCGCTGTGCTGTCTACCGGAGCGCGAGCCAGAGACACAAGCATTCAATGCTATGTGTTTGAGTGAAACAGAGCATCATAATAAGGATGGGACTTCTGGCAGGTGCACCGGGTGAAGAAGAGAAGACGCTACACCGAGTGGAAGGATTGGCAGGCTCGCCGGGTGATGGTGTGTACCGTTGGAGTGGCTAGAGGGTGTACCGGCCAAGGGGTGTTTGGACTGCACCGAGTAGAGTGTCTTCGGAGCACGCCGCTGGAGAAGCCAATAAGGCATGCTGTTGGAGGGCTACAGGTAGTGTGCCGCTGGAGGGCTGCGGTAGTGTGCCGTTGGAGGGCACAAGCTACTGTGCTATTCGAGGGTGCTCGCAAGCGTGTCGGGTGAAGCCTGTTGATTTCTTTCTCTCAGGAACTCGAGAGTTGTGAGCCTCGTGGGCATTCTTCGCCGTTAGAGACCCGAAGGTGGGTTCATGGTAGTGCATAAATTTAGGAGGGCATCATGCCTTTCTCGCGTCATTTAAAGCACCTGTGCAAATGCGAGGACTTGCCGGACAGTAGTATTCTCCGGAGTCCTAGGAACCCAGTCTTTCTAGGGTCTTGTACTCCAGGTTCATCTTTCGATGTCGAACTGGGGAGTGTACAGGCGTGAAATTTTACGCGTCCACATAGTAATAGCAATAACAACAGAAATAAAATAGCGACAATAAATAGCAGTGGTAGGGACAGCAAGAACGATGAGCTAAGGCAACACGGGGCCTCTATGCTAGCCCGACCCTTTACCTTGGAACCTTGACCTCTAGGTGGGGTCGTCTACCCGTGGCAACCCGTAGTCCTACTATTGAGAAAAAACCTCACGATGGCATGGTAGTAACAATCCGTCTCTACCGACAGAATCACTGACAAGGCCATGCGGACACACACACACACAACCTCCACCCTCGGGAGGACAACTACACACTGGCAAAACCTCGGTCTCGAGCTAGGGCCAGTGAAAAAACCTGCCCCACACACAGGGCAACAGACACCCGTCTACCGGAAGGGTTATGACAACACTGTCGATAACTCAACCTTCACTGGTATAGGGTCCGCTACTCAAGTATACACAAGAAGCCCAGATGCGTCCACTGATGTCTTATACTACGCCAAGGTCTCAATTGCGCGCGCACTACCCACACCCGATTTCGGGAGGAGCAGAGGAGACACACACACACACCACACCACACCCTGGGACTGGCTGGGATCCACACCTCTGCGCCCGTCAGCACAACCGTGTCCAGCTACCTGACACGAGGTACGCCGTACGTGCCACTGCGTCCGTCAGTAACGTACACTTGTCCCAACCAAGGTACACACGCTCAGGCGGTCTCGCCTCTGCACAAAGAGCGCCATACACACTAGGCGGTCTCGCCCGGTCCAGCCACGATCGGCCACTATGATCTTCCATGGTCTCGTGGAATCCTACCGAACTCTAACATCCGCAGTCTCGCGGGAATCTACCACAAAACACAGCCAGATGCGGTCTTGCAGAAACCTCGAGAAAGGCATGCACACGCACGTGAACCACCGTGAAGCATCTCCGAGTAGACTTGTATGTCCATCAGCGCTAGTTGAGTGATATACTGTGGTCTAAGCCCATTGAGAAATGTTCGGGCCTTCATCTTCTCTGTATGCACTAGATGTGGTGCATAACGGGAAAGTCTAGAAAATTGGGCCTCATATTCGGCCAGTGATAAACTCTTTTGTTTAAATGCGGTAAACTTTGTGGCCTTCTTTTCCTGAATATGATCCGAAAAGTATTTGCTATTAAAATCCTCCATGAACTCACCCCATGTGATGTGAACATGTGGCAGAGTGGCTTCCACAGATTCCCACAAGAATTGAGTGTCCCGCTATAGTTGGAATGTAGCTAGTAACACCTTTTCTTCATCCGTGCATTGCATCACACGAAATATGCGTTCCATTTCCTTCAACCAATTCTCGGCATCGTCGGGATCGGATGAGCCGATGAATTTTGGCGGGTTCATATTCCTAAAGTTTCGGTGGAGATCTCTGGCTCCAGGGTTCATTCCGCCCTGCGCTACTTGTAGAAGTGCCTGGGTAAGACCTTGGACGGTCTGTTGCATATCACGCCGCTGGGCTCTCTCGGCGGCCATGATCCTACAAGGCAATTAAATTTAATTAATATGTGACTAAACTATAAAGTTTTATGTAATACCCTGGATCTTTCGGATCCTTATCGGAGCACTTTCGGATCACTTTTGTGGGTCTTGAGTTGAGTTTTACGATCCACGTGGGTTTTTCTCTCGTACAAGTTACGGAACCATGTGGTGCGTTTATTCTTCAGTTCATCGACTTGAGGACGCTACAGTTGCGATGTGCTCTTTGAGAGGATTGTTTCGACTATTTTTACGTTTTTTTTGGAATTAGTGGATTTTTGGGCACAAAAATCAGATTTTTCAGAAATTAGGAAACTTCCTAATTTATTTTCTATTTCTTTCCTTTTCCTCTCTCCTCCCTCTCATTTCTCACCTCACTTTCTCTCTCTCATTCTCTCTCCTCTCTAGTCCTCTCGACGCGGGGCGCGCGACCGTGGCGAGCGGGCTGAGGCGGGAACGCGATGAAGTGAACCTGGAGCGTGATGGAGTGGCGGATTGAGCGTGGCGCGGCGCAATCCCTCGGTGGATTCAAAGCCGGTGTGGTTCGTTGGTTTGACGATTTTCAACGCGGTTTAGTCGCTTCGCCGCCCGGAATCGTCGGTGGAGGTAGGGAGATGGAAGCTCTACTTCTCTGCTACGTTCTCTCACAGTTTCACGCCGAATGGTGCGAGAATGAGTGGGTTTCATTCGAGTTTGGGAAAATCATGCCTTTGGGGTGTTCGTCGGGTTCGCCGAAAAACGGCGAGGGTTTTCAGATCAATTGGTGTCATTCGAACCCCTAGAATGTCAGCATTACATTCCCACTGATTTTCATTGCGATTGGTGGTCGTTTGGGACCGGTTGGAGCCCGGGAACCCATGTGATTCCATTTGGGTCAATTCAGTAGAATTGCCCGTTTTTAGCCATTTGTGCGTCGATTTGACCCCTTCCGGAGTGTGGAAGGTCGGTATCGTCATTGTGGTTGTATCCCCTTCGTTTTGAAGCGAACGGGGCGTGGAAAGGCCAAGATCCTGTCGATCCCATGGTTTTCCCGCCGTAACGCCTGAATGTCGTTACAGTGACCGTTTATGTCATTACACGGTCCAATGTGTAACCGTTTTATGTATGTCGGTTTGCGTCTTCGCGGTCGCACGATAGACCGTCTTCTGTGTTTCGCGGTCCATTGTAGGACCATTTATATCCTTTGGATGGCCCTTGGGTGGCCGTGTGGTTTCCTTAGTCGCTCGGATCAGTTGAGCGGTCTTACGATAGACCGTTCGGCTTGCTTGAGCGGTCCTTTGGTAGACCGCTTAGTGTTGTTAACTCTAGTCAACGGTTTTATGGCGGTTGGTGAAGCGGTCCTTCTCTAGACCGTTTCTTGTCTTTAGCGGTCCATTGCTAGACCGTTATTGACCGTTTTGACCGAGTAACTATTTTAAGTCGGTTTGATCTAGCGGTCTTTTCTTAGACCATCTAGACCCTTTAGTGGCCCATTGGTAGACCGCGACTTGGGGTTTAACCGTGGTCAAGAGTTTTAGGTCGGTTAGCATTGGTCCCATACGCGGTTCATGTTTAGACCGCGTACGTTTGTGAACGGTCCCTTTATAGACTGTTTGGGTGGTTTGACCAATAGGTCGGTTGTGAGTTGACTAGGCTTAGCGGCCTATCGAATGACCACTCCAGTAATTTCGCAGCCCTCCTTATGACCGCTTAGTGTTTGTGTTCTCTGTGGCTGGTAAGCGACCGTTTACTTGACTACCTACGTTGCTGAGCCGCCAAGCATTAGACCGCGTACCACCAGAGAGCTGTGTTTCCAAAGTTCAGGTTTCCAATCGTCTTGGCTTGACCTTATGATTTGCCCATTGTCCTGTGGATGTCTTTTGATATCCTATGAGGGCTATGACCATATTATAAGGTAGCCAAGAGTGTCCATAGCTCGAGTAGTGTTTTGTACTACTTTTGAGTCATTGTTTAGGCTCTGGTCAACCCGGTAACACCTAGTGGTTGACAAGTAACCTTGTGTGTGTCTCGACTATTCTGAATAGCTCAAGACAATGGTTCTGGACGCCTTGAGGTACTGTCCTACCTCGGTTTGTATGTCCAGGTGCTTTGAGGGCCTTGATGCTCCCTCAAGTCTCCAGTGAGTCATTTTATACGGTTGTGTGGATCTGATGATCCAGTGTCATTTTTCTCGGCTTAGGATTAGGCTGATTGGCGGCTTGTCACTGCCGTTGTGCGACGGTCTTGACTCCGAGTCGTGAGACTCGAGGATCGTTGTGTCAGTAGGTCTAGTTGCCCTGTCCTGAGTCTGTTGGCAGTTTGGTGTGCTACCTTGGTGCTTCGTAGTACGTGCGATCGTGCTTACTTAGCATGTCTGTACTTCAACACTCGTGTTTCAGAGTCTCTGTGTCTAGTGAGCCTCCACTAGTCGTAGCCCGACGACCTCGAGTGTCGGCCCACCTAGGAGTGGTGGCGGGGTAGTTCTAGAGATACGATTTTTAGACTAGTTTCTGTGGACTCCCTTGCCTTGCAGTAGCATCCTGCTGGGGGAGAAAACTAGCTAGAGGCCTTGCTCAAGGCATTGAGCTTGTGTGTGCACATGTGGTCAGGGGCGGTTGGACGAACGCCGATGGGCGTGACCCTGACTAGTCACTCGTTACTGTAGTCCCTATTCTGGTTCTGTGAGTATCTCAATCCCCGTAGTTCTCGGCGTCCATAGGGAGACACTTGTGGCGTAGTGTAAGACGTCAGTGGACGCATCTGGCTATTCTTCTAGTGAGGAGGTGCTTCCATCACTTGGCGCGTGACTCTCGTGTTTCTCGGAGTCTGTGTTCCCCTTCCGAGTTAGTCTGTTCTTGGCTTCGTCCAAGATCAGCTTCCCCTTCTGAGATTGATCTGCTCTTGGCTTCGTCCAAGATCAGTTTACTGTTGCGTGCATGATGATCTAGTCATGTATGTGTTAGTGTCTGTCTAGGTCTTTTCTAGGGTCTTTGCCTAGTTTTGTAGGACCTTCGCTTTGGGCGTTGTGCCTGCCAACGGATCGGTAACTCCTGACTTTGTGAGATCAGGGTTCGCCCTTCTATCGTTGTTTGGAGTAGTTAGGGAGCCGTGCTTTGCTCGGTAGCCGTGTTCTTGTTCTTTACGGCTTTACTTTTCCCTTTTCTTTTAACTGTTCTACTCCCGTTGTTACGGCTTTCTTTTACAGCTTTCTAATTGTAGTTTAGCTTTTCCTGCTTTACTACTACTGCTGTTTTAGCTGTTGTTCCGTGTTACTGCGTTATTTTTCAATGGGGATCTGCGTGACCCCTACTGAGCTAGTGATACGAGACTCATCCCTACTTTTCAGGTGTGGCGCTCTTCTTCCTTCCGGGTTCCTGGTGTGATGTGTTCGTAGTTGCCAGCGGTACCTGCGTCGGGTTTCCCCCGACCCCAGTGTACGTCTTCTTTCCTGTTAGACTGTACTTGTCTTTCCTTTGGACTAGACTCTGGTATAGTTGTTAATTTAAACTTTTAATTAAAAAGTAATTTTATTTCTACTACTTTAGCAAACCTGATTAATGAAATATTATTGCTTACTGTTATATCTGGGGCTTCAATGTACTACACGACAATCCTTTTATCCCTTCGGAGCTTTACAGCTCTTGGGAGGCTTCGCGGGTTCCAAGTGGTATCGGTCTGCTCAGTAATCCTATTGGGTATATCCGGTATCCGGAGTCCGAGTCGTCACAAGTGGTATCAGAGTGTTGTTGTGTGCTAGTACATGGGAATCCGAGATATACAGTGTCCAGAGTCCTGAAAGTCCAGTACAGTCTTTCGCTAGCTTAGGTTTTGCGATTCCTTGTCGTTTTGTTTCCGTGTGTGGTCTTGTGCGTGTTGAGTTGGCACTGTGCGAGATGGTTTTTGTAACACCTGTTAATTTTAAATAGAGATAACTAAATTTAATAACATTTATTAAGCATTTAAGCTATAAGCTATTTCCTAATAGTTAAAAAAAATTTTAAAACTTAAATATTATATTTAAAAGATATTTAATTATATTTTCACAAATTATAAAATCAAAGAAATCAATTTTTCATAATTTAATAAGTAAAATTTCTAATTATTTAGAATTTAGTAAGTTATAAGTCAATTTTTTTTCAACTCTATAAATTAAATAATTTAAATTTTTAGATTTATAAAATTAAACAATCATAAATAATTTAATTTTTTCAATTATATAAAGAAAATTAAACAATTTCACCTTGAAGTTATCATATATAACGATTATTCCCTTAACAAGGTGACTTCCTAGTGTAGTTGGTTAAATGACTTACCTTTAAACCCAATGACCAGGGTTCAAATCCTAGCATCCACTCGTGACTTTCCCAAAACACTATAATACTCCCTATATCGAAACCCCCTTCATTCTTCCAAAGGGTTGCTGTTGCTGCAGAGAAGGGGGAGCCTCCGACGTTGCAGAAGAAAGCTGCCCTTATACCTGAGGTAGGTGTTCTCAATTTTAACTAAACTAGTATCTAATCCATGATGATTAGTCTAGGCACATCTCCATGCGATGAATTCGTGTTTATACAGCATGTGTTAGCCTCGTAGTTAGCTGTTCTCAATTTTAACTAAACTAGTATCTAATCCATGATGATTAGTCTAGGCACATCTCCATGCGATGAATTCGTGTTTATACAGCATGTGTTAGCCTCGTAGTTAGCTGTTCTCAATTTTAACTAAACTAGTATCTAATCCATGATGATTAGTCTAGGCACATCTCCATGCGATGAATTCGTGTTTATACAGCATGTGTTAGCCTCGTAGTTAGCATGCAATAGCTTCAATCTGGAACAATTAGCAAGTATTAGTCTCATATCCTAGATAATTAACATGTATTAGATTTATTAACTAATCTATTAACAGCACAGCATGTTAAATGTCAACGCTTCTATACATGTGTCGACACTTGTAGTATATCGACACAGGTGTTGCACAAGTGTTGCGCAAGTGTTGACACCTACGCAACACTTACGCGACACCTACGCAACACCTGGGTAACACTTCCATACATATGTCATACATGTGTCGACACTTGTAGTAAAATGTGTTGCGCAAGTGTTGCGCAAGTGTTGACACCTACGCAACACTTACGCGACACCTACGCAACACCTGGGTAACACTTCCATACATATGTCATACATGTGTCGACACTTGTAGTAAAATGTGTTGCACAAGTGTTGCGCAAGTGTTGACACTTACGCGACACCTACGCAACACCTGGGCAACACTTGCACAAGTGTTGCGTAAGTGTTGACACTTACGCGACACCTACGCGAGGTGTCAACACTTACGCGACACCTACGCAACACTTACACGAGGTGTCAACACCTACGCGACACCTACGCGACACTTATACCAGAGTTTTGACAAACCAAAATTAAACCATGGATTAAAACCTTAAACACTTGATTAACAAGATGATTAAACCAAAATAAGACTTAATTAACAATAGACACAGAATTTAAGACATGCTGTTAATTAAAAACCGTAGAAGAACCTCATGTGTCGACACAGGTGTCGACACCGGTGTCGACACATGCTGTTAACTTAACAGCTTACATGAACATATAAGCCATGTGTCGACACATGTGTCGACACATGCTATTAACTTAACACCATACGTATACATTTAAGCCATGTGTCGACTCAGGTGTCGACACCAGTGTCGACACCGGTGTCGACACACAAAATATTGTAATGCTCACTGTACAACAGAGACCAAAAATGAACAGTACGTGTCGACACTAGTGTCGACACATGCTGTGAACTTAATGAAAAATGACATAAAACCCCTTAAATATATATATATATACTCCCATTAATTGTATATACAAGCACCTTCATTATATATGTATATAAATTCATATATATACTTCCATTAATTATATATACAAAACACCTTCATTATATATTGTTAGACAAGAATATATATATATATATATATATATAATTAATGTCTACACCTCCATTCTCACCGAATATATATAGAGAACGGAATACAATATAAAATGGACTCATTCATTCTTACAGAGTATATATATATATATTTGTAGAATGAAATTATTTTTTTTTGTAAAAATCTAATTTTCACCACATTAGTTTATACATACTAAAAATTATCTCCAACATGTTAAAACTATTCCAGCATGTTAAAAGTGACTACCAATATGATAGAATTATTTTATACATATTGAGATATAAAAATTATTTTCAGCACATTAAAATCTATTTAAAGCTATTTTATACATATAAAACTTACTTTTCTATTAAATAAAGTAGTAAATTAAGGCATAAAAATTACTTCCAACATGATAACATTTCTTACAGTATGGTAAAAATTATTCCAGCATGTTATAATTATTTTTGGCATGTTATAGTTATTTTCAGTGTATTAAAACTATTTTTCAGTATGATAATTCTATTTTCCTATCAAATAATTAGCAAATAAATGTAGAAAAATAAATTTTAGCATGATAAAATTATGTTGTTATCAGAAAATTTCTGTAATCAGCATGGAAACCTTATCTTATCATCCTATCAGTAAGCTAATTAATTTTAACATGTTAATAGTTAATTTTAGCATGTTAATAATTAATTTTCAGCATGTAAAAATTAAATCCAGCATGAAAAATTTATTTTTATCATCTTACCAGTAAAGTAACATATGAAACTCATTCTCAACATGTTAATATCATTTTTAGCAAGTTAGAACTATATTCAACATAAAAACTTATTTTCATAATTAATTTCTGATTATTATAATAAATCACCATTTTGGCTAACTCATATATGTATATCGGACAGAAGGTATCCATACCTATAACCTCCATTATAGTGGACAGAATTTTATAATCGGATATATATATATACATATACATTTTGGATAAATATATATATATATATAACTAATATCGACATTCGTGTCAACACCAGTAAGTTAGTCTCAAACTCCTATTGTCATTAGCATGTATTGAACGTTACGGGTTTTACTCTTAGTTCGTCCCTACATAACGATACGCCTTGGATTCTATTCTATAATCCACCTTATATACATCTTATCGAGTCAACCCTTGAAATTCCATATTGGCTATAAACGAGAGTGGATGTCGACAAACATGACCAATGCTGTGCATATAGGGCCCGGTCTGGTCCTGGGAGGAGCACCCGAAGGTACTTGTGCCCATGGGAGTTTATTGACCACGGTGTTTGGCATTGCACCGGAGTACTTGCTTGCTAGACTTTAGGCATTCCACTCATTCTCGTGATATTACTTGATTGATTGACTTGAGACCCGCAGAAGGGTAAAAGTGTTTATTTGAATGCATTGATAAATAGCCAATTTCAGTTATACATGCTTGAAACTACTTGCTTACTATTGCTAGCTTGATTAACATGTTGCTATTCCAGTTATCACTTCTTAGTTATCACTGGCCTGATATCATTTACTATCACTTACTATTGAAATTGTGAAATCTATATATTCTCACTTTCTACTCTTGTCGATCTTATGATTCCTTGATATCTATTTGTCTGCATGCATAGGTTACCTACATTAAATGAACGTGTAATTCACTTAAAGCATGTTAGAACTTGAGATGTAAATCCTACTGAGCGATTCGCTCATCTAGTTGTTTTCTAACCTTTTCAGGTAGTGCGAATATCAGCCAGAACTCGGAAGGGAATGAGTCTGAGTGATGAGTGTAGAAATGGAGTCATCATGTTGTCTTGTTAATTGTGGTGTAGTAATTATGTCATTTGTATCCAGTTATGTCAGATGTTAGTTGTATTAGTCTAATTTATTAGAACTGTAATAAGGGCTTGAAGCCTAGTAGTCGGACTCGAGAAATGTGTGTAATTGTCATTTGGTTAGTGGTAACAATTGTCATCTCGGATTATTTGTATTAATTTCAAGTTAAATCTTAGTTATTTGCACACTCTATTAACTATCAAAATGAAGAATTCCATCGAATAGCTAGCTCGCTTTGGTTCTATATAAAACTGTCGCGCCACGGGTAAGCTTCCGCGCTCGGGACGTGACAGCTTTTCTTGGTATCAGAGCCTAGGATCGTAATTTCCTAGGTAAAAACCTTAGTCCAAAGATAAAATGTCTAATAGAATTGTCTATGGATAGGTTTAGATCTTACCTGGTGAGATGGGTAAAGCCAAGGGTTAAGTTTAACAATGACAATTGACCCCATACTAACGAAACCTAATATTTATTACACCTTAATTTTGTAGGATTATGGCCGCTGAAAGAGCACAATGGCGCGAGATGCTGCACACTGTGCAAGGATTTACGCAGGCGCTACAACAAGTGGCACAAGGCGGTGCTGGCGGTGCTCACCGCGGAGCCGGTGACCTTCATCGGGATTTCCGCAACATGAACCCACCAAAGTTTGCGGGATCGGTGGACCCCGATGACGCCGAGCATTGGCTGAAGGAGACCGAGAGGATCTTCCGTGTAATGCAATGCACGGACGAAGAAAAAGTTTTACTGGCCACATTTCAACTGGAACGGGATGCTCGATGCTGGTGGGAGTCCGTGGAAGCAACACTGCCCGACAATCATGTCACATGGGCGGAATTTGTCGAGCACTTCAACAGCAAGTATTTCTCGGACCGTGTGCAAGAGAAGAAGGCTGCGGAATTTGCTACATTAAAGCAATGGACCCGGAAGGTGGCTGAATATGAGGCCCAGTTCTCAAGGCTCTCCCGTTATGCACCTCACTTGGTGTGTACGGAAAAGATGAAGGCGAGGAGATTTCTCAACGGGCCACGGTCCCAGTATATTACCCAGCTTGCACCGATGGACATCCAAGTCTACTTGGAAATGGTTCGGCGTGCTCAGCTGCTGGAAGACGCCACCGAATTTTTTGAAAGGATTCGAGGCAAGGACAAGAAGGAACATGTTACAAGTTCGGGAAGCTTCAAACCTCCATTTGGCAAGAAGCGAGTCTTTAATGGAGGCGAGTCTTCCAAGGAGAAGAGATCCCAGAAAAGTCACAAGCCGTTCCTCACTATCAGCAACAAGCCCTTCTCCAATATTACGCCTTCTAAGGAGATTTGCAAATATTGTGATAAAGCTGGTCATAAGACCGAGGAGTGCTGGAGGAAACTGGGAGCGTGTCTCCGATGTGGTAGTCGGGAGCACCGAATTCCCGACTGTCCGTTGATGAAGGAGCAAGCCAACAAGGACGAGAAGCGTCCAGTTAAAAAGCAAGGCCGTCTGCAAGCTCTTCAAGGGACGGAATCTGTGGAAGGAGGAATCGTGGAAGGTACATTGACTGTTTGCTCTAAACCTGCTAGAGTTTTATTTGATACTGGAGCAACTCATTCATTTGTTTCCAATAAGTTTACTGCTTCATTTTCCAAAGAACCTGAACGGATAGATTTAATTATATCTACACCTCTTGGAAATAAATCGGATATCATGCATCACTACCCAAGTTGTGAGGTGATGGTTCAAAATAATAATCTACCTGTCGACCTGATATGCCTTGACATGGAATGTTATGATGTCATATTGGGAGCCGACTGGTTATCCACCTACCAAGCAATGATAGATTGTCGGCATGGCAAAATAGCTTTTGAGGATTATCCCGAGTTAGTTTTTAACAAATCTCGGAATAAAACCCTGCTTATCTCAGCTCTCCGAGCTAGTAAACTGGTGAAGAAAGGGTGTATGGCTTTTCTGGCTTTTGTAACTACCACAGGAGTTGAGAAGATGAAAATTGAAGACATCCGAGTGATTCAGGACTTCTCCGACGTTTTTCCAGACGAATTGCCCGATTTACCCCCGGAGAGGGAAGTGTCATTCACAATTGATATTGTTCCGGGTGCCGGTCCTGTTTCTAAAGCACCCTACAGGATGTCTCCTGCGGAACTGAAAGAGCTAAAGGAGCAGTTGATGGATTTACTGGAGAAAGGGTTTATTAGGCCGAGTACTTCCCCATGGGGAGCACCCGTGCTATTTGTTAAAAAGAAGGATGGCACATTGAGATTATGCATTGATTATCGGCAGTTAAACAATCTTACAATCAAAAATAAGTACCCACTGCCGAGAATTGATGAGCTATTCGACCAATTATCAGGAGCAAAGTATTTCTCCAAAATAGATCTTCGGTCTGGTTATCACCAATTGAGGATCAAGGAGGAGGATATTTACAAAACTGCATTTCGAAGTAGGTACGGGCATTACGAATTTACTGTTATGCCTTTCGGACTAACAAATGCGCTTGCAGCTTTCATGCAGTTAATGAACAGCATTTATCGGCCTTATTTAGACCAATTTATTGTGGTCTTCATTGATGATATATTGATCTACTCAAAGACTAAAGAAGATCATGAGGAACATCTCAAGAAGGCATTACAAGTATTGCGGGACAATAAGTTATATGCAAAATTCAGCAAATGCCAGTTCTGGCTGGAGGAAGTGTCCTTCTTAGGACATGTTATCTCCAAGAATGGAATTTCTGTTGATCCTGCAAAGGTCGAAGCCGTGCAAAACTGGGGACGACCGACGAATGCAATGGAGATTCGTAGCTTCTTGGGCTTAGCTGGTTATTACCGGCGTTTCATCAAGGACTTCTCCAAGATTGCTGTTCCTCTTACCAAATTGACTCGCAAGGAAGTGCCTTATGAGTGGAATGAAGACTATGAAAAGAGTTTCTTAACTTTGAAGGATCTATTGACCACCGCACCGGTCTTATCTCTTCAGATTGAAGGGGAGAAATACGAGATATATACCGATGCTTCTGGTATCGGCCTCGGATGTGTATTGATGCAGAATGGGAGAGTTATTGCATACTCGTCCCGGCAATTGAAGAAACATGAAGAGAATTATCCTGTGCATGATCTGGAGCTAGCCGCTGTAGTATTGGCTTTGAAGATCTGGAGGCACTATCTCTATGGAGAATAATTTACAGTCTACTCTGATCATAAAAGCCTCAAATATTTATTCTCTCAGAAGGAGCTGAACATGCGGCAACGGCGTTGGCTCGAGTATCTCAAGGATTTCGACTTTACTATACAATACCATCCCGGTAAAGGAAATTCTGTGGCAGATGCCCTTAGTCGGAAGCCGAGGGTCCTAGTAGCCAACTGTATGGTTCAGGAATGGAAATTGCTAGAAAAATTTACTGAACTCGACATCAACATGAGTGAGAATGATGGGTGTATCACTCTATCCCACTTAAGTGTACATTCGGATTTGCTAACTGAAATCAAGAGGTTGCAAGAAGAAGACCCGATGTTGGTGGAAATTAAAGAAAAACTGGATGAGAAGACCGACTTCAAGTTGGCACCCGATGGCAGAATCTTATTCCATGAAAGGACATGTGTGCCCGACAGTCTTGAGCTGAAGAAGGAGATTCTGGAAGAAGCCCATCGATCGAGATACACGATACACCCGGGAGCCACTAAAATGTACCAAGATATAAAAAGGACCTTTTGGTGGCCCAACATGAAAAGGGAAATAGCGGACTTCGTGTCTCGATGTTTGACTTGCCAGCAGGTGAAGGCCGAACACCAGAAGCCCGCAGGGAGACTGCATCCACTGGATATTCCCAAGTGGAAATGGGAGGATATCGGCATGGATTTCATCATGGGTTTGCCCAAGTCGAGGGGTGGATATGATGGAATATGGGTAATCATCGATCGCCTTACTAAATCGGCTCATTTCTTGCCTATCAAGAGTCGATGGTCGATTGATATTCTTGCCGCTTTGTATATTAAGGAAGTCACTAGACTTCATGGAATTCCTGTGTCTATAGTATCTGACCGAGACCCTCGCTTCACATCTCACTTCTGGAAGGGTCTACAATGCTCTCTGGGAACGAAGCTTAATTTCAGTACTACTTTTCATCCTCAGACAGATGGTCAGACGGAAAGGACTAATCAGGTTGTTGAAGACATGTTGCGAGCATGCATTATAGATTTCGGCGGGAGTTGGCATGACCACTTACCACTAGCCGAATTTGCCTACAATAACAGCTACCAAGCCAGTATTCAAATGGCACCTTTCGAGGCACTCTATGGTAGAAGCTGTAGATCTCCGGTATGCTGGGAGGAGGTCGGTGAAAGACAACTCCTAGGTCCTGATATGGTAAGAGATTCTACTGAGAAGATTCTCCTTATCAGAGAAAGACTCAAGGTAGCTCAGTACAGGCAGAAATCTTATGCTGATAACAGAAGGAGAGACTTGGAATTTCAAGTTGGCGATCATGTATTCCTCAAGGTATCTCCCAGCCGAGGTATCCGAAGATTTGGTGTTAAAGGCAAGCTTACACCAAGATTCATCGGCCCATTTGAGGTGTTGGAAAGAGTGGGCGAGGTAGCCTACCGTATTGCTCTACCTCCTCAGCTCTCGGAAGTGCACAACATATTTCATGTTTCTATGTTGAAGAAATACGTGCACGATCCCTCTCATGTCATCAACCACACCAATTTGGTGATTCAAAGGGATCTTACCTACGAGCAAAAGCCGATGCGAATTCTCGATCGAGAAGTCCGAGTTCTAAGGAGCAAGACGATCCCTATGGTGAAAAGTCAATGGAATCGCTGCTCGGAGCAGGAAGCAACTTGGGAGACCGAGGAATCTATGAAGAAAAGATACCCAGAGCTGTTTTAGACTGTAAGTATCATATACGCTCTGTTTTTCTCCTTCATGGCATAATTATCCTCATGCAGTTGAATTTGGGGACCAAATTCTTTTAAGTAGGGGAGGGTGTAACACCTGTTAATTTTAAATAGAAATAACTAAATTTAATAACATTTATTAAGCATTTAAGCTATAAGCTATTTCCTAATAGTTAAAAAAAATATTTTAAAACTTAAATATTATATTTAAAAGATATCTAATTATATTTTCACAAATTATAAAATCAAAGAAATCACTTTTTCATAATTTAATAAGTAAAATTTCTAATTATTTAGAATTTAGTAAGTTATAAGTCAATTTTTTTTCAACTCTATAAATTAAATAATTTAAATTTTTAGATTTATAAAATTAAACAATCATAAATAATTTAATTTTTTCAATTATATAAAGAAAATTAA
Source organism: Amorphophallus konjac (assembly GCA_022559845.1). Taxonomy (NCBI): domain Eukaryota; kingdom Viridiplantae; phylum Streptophyta; class Magnoliopsida; order Alismatales; family Araceae; genus Amorphophallus; species Amorphophallus konjac. Next base: position 472,311,228 of record CM040118.1, read on the forward strand.
ACAATTTCACCTTGAAGTTATCATATATAACGATTATTCCCTTAATAAGGTGACTTCCTAGTGTAGTTGGTTAAGTGACTTACCTTTAAACCCAATGACCAGGGTTCAAATCCTAGCATCCACCATTTTATACGTTTTGTGCCAAATAATTATATGCTATAGGATACTTACACCGACACAGGGCCACAAGGCCCTATAATTTAGCTTACATGACCACAAACAAACCTGCGTTGGCATATGTCTTCTTCTCAGACATGAACAGCCCGTTTGAGCTGACATCGCACTGAGATGCGAATTATGTAGCATCTTATCCCCTCGTGACTATCCCAAAACACTATAATACTCCCTATATCGAAACTCCCTTCATTCTTCCAAAGGGTTGCTGTTGCTGCAGAGAAGGGGGAGCCTCCGACGTTGCAGAAGAAAGCTGCCCTTATACCTGAGGTAGGTGTCTCAATTTTAACTAAACTAGTATCTAATCCATGATGATTAGTCTAGGCACATCTCCATGCGATGAATTCGTGTTTATACAGCATGTGTTAGCCTCGTAGTTAGCATGCAATAGCTTCAATCTGGAACAATTAGCAAGTATTAGTCTCATATCCTAGATAATTAACATGTATTAGATTTATTAACTAATCTATTAACAGCACAGCATGTTAAATGTCAACGCTTCTATACATGTGTCGACACTTGTAGTATATCGACACAGGTGTTGCACAAGTGTTGCGCAAGTGTTGACACCTATGCAACACTTACGCGACACCTACGCAACACCTGGGTAACACTTCCATACATATGTCATACATGTGTCGACACTTGTAGTAAAATGTGTTGCACAAGTGTTGCGCAAGTGTTGACACCTACGCAACACTTACGCGACACCTACGCAACACCTGGGTAACACTTCCATACATATGTCATACATGTGTCGACACTTGTAGTAAAATGTGTTGCACAAGTGTTGCGCAAGTGTTGACACTTACGCGACACCTACGCAACACCTGGGCAACACTTGCACAAGTGTTGCGCAAGTGTTGACACTTACGCGACACCTACGCGAGGTGTCAACACTTACGCGACACCTACGCAACACTTACACGATGTGTCCACACCTACGCGACACCTACGCGACACTTATACCAGAGTTTTGACAAACCAAAATTAAACCATGGATTAAAACCTTAAACACTTGATTAACAAGATGATTAAACCAAAACGAGACTTAATTGACAATAGACACAGAATTTAAGACATGCTGTTAATTGAAAACCGTAGAAGAACCTCATGTGTCGACACAGGTGTCGACACATGTGTCGACACATGCTGTTAACTTAACAGCTTACATGAACATATAAGCCATGTGTCGACACAGGTGTCGACACATGTGTCGACACATGCTATTAACTTAACACCATACGTATACATTTAAGCCATGTGTCGACTCAGGTGTCGACACCAGTGTCGACACCGGTGTCGACACACAAAACATTGTAATGCTCACTGTACAACAGAGACCAAAAATGAACAGTACGTGTCGACACTAGTGTCGACACATGCTGTGAACTTAATGAAAAATGACATAAAACCCCTTAAATATATATATATACTCCCATTAATTGTATATACAAGCACCTTCATTATATATGTATATAAATTCATATATATACTTCCATTAACAAGCACCTTCATTATATATGTATATAAATTCATATATATACTTCTATTAATTGTATATACAAAACACCTTCATTATATATTGTTAGACAAGAATATATATATATATATATATATATATATAATTAATGTCTACACCTCCATTCTCACCGAATATATATAGAGAACGGAATACAATATAAAATGGACTCCTTCATTCTTACAGAGTATATATATATATATATTTGTAGAATGAAATTATTTTTGTTTGTAAAAATCTAATTTTCACCACATTAGTTTATACATACTAAAAATTATCTCCAACATGTTAAATCTATTCCAGCATGTTAAAAGTGACTACCAATATGATAGAATTATTTTATACATATTGAGATATAAAAATTATTTTCAGCACGTTAAAATCTATTTAAAGCTATTTTGTACATATAAAACTTACTTTTCTATTAAATAAAGTAGTAAATTAAGGCATAAAAATTACTTCCAACATGATAACATTTCTTACAGTATGGTAAAAATTATTCCAGTATGTTATAATTATTTTTGGCATGTTATAGTTATTTTCAGTGTATTAAAACTATTTTTAAGCATGATAATTCTATTTTCCTATCAAATAATTAGCAAATAAATGTAGAAAAATAAATTTTAGCATGATAAAATTATGTTGTTATCAGAAAATTTCTGTAATCAGCATGAAACTTTATCTTATCATCCTATCAGTAAGCTAATTAATTTTAACATGTTAATAGTTAATTTTAGCATGTTAATAATTAATTTTCAGCATGTAAAAATTAAATCCAGCATGAAAAATTTATTTTTATCATCTTACCAGTAAAGTAACATATGAAACTCATTCTCAACATGTTAATATCATTTTTAGCAAGTTAGAACTATATTCAACATAAAAACTTATTTTCATAATTAATTTCTGATTATTATAATAAATCACCATTTTGGCTAACTCATATATGTATATCGGACAGAAGGTATCCATACCTATAACCTCCATTATAGTGGACAGAATTTTATAATCGGATATATATATATATACATATACATTTTGGATAAATATATATATATATAACTAATATCGACATTCGTGTCAACACCAGTAAGTTAGTCTCAAACTCCTATTGTCATTAGCATGTATTGAACGTTACGGGTTTTACTCTTAGTTCGTCCCTACATAACGATACGCCTTGGATTCTATTCTATAATCCACCTTATATACATCTTATCGAGTCAACCCTTGAAATTCCATATTGGCTATAAACGAGAGTGGATGTCGACAAACATGACCAATGCTGTGCATATAGGGCCCGGTCTGGTCCTGGGAGGAGCACCCGAAGGTACTTGTGCCCATGGGAGTTTATTGACCACGGTGTTTGGCATTGCACCGGAGTACTTGCTTGCTAGACTTTAGGCATTCCACTCATTCTCGTGATATTACTTGATTGATTGACTTGAGACCCGCAGAAGGGTAAAAGTGTTTATTTGAATGCATTGATAAATAGCCAATTCAGTTATACATGCTTGAAACTACTTGCTTACTATTGCTAGCTTGATTAACATGTTGCTATTCCAGTTATCACTTCTTAGTTATCACTGGCCTGATATCATTTACTATCACTTACTATTGAAATTGTGAAATCTATATATTCTCACTTTCTACTCTTGTCGATCTTATGATTCCTTGATATCTATTTATCTGCATGCATAGGTTACCTACATTAAATGAACGTGTAATTCACTTAAAGCATGTTAGAACTTGAGATGTAAATCCTACTGAGCGATTCGCTCATCTAGTTGTTTTCTAACCTTTTCAGGTAGTGCGAATATCAGCCAGAACTCGGAAGGGAATGAGTCTGAGTGATGAGTGTAGAAATGGAGTCATCATGTTGTCTTGTTAATTGTGGTGTAGTAATTATGTCATTTGTATCCAGTTATGTTAGATGTTAGTTGTATTAGTCTAATTTATTAGAACTGTAATAAGGGCTTGAAGCCTAGTAGTCGGACTCGAGAAATGTGTGTAATTGTCATTTGGTTAGTGGTAACAATTGTCATCTCGGATTATTTGTATTAATTTCAAGTTAAATCTTAGTTATTTGCGCACTCTATTAACTATCAAAATGAAGAATTCCATCGAATAGCTAGCTCGCTTTGGTTCTATATAAAACTGTCGCGCCACGGGTAAGCTTCCGCGCTCGGGACGTGACAGTTTTTGCTCTCGTCAGGATCCGACGGGATGCTTCTTTCTGTTGTGGTGGTTGTCTCGATCGTGCTGTACTCGGCAGAGTTCGCCGGTAGGTGTGAATCTGTAGTACATTGTTCGAGGTCTTTTCCGTGATTTGTTCAGGTGGCTGGTGACTTTTCGAGTTGGTGTGATGGCCGTACACGTTCTTATGTTGTTTTGGTCGTCCCAGCTTAAGTCTGTGCAGCTCCTGAGGTGTTTCACTTCTGTTGAAGTGATTACTTTATTTGCCTCGATTGAGAAGATGCTCAAATGAACCTAGGATTTTCCTTCCTAGTGAACTACTGTTAGTGAGCTTGATTATTCTCATCTTGTTTGGTGGAGTCTTTTTCGAGGTAAGCCTTAGAAGTGCTGTCTTAGTGAGACCTTTGTCATGTGTCTGCTTAAGTGTGGATAGTGTTTATTCTGAACCTGATCTGCTCCTTGTTTGACGGTTGCTTGGCTTCGGACCTAATTTCTGTGTTAAGATCCGTTGTGCGCCGTATTCGTCGTGCCGTGTCTAGCGGCCGATGTGTTGTAAAGGCTTGACAATTGTCTCAGGACGTGAGGATAAGCTGGGATTAGCAGTTTTCTTTATGCTTTGTGCTGAAGTTGGTACTCTTCTTGATGTGCACTTAGGTGACTTGTGATCGGTTGCTCGCGAGATCAGTACTCGTGGCATGTTATATTGCGATTTTCATGAACTGCGATGGCATCATGTGTGTGTTGAGATGCGAATACCGAGGTATTTCTGATGCATGTGTGTGTTGTATGAGTGCGCAGCGGAAGCATGTGAGCTGATAACCCACGGGTCGAGGATCGTTGGTTGTAAGATTCTGGCCAGTCGAGTGAATTGTCCTTCTCGATGTGACTTCATCTTGACTATGTGTGCCTTGATGTAGTCTTTGGCTGTGTCATTACTGGAGTCATTCTGGTATTGGTATTGGTATTGGCATTAGTGAGTGTTGGGGAATCTGTCGGCATATCTGCTGGTTGAGTACCCTCTGCTCCTCTGTATCCTTTTCTTGGGTGTTGTGTTCTCGGGTCGTGATTATGGTCCTTGAGATGCGTTTCTTGATATTGTTGTCATTCTTGTTGTCGTGGGTCTTTTCTTGGTGAGCTGCTTGCTGCATGACTAGTCCATCGTAGTCGTGTGTTCAGCTATTACCATGTCTTGATGTGACCCAGCTTGCAGTTGTGTTCCGTGGTTCTGTGTTCAATACGGAGTCGGGATTCTGCAAGTGTTGCTGCTGTCGTTATTGTCATTTTGTCATTGTTTCCCTGTGAATCTATCTTAGCATTGTGTGGACCATGATCTTGTCGGTTAGTTGTGTTGAGTTATGGTTTTGATGAATGTTGTAATTGTTAAGTTATGGTTTTGATGATAACTAAACTTAATGTGTGCTTTAATGATGATAACTAAACCTGTGATGATTACACATGTTCTTGATGATTGTGATCATTCATCTTATTGTTTATGTTGGGTTTGCAAGAGGCAAGAGGTTTCATAATCTCTTTAATGTGAATAAGCATGGTATTAACCATGACTATTTTGCTTGCAGGATCAACTCATGGTAGCCACATGGTAAACCAAACGTGTGGATAAGCACCATGCTCCTCTGCAATCCAAAACAGGTGGTATATGTCATTTACTGTCAAGAACCATTGGTAAGACTCCTACCTTGTATTAAAACGAAGCTTCATGCTTTAAACCATCAAGATTCACTCCTTTTCAAACTTGTGTTCTTGAATCATTCCATGTGTTAAATCAAGTCTAAACAAACTTGTAATCAACTATAACACAAGCCCTTTTCAAGTATCGAACCAATGGATAGTTTCAAGTGAACTAACACTTGACTTTTGTAGGTTTGGAGACTGGCGGTCGACCTGTGGACCCTTGGGGGTCGACCTGAAATCACAGAACTGAAAATTTGGCACCTGTGAACCTGGCGGTCGACCACCAGGAGCTAGCGGTCGACCTATTTTCCCAGCAGCCACAAAGCTACAGAATGGCCCCTAGCGGTCGACCGCCAGCCCCGAGGCCCTCCTTTGTTGACTTTTGTGTCAAGTTCGAAAAGAGGTCCTTCACCCCATTTCTTTAATCCCAATGCTCCCAATCACCCTAGATTTTGTGGATCTAGGTCTGGGACTTGTCTCCTAACCTTCCAAGGGTTATAAAACCTCTCTTTGAGGTCATAAATCCTAAGAGGCTCCAAGAGAACAAGAGAGATCAAGTTGGCTCAAGGAAGAGGAGGAATATCACTGTAGCCGTGAACAGTGATTCGAAGATCAAAGCCTCATCATAGTTGAAGATCCAAGATCCATTTTGAAGCCTTCATCTTCCCATGAATTGAAGCAACACCAAATCAACCTAGAGAGATCAAGATAGTAGCTATCAAAGGAAGGTTGCTGCAACGATCATGAACAACATTCCTTCCACCAAGTTCTTCATCCGATCAAAGCCATTCAAGCATCAACTGAAGCCATTCAGTCATCTTCTAAAGCCAGGGAGTTCCAATCAAGCAAGGATCTCAAGAAGAGCTTAAGGGAAGGCTGTCCAAGTGAAGAGAAGAAGAAGTATTGTAGCAGTGAACAGTACTCCGTGCAAGGAAACCTACATCCAATACAAGGCCATTCAAGCTGAGTCTCAAGCCATTCAGGTGAAGAAGGAATCAACGTGAACATCCGGAGCATACACTCAGGGGGAGCCTAAATCAAGAGCATTCTAAACTGTGGTCTATTTACTTTGGTGTCTTGTACTTTAAGTCTCATATTTGTGTTTCATCATAAACCGCAATAACTTGTGTGTGTGTGGATCGTGTTGGATCCGTGGTTGTTTGTGTGTGTGTTGTAATTGATTCGTGTGTATACGTGGATCTTCCTAGATCTATATTTGTGTGTGTGAGGGTCTTTTTAGATCCGTTCGATCTTGTGTGTGTGGTTGTGATCCGGTTGTCGGATCGAGTTGGGGTTCATCTCCGTGTGTGTGTGTGTGTTGGAGCTTGTCTCCGTGTGTGGGTTGGGGCGCGTCCCCGTGTGTGTGTGTAGGCGTCATCCTGCATGTGTGGTTGGAGCGTTGTCTCCGTTTGGGGATTTATCCCCGAGTGAAGCCTCACCGGGTTTGGTGAGGGGCGGACGTAGGATTGCCGTCGTTGCATCCGAACCACCTTAAAAACCGCTGTGCATTGTGTGTTATTTGTGTGGTTTGTTTGTTTTCGTTGTATGGTCGTGTGGGAATGGTGAGTTTGAGAAAATTGATTAATTAGTTTTCAATTGCTAATTATTATTTACCATATATTTTGTAAAAAGCCAAAAATTTTCTTAAAATTGGTAAACACCCAATTCACCCCCCTCTTGGGTGTCATTGATCGCGGGACTTCAATTGGTATCAGAGCCAAGGCTCTAATTTCATAGATCTAACGATCTAGAGTGATCCAGATTAATGACTACCATTATGTACACCTTGAATTCTCCACCGGTGTTTGATGGTTGCAATTTTGATTTATGGTTAGGAAGGATGTGCAGTCTAGTCAACTCATATGATCCTAAGTTATGGAAGTTTATCTCACATGGTCCTTATGAGTTGCCTAAAGACAAATCTGTCTGGACCGCAGATTCCAAGCTCAAACATGATCAAAATTGTTTGGTTCTAAAATTGCTTATTGCTGCAGTTGATTCTAATCATTTCCCTTTTGTCTCCCATTGCAGATCCGCGAAGGATATCTTGGTCGGCTTAACCAAAGTCCGGGAAGAGCATGAAGATCAATGTCTTGTGGCAGGCACGAGTGATCAAGGGAGTGATCAGCAAGTTGAATCAAGCTCAAAGGTAAATTCTGATTCTGATAATGAAGATGAATTCAGCTATGAGGAGTTATTGATTGTATATGATGAGCTTGCTGATAAATACGAGAAGGTTAAGTCTGAAAATAAAAAATTGAAAAAGAATGTTGGACAAAATAAATGTGATTCTCCATGTAAAGAATGCTCACACTTGAAGGAATTGATTGATGGTCATGTGTTTGACATTGAAATTCATAAAGATCAAATATCTTCTTTGAGAAATGAAAACAAAGAGCTGAGAGAGAGAGTAAGTCTTATGAACAATGGTCAAAATGAGTTTGCTCATGATAAAAATCTTGAAATAGAAAATGAGAAACTGAAGGAATTGAACAATACCATTTCTGAAAGATTGCTCATTTTTGAAAAAGGAAAAAGTTTACTTGTTGATCAATGTGAAGAAATGCATGTGATGAAACAAGAAATGGAAACCTACAAAATCATCAACACCCAATTACATGAACAAGTCAAGACTTGTGAAAATAAGATGGTTTCCTATGAATTGCACATTTCATCACTTGAAAAAGAAATTTCTGATTTGAATGCTTCTTTATCTAGATTTGTCAATGGTCAAGAAAACTTGGATAAACTGTTGGGAATGAAAGTAAACTTTCAAAGAGAAGGGCTGGGGTTCAATCCTGTGAACAAAAAGAAATTTGAAAGTAATATATATACTTCATTTGTTCATGACAATTGTGCACCTACCACCTCTACATCTTACTCCAAGCAACCCACTGTATCAAGAACCCAATCAAATCAGAAAAATAATGTGAATGCCCAAAAGCTTCAAAAAGAAAACAAAAATCAGAAAATCAACATGCATCAAAAATCTAACAATGCTGCTAGCATCTCCATGCATGTTGAACATACTTCTTTCACACACACACAACCACCTAGAAAGAAATTCTCATGTTTTTATTGTGGAAAACATGGACATGCCATGCATGATTGTTTTATGAGAAAGAATGATGATTTAGAAGCATGTAGGAAAAGAATGAAACCTTTTGCAAATGACAAACAAGAGTGGAACAAAAAATCACATGCTCCAAAGAATCCTCGTGCTTTTAAGAACTCAAAGTCATGTTGCAACTACTGTGGTAAATTTGGACATATAGTGCATGATTATTTTCTGAAGAAAATTGATGATTTGAATGTTGTTATGAAGTGGAAGCAACGTGCCAAAGATACTGCTAACCCACAAGGACCCAAGATGGTTTGGGTACCTAAGAATGTCAAATGAGAAATTATTTTGCAGGTGTGCCTTGGGAATGTAAAGCATGAATTCTATTTTTATCATGAAGATTACACTCCCCAAGTCCAAATGATGCTGGTCATCCATAGTCAGGCTTGAATCAACTAAACATATACCATTGCAAGGATGAAAAATGATGAAAACCTTCTCAATTGCCACAAGGAGATGAGATACCAGAACTTGAACAACCTCCAGGATCGACTTGAGCATAAGCTGGTGGAAGTCCTAGTACGTGCTAAAGCAAGTGCATAAAGCATGGTATGAAAGGTGGAAAGCTTGAAAATGATGAATGCTCAAGGCACAAGTATTGAAAATAAATTTCTGATCTCTATTTTGGAAAACAAAAAAATTATTGTTAGAATGCATTACATATTTTTTAATCACCATTGCATCAATGCACTTCATGATTCTAAAAATTCATATGATTGTTTATCATTGCATGACTACGTGGTATATCAAATGGTGATTTGATGAAGGGCAAGTCATTCTTGTCTGAAGACTATCACCATGCGTGAGAATGTATCTCCACCTTGTACCACGAGTCACTTGTCCATTTAGGTCAAAGGTTGCATATATTTCAAAAATAAAAATGTCATTGTGTATTTTGTGCACATGGAAAGGGGGAGTTTGTCTTTAAATGAATGTGTTGGAATTGTGAGTCTAACTCATCCTTGTGGACATGCATCTCATACTCATTGCCATATCTGAATTGATCATCACATTGCTGTGTGAGTTTCGGGAATTCTATGGCTGCATGAATGTTCAGATAATGTCGAACATGAAATATTCCTCACATATATTGCTTCATCTGAACTACTCAACAATAAATGGCTAGCCTCGCTTTAGGCTACTGTCAAGCTTGCTTCCTTTTAAAGGCATGTGGTGATGCTCATTGAACTCAGGTATGCATTCTGAAAACTTGACACTTTGTTACTCTGGTTTGATAAGTGAAGATCTTGAAAAATTGATGCGGGACAGGACCACGGACACGACAAGCTCGCGATCGTCCCTTGACGAGGGAAGCGTCGGATGTGCGCGGTTGAGAAACCGGCTGTGAGCTAGGGTGGTCGGCTCTCTTTTGCGCCCGGATCGGGTCACGGGACGGCTTCGCTCTCTCTCGCAGCAGTGATATTATAAATTGAAAGCGGGCTAGGTATCCCTACACATGCTCTCTAGCAGCGGCATATAAAGCATATAAAGAATTGAGCTAATGCCAAGTGTAAGGGTGAAGGCGATACCTCCACGCTCTCGGCGTGGCGAAGATGGGACCCGGCCGGAACTCGTACCCCCGGGAACTTAATACATTATGGTTACAGCAATGCAACTAAGCCCACTCCATGCAGGGAGGTAAAGGGCGACACAAGCGGGCCCGGGAGGACCAGTTTCGGGTTGACGGGCGGTTCCGGGTGATGCTTTAGCTTCACGCGTACTCGTGTTAGTGGGGGCCCACGTGCTGACCGGAGGGGTCGTGTGGGGCCTGATGACTCCTCTGTTGTGGAGACACTTGGGAAGCGTTCCCCTGGGATGGCGAGCTGCTGGAACGACCGCCGGATGCCGGGCGGCCCTCGGACGACGCTCGCGGGGAACTCGGCCACAAACCTGAACTTCTGTTTGCAGGCGCGCGACTTGGAGGAAACTGCTGCTGCGATCAGCCCCGTCGTCGGAACGTGATGAAATTAGAGCCATTGGAAAGCTGACTCAGAATACTTTGACGTAGGGGTCTTCAAAAAAAATAATCAGATTTGTATTTCTGATCATGTATTTTACAAGCTTGCTGGAATCTGGCCAGAACTGCAGGGGCAGGTTCTGACTTCTCTGAAGATCGACGTTGACCGGGGAGAAGACCTCCGAATCTGGAAATAATTTCTTCAGCAAAGTTGAAGATCTCTGAGAGAGGAATCCGGGACTATTTTTGGTTTTCTGATTGGAGACTAAATGGATTTTCTGGGATTTCATTACTAGACCTGGGTCGGATCTGGGAAACTGTGGGCAGACTGTCCTTGGGAACGTGGACGAAATTTGAAAAATACTTGGAGGGTGAACCAAAAATTAATAAAATTCCTGGTGGTAGAGGGATGTGGGAAGAGATCCCAGTAAATTTGAGCGACCCAAAAAAAATCAAAAGGTGGTTCGAATGGGGTAAACTCAGAGCTGATGAACAGTAAACAGAACCAGGACAGATCTGGAACTTGGACTTGGACGAAAATCAAAAAATAGCTAAAGGATGAATTTTGACGTGATTTTTTTTGTGGGGATAAGGGTTCTAGAGGGGAACCAACCCTGAAATTTTGAGCTTCAGAAGACGAAGGGAGTGACAGTAGGAATTCGGGGAAGAAGGGTCTGTCCTACGTGGACAGAACACCGAAACCGTTGGCGTCGACGCGTCGGCGGCGAGACGATGGCGGCGGCGATCACCGGAGTTGCTTCAGATGCTGGAGGGGATCAAGGGGGAAGGGATTACACTCTAGAAAGGGGGCTGGAGGTGGAGGAACCAGGGAGAGAGAGGGGAGGGGTGCAAATCTCACTTGGGGGCAAATGCCAATTTTCTCTTCATTAATTCATTCAATATGAAAAATACAACCTTATATAGGATGCCAACCAAATTCAATCTCAACCCTTGGATCTAGGGGTTTGGATTGAAGGGCTGGGATGAGGTATGACCAACCACAAGAAATACAATATTTAAAGGGATCCCATTCCTAATTCTACCACATGTGGTCAAATAAAGGGAGGAAAGAAAGAAAATTAAACAACCTAGCCTAATGGAGCCAAAAGAGGGGGCGCCCCCCGTCATGGGCCAAGGGCCTTTCATGGGCCATGAGCCATCCACAAGCCCATGCTAGACTTGGACCCTTCCCATTTAGTTGGCCCATGAGGGAGTGTAAACCAATTTGGGCCTTAAGTGCATTAATGACCCATTAGAAACCTAATGACCCAATATGGCATAAGCTCCTTAATGGACTCTACTAATGGCTACCTAGCCATGGACTCTACATTAGAAATGGCCCATTGGCTTGATATAAGCCTTACAAGGAGCCCAAAAGAAAGAAAATACACAATTACAATCTCATACAAGCCATAACTCACAAATACACTTCACCCGTGTATGGAAATCGCCTTTGATGCCCCATCAATTCTCCCCGGGTGGGAGGAACTCGACCCCGTCGAGTAGGGGTATGGCTGCTCTGGTACTCTGGCAGATCTGTCACCATGCTAAGTAGCGCGGGTATGCTCCACTCCAAGTGATCGGCACCTGCTCATTCCATATATACTCGATATGCGCACTGCTATGGCTAAAGGTGGTCACTCCGAAGGGGCACTCTCAAAAGGAAGGAGACAGCTCGGAGACTCACTAGGAATCACCGCTGAGTCCCTATAGGTGACTGATCCGGATATAGAAGTAAAATCGATCCCATACTCATCAAGTAAGTCCACTCGCCTCTTACTCGTAAGAGAACGACAACGAGCTTGCACAAGACACATGCAGACTCACCATGCACAGACACACGAATGCAAACCACGCAAACAATCGACTCAAAATCACCACACAAACAAACCACACAAAGAAAGCACACTGACTCATGCACGACTCTAGACTAAGGTGGTAGCATCAAGCCCACTAGGTGGCGACATCCTGGGCGGCCGAAGGGTCGCCCAGCTCTTCCCCCATGGCATAGTATTCATCGGCCAGTGCCTCATCGGCCTCGTAATCGACATGCTCAAGCTCGGGAGGTGCGGATCCGCCAACACCTAAGGCTAGGGTGGTGCGAACGGGACACTCACTAGCAATGTGGCCATACCCGTGACAGTGGAAACACTGTATTCGCGATCGACTACTCTCCCCGATAAGAGGGGCCTTACCCTTATCATCCCGCCGGGTCGGGGGTGTAGGCAACAATGGGGGAGGTGTAGGTGCCTTGGACAAGAGTGGAGGGGGTGCCGGTGCCAGAGGACGGGCTATAGGAGCTGGGGAACGGGCAAAGGGTGCCGGTGGTTGGGATGGAAATAGATCCCGGGGTGGAGGAGGGCGAGGCCGTGGAGCGAAGTGCTCCTGACGGGTGGGCTCCTGAGGTCGAGCCATGGGAGGCCGCTGATGTGGGCCTATAGAGTGACGGAGTTCGGTACTACGGAGAGGGGTGGGGCCCAACTGATGGCTAGACTCGAACTCTCCCTCAAATTGCTCCATCTCGAGAGCAACCTGGTATGCCTCTTCCAACGTCTTGGCATTGCGGCGGAAAAGCTCATACTGGTAGTGTGGCCGCAAACCACGTCGAAAGCGGGACACGGGCATGGTACTCTCCTCCGTGACACCACATCGTAGAAAGTACTCATCAAACTCCGCGATGTATTCGGAGACGGACCGGTCTCCCTGGCTAAGACTTTGCCATCTATCGATGAGTCGCTGGCGGTATGTGGGAGGAAGGTACTTTTGCCGAAGTTTATTCTTCATCTCGGCCCATGTGTCGATCGGGGGTTCTAGCCGCTGAAGTAGCAGGCTCTCCACATTCTTCCAATAAGTTTGTGCCTGCCCCATGAGTTTCATGGTGACAAATCGGACCCTTCGACGCTCCGACATATCATACCATTCAAAATAACGGTCCATGCCAAACTCCCAATCTAGGTAGACTTTCGGATCCAAAGACCCGTAAAAAGCGGGAGGATCCGCTCGCACGGTCTTAAGGACCCGATCATCATCCTCATCTCGTTGTGGCTGAAAACCACGACGGCGTTGACCATACCCCTCGTAGGCATTGTCGGACCCATAGTCCTCGAGACCAAGGTCACGGTGTGGTAGTTGGGGAACCCGAGGAGGGGCGGGTGGAGGAACCAGTGGTGGCTGGTTTTGAGCCGCGGGAGCGGCCTGGACTTGGGCCATGGGAGCGGGTTGGACTTGGGCCCCCGCGGGAGGAGGTGCGGGTGGACCTTGGGCTGCCCCAGGAGGGTCCCCGTGTGACATCCTATCTAACCGCCCAACGAGGTCTTGGACCGACCTATTGGAGTTCTCCATGCGTCCCTCCATGGCCCTAAGGCGACCATCCATATTCTCGGAGAAGGTCCGAAAGTTGGCATCGGATTGGTCCAACCTAGCCATAATGGCCATCATCGCCTCTTGTAGGGAGTGGAAGTCTCCCGAGGTATCCCGTGGGTTGGCCATAGGTGGGGGTGGGGGTGAGTACTGAGTACCCCGACGAGTGGGCATGCAAACACACCGACTAGAAGACACCGACTAATGCAAAACACACTAATGCAAAATGATGCACCTAGACTTAACCAAAACTCGGTACGCGGCGGAGACAATCGACCCGAAGGTCACTCGCACAAGTGTGCGGCCTTCCCGATAGGCGTAACCTAACGGTCGGACAACACCTTTTTATATACCGAGTAAAGGGATGTATGCGACCCAAAAATGACTCTTTTTGTTGTTTTGAAAATATGATGATCCTAGACTCGACTTAGACCGACTAATGACCAGACGTAAATGACACTCTTTTTTTTTTTGAATGCAAACACCCTAGAATCAACTCGCTCTGATACCAAATTGATGCGGGACAGGACCATGGACACGACAAGCTCGCGATCGTCCCTTGACGAGGGAAGCGTCAGATGTGCGCGGTTGAGAAACCGGCTGTGAGCTAGGGTGGTCGGCTCTCTTTTGCGCCCGGATCGGGTCACGGGACGGCTTCGCTCTCTCTCGCAGCAGTGATATTATAAATTGAAAGCGGGCTAGGTATCCCTACACATGCTCTCTAGCAGCGGCATATAAAGCATATAAAGAATTGAGCTAATGCCAAGTGTAAGGGTGAAGGCGATACCTCCACGCTCTCGGCGTGGCGAAGATGGGACCCGGCCGGAACTCGTACCCCCGGGAACTTAATACATTATGGTTACAGTAATGCAACTAAGCCCACTCCACGTAGGGAGGTAAAGGGCGACACAAGCGGGCCCGGGAGGACCAGTTTCGGGTTGACGGGCGGTTCCGGGTGATGCTTCGGCTTCACGCGTACTCGTGTTAGTGGGGGACCACGTGCTGACCGGAGGGGTCGTGTGGGGCCTGATGACTCCTCTGTTGTGGAGACACTTGGGAAGCGTTCCCATGGGATGGCGAGCTGCTGGAACGACCGCCGGACGCCGGGCGGCCCTCGGACGACGCTCGCGGGGAACTCGGCCACAAACCTGAACTTCTGTTTGCAGGAGTGCGACTTGGAGGAAACTGCTGCTGCGATCAGCCCCGTCGTCGGAACGCGATGAAATTAGAGCCGTTGGAAAGCTGACTCAGAATACTTTGATGTAGGGGTCTTCAAAAAAAATAATCAGATCTGTATTTCTGATCATGTATTTTACAAGCTTGCTGGAATCTGGCCAGAACTGCAGGGGCAGGTTCTGACTTCTCTGAAGATCGACGTTGACCGAGGAGAAGACCTCCGAATCTGGAAATAATTTCTTCAGAAAAGTTGAAGATCTCTGAGAGAGAAATCCGGGAGTATTTTTGGTTTTCTGATTGGAGACGAAATGGATTTTCTGGGATTTCTTTACTAGACCTGGGTCGGATCTGGGAAACTGTGGGTAGACTATTCTTGGGAACTTGGACGAAATTTGAAAAATAATTGGAGGGTGAACCAAAAATTAATAAAATTCCTGGTGGTAGAGGGATGTGGACAGAGATCCCAGTAAATTTGGGCGACCCAAAAAAAATCAAAAGGTGGTTCGAATGGGGTAAACTCAGAGCTGATGAACAGTAAACAGAACCAGGACAGATCTGGAACTTGGACTTGGACGAAAATCAAAAAATAGCTAAAGGATGAATTTTGACGTGATTTTTTTTGTGGGGATAAGGGTTCTAGAGGGGAACCAACCCTGAAATTTTGAGCTTCAGAAGACGAAGGGAGTGACAGCAGGAATTCGGGGAAGAAGGGTCTATCCTGGGTGGATAGAACACCGAAACCGTTGGCGTCGACGCGTCGGCGGCGAGACAATGGCGGCGGCGATCACCGGAGTTGCTTCAGATGCTGGAGGGGATCAAGGGGGAAGGGATTACACTCTAGAAAGGGGGCTGGAGGTGGAGGAACCAGGGAGAGAGAGGGGAGGGGTGCAAATCTCACTTGGGGGCAAATGCCAATTTTCTCTTCATTAATTCATTCAATATGAAAAATACAACCTTATATAGGATGCCAACCAAATTCAATCTCAACCCTTGGATCTAGGGGTTTGGATTGAAGGGCTGGGATGAGCTATGACCAACCACAAGAAATACAATATTTAAAGGAATCCCATTCCTAATTCTACCACATGTGGTCAAATAAAGGGAGGAAAGAAAGAAAATTAAACAACCTAGCCTAATGGAGCCAAAAGAGGGGGCGCCCCCCTTCATGGGCCAAGGGCCTTTCATGGGCCATGAGCCATCCACAAGCCCATGCTAGACTTGGACCCTTCCCATTTAGTTAGCCCATGAGGGAGTGTAAACCAATTTGGGCCTTAAGTGCATTAATGACTCATTAGAAACCTAATGACCCAATATGGCATAAGCTCCTTAATGGACTCTACTAATGGCTACCTAGCCATGGACTCTACATTAGAAATGGCCCATTGGCTTGATATAAGCCTTACAAGGAGCCCAAAAGAAAGAAAATACACAATTACAATCTCATACAAGCCATAACTCACAAATACACTTCACCCGTGTATGGAAATCGCCTTTGATGCCCCATCAAAAATGTGTGTGAAATGATTGGTCATTGAATACCTCTCAAACTTGAACTGCATGATTACATCTGAATTGAATTGCCCTTCTGGTATATCAAATGGCGTTTGTGGAATAGTGGATTATGTCCACTTGGAAGCATTCCCTATGCGTGAGCTGGGTCTTCGGACTAAAATCTCTGCCTTGTACCAAATCTTGACAATTGTATCGGCTTATGAAAGGTTGATATGTGAATGGATCCTTGACTTGAGCTAATTATATTCAAGATATGTTTTGATCAAATGATCTAAACATTTGGCTTGTGGATGATTTCTCATTTGAAAATTGTGAAATGCTATTGAAAATCTGAATTTGAACAATTCTGAAAATTGGGTTGCATTGCTTAATTTTTTATCATGTATGCACCCTTATTCATAAAGGTCATGTCATGAAAGTTGATTGTTTGATTCAAGAATAAAATGTGATTGCCATTCATCTCACCAGTTTGAAAAATTAGCACTTGCATCTCATTTTTGCATTGCATTCTTATATCCTCATAGGCTGCATTGCATTAGAACTCATGACATTGCATATCATTAGTCGCACTTGGTTCATTTAGTTGGCATCCATTCCATTGGTATCAAATTGACATCACATTGCTCGCATGCATGTCATAGTGCATTTGCATAAACTCCCAATGTGTGCCTGTGTGCTATTATATGCTATTAAACCCCATCCTTTGGCACTTCTATGACCTTATGTCCTCTTGATAAATAATGCTGCATTTGAGTCATTATTGGAGTGTTTCTTGCTGTACACTATGGGGGAGTTCTTATTTCATAAGTGCATCTATTTAGGGGGAGCTGTCTTGTTATGTGTTCATGATGTTTTCGGTATACATGCTGAATCAAATTCACACACTTCTTGCTCAAAATGTGAAAATGAGTGTTAAAGATAAGGATATATGAATTTCTTTTCAACACTCTTGAGATATTAAACTTGCTGCATGTATAATGAAGAGACAGTTGAGGAAAAAGCTGCCTACCCATCCTTGTTGAAAAATCTGAAATGAAAATGAGAGATAGAGCAATGCTCGGTCTCACTGAGTAAACTGGGCACATGTCACCTAAGACGTGATGTGATTCATATCTGAAAAGTGTTGACTAGTACCTCTGTTCAAAATGAGGTGAAATGGTTCAGTATTCTGAGTAACCGGGGATTCTGGCATGAGCTCCATGCGTCTACTCGCGTAAAAAGGAATCATCTTGAACCTGATCACTCTTAAAAAATTCTGTCTATCTTGAGTTGAAAAATGATGCTGAAAACTCATTATGGTAGAGCGTAGCCTCCAATACGATGTTCTCAAAATTGAATTGTAATTTGTAAAATGTCTCCTTGTGTTAATCTGAAAATCTGAATATCCATATTACAACTATCATTTTTCATGTTTCTCACTTATACATCTGGAAATTTGATTTAATATGTATTCAGAAAGTTGATTGACTACATTAGCAATTGCATGATTCTCCTATATGATTGCACAACCTCCCATGTGCTACACATGTGCATTCCGATTATCATGATTCTCTTGCATCCTTCTTATACCCACTCCCTTCTTCAATTAGTAAGGGAGAGATATACTTGCATGTCTATATATATATGTATCTGCCTGACTGCATTGTGTGCTTATCATGTCTCATCAGTTGTTTGTATATAGCCTCATGCACTTCATAAGAAAATTAAAAATTTGTAAATCACTGAAAATCGCACAAATTTGGACTTCAATTTGTTTACACTTGCCATATGGGGTCTTTGCTTTCCATTGGTATCATGCTTGCATTCATAGTGTCATCACATGCTTGCGTTGAGTTCTTATGCATTTTCAGAAATTATAAAAATTAAAAATTTGAAAATAAACGAAAATCTTTTGCTGTGCCATCCTGCTCTTTCATATTGTGAAAATCTGATATGGGATCTAGTTTTTGAATGCTATCTTGCTGAATGCCTCATCTTGTGAACATCTCCATTGTCTCCCATCCTTGAGGCCAATCATTCCATTCAATTGGCATCAACATATGCTTGATTGAATTTATGTTGGATGGTATCATATTGTCTTGTGAAACTATCACCAATTGATCTCATCTGTTTGGAATCATGTGATTTGTTCGTCCATGATTTGCCCTTACAGCTTGTTCTGATTTGCTAAGATGGGCTCTTGTTGCCTCAAAAGAAGATAAGCGTGTTCGTCCTCTTTTGGATTCTTTCAGCTTGATGATATTGTTGATCATGTCCTAGGGCGAGAAAGTGTTGCATTATCCCACTTTTTGATTATGTCAAAGGGGGAGAAAATTGATGTTTGTGTGTGACAAGGGGAGAAGACCACTATTATATCATCATAAGTTTATCATTAAGTTTGTCATCATCAATAAGTTTGTCATTAAGTTTGTCATCATCAATAAGTTTGTCATTAAGTTTGTCATCATCAATAAGTTTGTCATCATCAAAAAGGGGGAGATTGTTGAGTTATGGTTTTGATGATTGTTGTAATTGTTAAGTTATAGTTTTGATGATAACTAAACTTAATGTGTGCTTTAATGATGATAACTAAACATGTGATGATTACACATGTTCTTGATGATTGTGCTCATTCATTTTATTCTTTATGTTGGGTTTGCAAGAGGCAAGAGGTTTCATAATCTCTTTAATGTGAACAAGCATGGTATTAACCATGACTATTTTGCTTGCAGGATCAACTCATGGTAGCCACCTGGTAAACCAAACGTGTGGATAAGCACCATACTCCTCTGCAATCCAAAACATGTGGTATATGTCATTTACTGTCAAGAACCATTGGTAAGACTCCTACCTTGTATTAAAACGAAGCTTCATGCTTTAAACCATCAAGATTCACTCCTTTTCAAACTTGTATTCATGAATCATTCCATGTGTTAAATCAAGTCTAAACAAACTTGTAATCAACTATAACACAAGCCCTTTTCAAATATCGAACCAATGGATAGTCTCAAATGAACTAACACTTGACTTTTACATGTTTGGAGACTGGCGGTCGACCTGTGGACCCTTGGCGGTCGACCTGAAATCGCAGAACTGAAAAATTGGCACCTGTGAACCTGGCGGTCGACCGCCAGGAGCTAGCGGTTGACCTATTTTCCCAACAGCCACAAAGCTACAGAATGGCCCCTAGCGGTCGACCGCCAGCCCTCCACCGGTCGATCGCCAGCCCCGAGGCCCTCCTTTGTTGACTTTTGTGTCAAGTTCGAAAAGAGGTCCTTCACCCCATTTCTTTAATCCCAATGCTCCCAATCACCCCAGATTTTGTGGATCTAGGTCTGGGACTTGTCTCCTAACCTTCCAAGGGTTATAAAACCTCTCTTTGAGGTCATAAACCCTAAGAGGCTCCAAGAGAACAAGAGAGATCAAGTTGGCTCAAGGAAGAGGAGGAATATCACTGTAGCCGTGAACAGTGATTCGAAGATCAAAGCCTCATCATAGTTGAAGATCCAAGATCTATTTTGAAGCCTTCATCTTCCCATGAATTGAAGCAACACCAAATCAACCTAGAGAGATCAAGATAGTAGCTATCAAATGAAGGTTGCTGCAACGATCATGAACAACATTCCTTCCACCAAGTTCTTCATCCGATCAAAGCCATTCAAGCATCAACTGAAGCCATTCAATCATCTTCTAAAGCCAGGGAGTTCCAATCAAGCAAGGATCTCAAGAAGAGCTTAAGGGAAGGCTGTCCAAGTGAAGAGAAGAAGAAGTACTGTAGCAGTGAACAGTACTCCGTGCAAGGAAACCTACATCCAATACAAGGCCATTCAAGCTGAGTCTCAAGCCATTCAGGTGAAGAAGGAATCAACGCGAACATCCGGAGCATACACTCAGGTGGAGCCTAAATCAGGAGCATTCTAAACTGTGGTCTATTTACTTTGGTGTCTTGTGCTTTAAGTCTCATATTTGTGTTTCATCATAAACCGCAATAACTTGTGTGTGTGTGGATCGTGTTGGATCCGTGGTTGTTTGTGTGTGTGTTGTAATTGATTCGTGTGTGTACATGGATCTTCCTAGATCTACGTTTGTGTGTGTGAGGGTCTTTTTAGATCCGTTCGATCTTGTGTGTGTGGTTGTGATCCGGTTGTCGGATTGTGTTGGAGTTCATCTCCGCGTGTGTGTGTGTGTTGGAGCTTGTCTCCGTGTGTGGGTTGGGGCGCGTCCCCGTGTGTGTGTGCAGGCGTCGTCCTGCATGTGTGGTTGGAGCGTTGTCTCCGTTTGGGGATTTATCCCCGAGTGAAGCCTCACCGGGTTTGGTGAGGGGTGGACGTAGGATTACCGTCGTTGCATCCGAACCACCTTAAAAACCGTTGTGCATTGTGTGTTATTTGTGTGGTTTGTTTGTTTTCGTTATATGGTCGTCTGGGAACGGTGAGTTTGAGAAAATTGGTTAATTAGTTTTCAATTGCTAATTATTGTTTACCACATATTTTGTAAAAAGCCAAAAGTTTTCTTAAAATTGGTAAACACCCAATTCACCCCCCTCTTGGGTGTCATTGATCGCGGGACTTCAAGTTGTACTGCACTCTTCTTCCCTGATAGAGTTGACATGTGACTCGAATCAGATGTAATATCTGAGTGAGGACGGACTTGATTGTGTTTGTGGTCCAGTGTTGTCGACGGCGTCCTGTGTGCCAGGCTTTCGTGGTTGCCTTTGGCACTAGAGCTGATGATGTCGAGTTGTCAGCTGAGAGGACTATGCTCCCTTGTTTAAGCTGATGCTTGCTGTGCCTGTCGTTTTATTTTCCCGATAGTTGTTGTCGTCGCATGCATGAGTCGTGTCTCCTTTCCCTGTGAGACGTAAGCGACGTTGCCTTGTTTCGGAGGTGTCAGACGTGTGTGTTCACTTGTGTGCCATGCTCATTCTGTTGATCGATTTGCCTTGAGATCCAGAGCGTGTGCTTGTGGTTGTAGTCTGGCAGTGTTCCTCTGAACTAAGTTTTTTCGAGATTTGTGTCTATCCCGTGTTAGAGAGTTGGGTTGTTCGTCCTGTTAGACAGGAGGACGGTGAGCTAGAAGGGGAGGGGATGAATAGATCACCGTTAAAAAAATATTTGTCCGAGCCGAGGAAATCTTAGAAGATGAGATGGGCTAGGAAGACTGACAATATGTAAAATAATCCGAAACCTTAACCAAGATAAAGCAGATCACAAGCGCAGAACATATATCACTCAGAATTTCATCAGCACATATACACAATCACTAAGCGAGCAGTCAGACCAAGGTTTCGATCATCAACAATCACACTTACTTCATGAAGCCAGACAGAAGCATAAAGGAAATAGATGCGCACAACCACACCACGGAGAACAAGAGGTTTAGATGGTTCAGTCTGCAACCTGCATACTTACGTCCATCCCTCACTCAAGGCAGAGTGAGGCTTCCCTTTCACAAGAAAGAACCGCAGACTCAGTCTGCCAACAACACGTTGATCCACAGCTTGGGGATCGAAATCCCTACAGACGCTGAACTCACAACTTGCACCCAGGTCTCACACCTCAAGACTTGACCCGGAGATAACTCTCCCTTCCTCTTAGACAAGAGGGAACCCAACAGTGACTCACCCTCACTGCAATTCAGAGACGCTGTCTCTCTTCCTCCTCAGCCGGAGGGAAGAACCCAGGTAGCCTTCTCACTACCTGAACACAAAACCCCGGAGAACTCCTCCCTTCCTCTGATCTAAATCAGAGGGATGCCACACAGTGACCCAGAGGATTCACCTCTCTTCCTCTACACCTAGAGGGAACGAAAATAGAGTATCGGAATTTGAGAACGAACAAACGAAGACATAAAGAAATATTGAAAGACAATCGAACGGAGAAACAATGTAGCTTCTTAAAGAAGCATAGACAAAACGTAGCAGAAAACCATCCTCTCCTTCATCACTCTCTCTCTTCCAGGTACGCTCAACGAATGGATCAGGATGGCTTCTCCTCTCCTTCCTCTCGCTCTGGCCTCACCCTTTTCCTTGTGGCTTCGGCGGCTTTTCAGAGGCAGAAACCTTCCTCTATATATCCAGACTCACGAGAGACTGAGGGTGTGGGAGACACGCGCAAAGAAGATGCTTCCAGATGAGTCGAGCCACGTGTTAGATGATTATTCCCTCAAATCACGTGCTCACATGATTGGAATAAAGTTCCAATTTGTCTTTAAGTCCATGTAAGGTTTCAGAGAACATTCAGTCAATCTCAGAAATATTCAAGTCATACATTTGTTCACACAGATTGCACGGGACTTATCAAAGGACTGAAGAACGCGTCAACGCACTAAAGCCAAGGCGTTAACGCAATGGATATAATGGAGAACAGGTCCCTTGACAAAACACACTAATGCGTCAACGCATTAGTGACAGCGTCAACGCGTCTGCTTGGTTGTTGATCATAAGACCTTGGGTCATAAGCTCAAGGCGTCGACGCTTCCATCGTGCAGCGTCGCCTCAGCTCCTTAGGCGAGACGCTTAAGGCGTCGACGCTTCCATCGTGCAGCGTCGCCTCAGCTCCTTAGGCGAGACGCTCAAGGCGTCGACGCTTCCATCGTGCAGCGTCGCCTCAGCTCCTTAGGCGAGACGCTCAAGCCCTTGGCAACAAGCCAATGCGTCAACGCATCAGGTGACAGCGTCGACACAGTGAACACGACAGCAAGCGAAAGACGCACAATTGCGTCTATGCAGCTAGCCAAGTGTGTCAACGCACTGAAGGCACAGAACCCATATATAAATGAAGACAACTAGATACGAGCTAATGAGTGAACAAGTTGGAGAAGCATTTAATCAGAAGATGTGCATGCCAGTAATTTGATTCATAGTGTTAGTCATCATCAAAACTACAGAGATTCAACACGTCCCTGCTTCTTCTTGTTAGTTTCTTAAATTTTGAGGACGAAATTTCTTGAAGGAGGGGAGGCTGTAATACCCTGGATCTTTCGGATCCTTATCGGAGTGCTTTCGGATCGCTTTTGTGGGTCCTGAGTTGAGTTTTACGATCCATGTGAATTTTTCTCTCGTTCAAGTTACGGAACCCTGTGGTGCGTTTATTCTTCAGTTCATCGACTTGAGGACGCTACAGTTGCGATGTACTCTTTGAGAGGATCGTTTCGACTATTTTTACGTATTTTTCTGAATTAGTGAATTTTCGGACACAAAAATCAGATTTTATGGAAATTTGAAAAATTCCTAATTTCTTTTCTATTTCCTTCCTTTTCCTCTCTCCTCCCTCTCATTTCTCACCTCACTTTCTCTCTCACGTTCTCTCTCCTCTCTGGTCCTCTCGACGTGGGGCGCGCGACCGTGGCGAGCTGGCTGAGGTGGGAACACGATGGAGTGGCGGATTGAGCGTGGCGCGGTACGATCCCTCGGTGGATTCAAAGCCGGCGCGGTTCATTGGTTTGACAGTTTTCGGCGCGGTTTAGTCTCTTCGGCGCGCGGAATCGTCGGTGGAGGTAGGGAGATGGAAGCTCTACTTTTCTGCTACGTTCCCTCGCAGTTTCACACCGAACGGTGCGAGAACGAGTGGGTTTCATTCAAGTTTGGGAAAATCATGCCTTCGGGATGTTCGTCTGGTTCGCCGAAAAACGGCGACGGTTTTTAGATTAGTTGGTGTCATTCGAACTCTTGGAATGTCAGCATTCCATTCCCACTGATTTCGTTGTGATTGGTGCTCATTTGGGACCGGTAGGAGCCCGGGAACCCATGTGATTCCATTTGGGTCAATTCAGTAGAATTGCCCGTTTCTAGCCATTTGTGCGTCAATTTGACCACTTCCGGAGTGTGGAAGGTCGGTATCGTCATTGTGGTTGTATCCCCTTCGTTTTGAAGCGAACGGGGCGTGGAAAGGTCGAGATCCAGCCGATCCCATGGTTTTCCCATCGCAACGCCTGAACGGTCGTTACAGTGACCGTTTATGTTATTACGCAGTCCAATGTGTGATCGTTTTATGTATGTCAATTTGGGTCTTCGCGGTCGTGCGATAGACCGTCTTCTGTGTTTCGCGGTCCATTGTAGGACCGTTTATATCCTTTAGATAGCCCTTGGGTGGCCATGTGATTTCCTTAGTCGCTCAGGTCAGTTGAGCGGTCTTACGATAGACCGTTCAGCTTGCTTGAGCGGTCCTTTGCTAGACCGCTTAGTGTTGTTGACTCTAGTCAACGGTTTTATGGCGGTTGGTGAAGCGGTCCTTCTCTAGACCGTTTCTTGTCTTTAGCGGTCCATTGCTAGACCGTTATTGACCGTTTTGACTGAGTTACTGTTTTAAGTCGGTTTGATCTAGCGGTCTTTTCTTAGACCGTCTAGACCCTTTAGCGGCCCATTGGTAGACTGCGACTTGGGGTTTGACCGTGGTCAAGAGTTTTAGGTCGGTTAGCGTTGGTCCCGTACGTGGTTCATGTTTAGACCGCGTACGTTTGTGAATGGTCCCTTTATAGACTGTTTGGGTGGTTTGACCAATAGGTCGGTTGTGAGTTGACTGGGCTTAGCGGCCTATCGAATGACCGCTCCAGTCATTTTGCGGCCCTCCTTGTGACCGCCTAGTGTTTGTGTTCTCTGCGGCTGGTAAGCGGCCCTTTACTTGACCGCCTACGTTGCTGAGCGGCCAAGCATTAGACCGCATACCACCAGAGAGTCGTGTTTCCAAAGTTCAGGTTTCCAATCGTCTTGGCTTGACCTTATGATTTGTCCGTTGTCCCGTGGATGTCTTTTGATATCCTATGAGGGCTATGACCATATTATAAGGTAGCTAAGAGTGTCCATAGCTCGAGTAGTGTTTTGTACTGCTTTTGAGTCATTGTTTAGGCTCTGGTCAACCCGGTAAGACCCAGTGGTTGACAAGTAACCTTGTGTGTGTCTCGACTATTCTGGATAGCTCGAGACAGTGGTTCTAGACGTCTTGAGGTACTGGCCTACCTCGGTTTATGTGTCCAGGTGCTTTGAGAGTCTTGATGCTCTCTCAAGTCTCTGTGAGTCATTTTATACAGTTGTGTGGATCTGATGATCCGGTGTCGTTTTCCTCGGCTTAGGATTAGGCTGATTGGCGGCTTGTCACCGCCGTTGTGCGATGGTCTTGACTCCAAGTCGTGAGACTCGAGGATTGTTGTGTCAGTAGGTCTAGTTGCCATGTCCTGAGTCTGTTGGCAGTTTGGTGTGCTGCCTTGGTGCTTTGTAGTCCGTGCAATAGTGCTTGCTTAGCCTGTCTGTACTTCAGCACTCCTGTTTCAGAGTCTCTGTGTCTAGTGAGCCTCCACTAGTCGTAGCCCGACGACCTCGAGTGTTGGCCCACCTGGGAGTGGTGGCGGGGTAGTTCCCGAGATACCATTTTTAGGCTAGTTTCCGTGGGCTCCCTCGCCTTGCAGTAGCGTCCTGCTGGGGGAGAAAACTAGCTAGAGGCCTTGCTCAAGACATTGAGCTTGTGTGTGCACATGTGGTCAGGGGCGGTTGGACGAACGCCGACGGGCGTGACCCTGACTAGTCACTCGGTATTGTAGTTCATGTTCTAGTTCTGTGAGTATCTCAATCCCCGTCGTTCTCAGCGTCCGTAGGGAGATACTTGTGGCGCAGTGTAAGACGTCAGTGGACGCATCTGGCTGTTCTTCTAGTGAGGAGGTGCTTCCGTCACTTGGCGCGTGACTCTCGTGTTTCTCGGAGTCTGTGTTCCCCTTCTGAGTTAGTCTGCTCTTGGCTTCGTCCAAGATCAGCTTCCCCTTCTGAGATTGATCTGCTCTTGGCTTCGTCCAAGATCAGTTTACTGTTGCGTGCATGATGATCTAGTCATGTATGTGTTAGTGTGTGTGTCTGTCTTGGTCTTTTCTAGGGTCTTTGCCTAGTTTTGTAGGACCTTCGCCTTGGGCGTTGTGCCTGACGACGGATCGGTAACTCCTGACTTTGTGAGATCAGGGTTCGCCCTTCTGTCGTTGTTTGGAGTAGTTAGGGAGCCATGCTTTGCTCGGTAGCCGTGTTCAAGTTCTTTACGGCTTTACTTTTCCCTTTTCTTTTAACTATTCTACTCCCGTTGTTACGGCTTTCTTTTACAGCTTTCTAGTTGTAGTTTAACTTTTCCTACTTTATTACTACTGCTATTTTAGCTGTTGTTCCGTGTTACTCTGTTGTTTTTCAGTGGGGATCCGCATGACCCCTACTGAGCCAGTGACACGAGGCTCACCCCTACTTTTCAGGTGTGGCGCTCTTCTTCCTTCCGGGTTCCTGGTGTGGCATGTTCGTAGTTGCCAGCGGTACCTGCATCGGGTTTCCCCCGACCCCAGTGTACGTCTTCTTTCATGTTAGACTGTACTTGTCTTTCCTTTGGACTGGACTCTGGTATAATTGTTAATTTAAACTGTAATTAAAAAGTAATTTTATTTCACCTACTTTAGCAAACCTGATTAATGAAATATTATTGCTTACTGTTATATCTGGGACTTCAATGTACTACACGACAATCCTTTTATCCCTTCGGAGCTTTACAGCTCTTGGGAGGCTTCGCGGGTTCCAAGTGGTATCGAGTCTACTCGGTAATCCTATTGGGTATATCCAGTATCCGGAGTCCGAGTCATCACATTTTATGTCCTATATTGACCTAATCCATACCTCTATCCATCTTACTGGGTCAAAGGAATAAACCTATCCTTGGACATTGGTAACGTAGGAATTTAAAAACCTAGGCTCTGATACCACAAATATTGTCACGCTCCGAGAGCGGAAGGAACCCGGGTGTAATGACCCAAGATCCGGATACCGGGAATGACCCGATACCATTCAGACCTTGGCCCGCCGCCCACAAGCCGGAGAGCTCGGAAGGGCTAAAAAGACAGGTGTGGTGTACACATAAATAGGAAATAAAGCAGGATAATTCAACAATTAATATAAATAAACAACTAACTACAACAAAGTCTAGTCCAACAGAAAGTACAGTCTAAGGCAGAGAACGTACCACATGTCAAGTGAACACTCGGCCAGACGAGCTGGCACCTAAGAACCTCTACGCAGCACCCTCAAACCTCGAGGAAGAACCGCAACACCTGAAAACCATGGGTGAGCCTCCTATCACTAGCTCAGTAGGGGTCCCGCGGAACCCCAACCGAAAACAACGGCGACACGGAAAGCAGCAACCATAGCAAGAACAACAGTAACAGCAGGAACAAAAAACACGGTAGCCGGTAAAACCTTGGCTCTACAGCTACTCCTACTGTAAAGGAATCGAACGCCCCGATCTCCCAATCGGGGGACTACCTGACCACGAACCGCCCTAGTCACTCTACTAGGAAAAACGCCACAACACCCCAATCATGGAGGCATGTGCTCACGCACGAAGGCCCACACCAAAACCACGCAGTCCGAAAACATGGTCACGACCTCGCCGTCGTGATCTCTACGCCGTCCACGGAAAAGTCCTCGGTGACGCTCACAGGAAACCCTAGGCCTCGACTCCGGGAAAACGCCCGAAACTATACACGAAACCCCGTCTCGCCGACTGGAAATGGAAACTCGTGACACGACAACTCACATCACGTGACGGGAGTACCGCCCACCAGAAGTAAGGCCGGATATGTCCACTGACGACTTCGTCCGTAGCCTCATGTGTCTCTCTACGACGCCCCAGGCGGAGACCGAGACACCGCACAGTAACTAGGAACACAGAAAAAGGACTAACTGAGGTCGCGCTCATTAGCGCGGGTCCGACGCTCTCAGCCAACTGTGCACACAGAGACCATACGCCCTAGGTCAGATCCTCTAGCTGGTTGTTCCCCCGAAGCCTAGACTCAAGCTGCGCGTGGGGGCCCTACAGTAACCAGCCTAAAAATCGTCTCACTCGGGTCACGCTCTCCACCACTCCTAAGTGGGTCCGCACCCGCGTGCGCAGGAAAGCTACGACTAGTGGGGGCTCACTAAACGTGAACACTGAAACCACGCAAGCACACATCGTGAGGAATCACGGAGTAACAGGTGGCTCACGCCCACCAGACTCTGGACATCCCACTAGACCTAATAACCCAACGGTCCTTGAGTCATGAGACTCGGGTCAAGACTGCTGCACGCGACGGCACAACACCGTCAATCTGGCCTAATCCTTAGGTCTGAAACCACGGTGACACGATTCTCAAGGCAGCTCGTAGGCCACCGAGTGGATCTCTCATCCACGGAACACACGGAAAACCTCCAGCCCCAGGCTGGTTGACTAGACTCATAGTCCAAGGCCATACACGCGGCCCACTCGGAAACCACTTTTCGGAGAAACCCACATCGTGCCGAGAAGACCCACAGCACACATGCCGACTCACGGCGACTCGCCCGGGCGTACACGGAAACGCTGAACACACACGGGGTCACTCAGACCTCAAGACTCATGGGAACCATATTCGAGGTAACACGGTACCTCCGGACACCCCTAAAACATGAACATAAAACCCACGGTGTCCGGGACACTCACGGGGTCATAGGTCGGTCATTGGGTCTCGACCGGACCGACCGGAGACCAACACAATGCAAAACGGACACATCGAGCATGAAAAATCACCTAGCGGTCCTCTCTGGACCGTTAGGGAGCCTAGCGGTCTACTTCGGACCGCAAGGCCTGGCCTAGGGGTCCAGCCAGGACCGCAAGGGCCGAAGACGGACCAAACCCCTAGCGGTCACTCCCAGACCGCCAGGCAGGGTGGCGGTCCTCCCCCTAACCGCTAGATAGAGCCTAGCGATCAGTCGCAAGGCCGCTACCCCACCAACCTCAAAGATCAAAACACGGTCAAATGGTCATGCCCTGCCCGCAAAGCAAAGCCTAGTGGTCTTCACCCGACCGCTAAGGCACCCTGGCGGTCCATCGCGCGACCGCAAGGTTCCAACCTACATACGGGACCCCTAGCGGTCTCCACATGACCGCTTAACACCCTAGCGGTCGCTGGAACAACTGCTAGGTCGTCCCGAGCCCGAAAATAGCAAAAACGGCGGGAAACCCCATTCCACGCCCCGTTCACACCCATGTGAAGGGGAAAACAAGGAGAAACTAGTCCCCAACCTCTCTAGCACCGAGAGGACCCATTCAAACCCAAAAAATGCGATCAAAACTCTAGATCCGGCTCACACCCCAAAACATGCTCTTTTCCCCAAAATGCTTAAATAAGCCCGCTCGGCTCACCACGGCTTACAAAACTCGCGGGAAATGAAGTACATGAGCTGGGGGTCCATCTCCCTACCTCCACCGAAGATTCGACGCGCCGTGGACGCCGATCCGCGAAGAAACGCCATTAAACCCTCGCCGAGACACGAACTCGCAGCCGAGCTTCACCGCGCCCCCGTCCCCCGATCCTCGACCTATCCTCGCCGTCCTCCTCGCCTGCGTCGCCCCCGCCCCACTCCGTCGGTCGCCGGAGAAGAGAGGGAGAGAAGGGAGAGCGTGAGAGAAAAGAGAGGGAGAGAGTGAGAAATGAGAGGGGAGAGAGAGAAAAGGGGTTAATATATAGAAAATCCAGAAATTCTGGAAAATACAGAAAAATACTAAAATTACCTTTGTGATCCTCGGGAAGAGCACAAAGTGCTGGCCACGTCTCGGAGTTGGAGAACGTCACGATTCACCCTGCACAGAGTTCCGAAGACACATGAGGGAAAAACACGTGTAAAGCACAAACACACTCTGGAACCCACGAAAATGATCCGAAAAATATTCGAAAAAAATATGGGACATTACAGACCTCCCCCCTTAAAGAAATTTCATCCTTGAAATTTGGGATTAGCACTAAGCCGCAGGGGAAGAACGTCTTAACCAACTGACAACGCTGTCAGAGCCCCAGCACAGAAAATCTCAATTCTCACAAAAGCACCGATCATGAGGGATACAGCCAGACCATAGTCACGAACAATGCCTCGCTCCGCACACCGTACTCTCATCGGTCATCAGAGCAAGAATAACACAAAAACACAAGTATGGCATCACCTCAGCTGCATGGGAACCAACCACGACATCGCTGTCACCCTCTCACCCACCGAGGGAATGCAATCCTCGCCACAAGAACCAAACCACCGGTCAACGCCCATACTCGGCGGACCAACCAAACGCCAGCTTTACAACCAGCTGAATAATCTCCGCCCTACACCAGGGACGACTAACACTGAGCTTCCACCAGCATCTTCTATCTGTGAAAGACCATCCACTGGTCACCTGACATTCGTCAACGGGAAACCTCCACCGGCCCAGCAGGCACGATCCAACTCATGACAGGCCATCCGCTGACTCATGCACAGACCAACACCACATCCAGACCTATCATCATGCCAACTCTACCCTCTCAGGGGAGCACGGCAAAACCACATGACAAGGTCCTGGTGTCTTCGATCTTCACCTCACTCGACTCAGACTTACAGGGGAACCATCCTACGCTGGTCACCGGATCAGGGATAACCATTCTAACGCCAACGTCCTATCAAGGACCGCCACGCACAGGCATCGACCACCTTCATGTCTCATCAAACCCTATATCACCTCAATCACTCTAATTGGACACCTACCAATCCCGATTCCGCTCTTACCACAGAGCTACGGGACACACAACCTCTTACAATCCACGACACACTTCTCCAGAATCGACAAGTGTCGCCTGCTACCACATCAAGCAGGTCGATGACGCCGCGACCAATGCACACGGGTCCCCAGACAACACACGTCTTACCACGGCCGACCACTCGGTCAACCCGACCAGCCGCTCGTAGCCACCAACCGGGACCCATAATCTCTCAGAGATCACTTATCCAAAACACAATCTCATCCGAGAATACAGCTTCCAACGCCAGAACATGGTACTATGGAGAGTAGGAAATTCGGAGTTTATTATTTTATTATTATTTATTATTTTTGTTTGTTTTATTTGCGTGGGTGTGCCAGTCACTAGGTGACGAGTTTGTTATGCGCTCAATCTGACCCGAGTCGGGCGAAAGTGAGATACGTGTCGGGATCGAAAGTCTGCCATACCATAAAGGTTATGACGTTAATTACATCCTCCAATAAGGAAGAAAATCTTTAATTAATTACCGAGATAACGAGCCGTTCGCGGTTGAAATAGAATGCAAGAGAATACATGCGATGATGAAACCTTTAAGGTCGCATGAGATGATTTATTCATTATTTTTTTAATCATGCAGAGCAGGCATAATTCATTAAGTTCAAGACTTCGATACAAGGCGGAGGACGTAGGTCCGAAGACCACCATCGCGCATAGCTAAGACTTATGGTCGGGCGTGACCCGGCCTTCCGTCGAGGCCATTTGATAGACCGAGGTCTCATCCAGGCAAGCATGCATTAACCTAGCATATAGGAATGCATATCTATATCTACTGCATAGATTAGCAAAAGCATGATGACAAATGATTTAAACTTAAAAGGCTTCTTCTTATTTGGTTTATGATTGATTGTGTTGATCGACCATGCCATGGAAGGCGAGAGTTGGCTCGAGAATGAGGGAGGAGTTAAAACGGCGCGAAAGATGCATTTTCATTCAAAACCGGCGCGGGGCAGCGTAGGTATAAGGTTATACGGCGCGGGGTAGCGTAGGTAAAGGGGTTAAAACGGCGCGGGGAGGCAAATGGCCTTAACCGGCGTGATCCGCCCGGTGCGCGCCGGATTAGGGCACGCCGAGTGGTGACCATCCAAAATTCAGTGAGTTTGAGTGTGACGTTAAATCGGCGCGGGGGGGTACCGCGCCGTATTAGGGCGCGCCGTATTAGGGCCGCGCCAGATTAGTTGATTTTTGGGTATTTTTCAGTTTATTTGAACTATAAACATGTATTGAATTGATTGGTGATTGAATTGGGGTTCAGGATGCCCATGAGACAGGGTTGAGACTCATGCAAGGTTCATACTCGAGCACGGAAGTTCATTATTTTGAAAGCATTTCTTATTAAACCCAAGTTATGAGGGCAATTAGTCAAGCAAGTCTGACGAATTGGCAGCATCTACCCATCTCCAGAGGATTACAGGGGGAAAGCGAAGGCATACCCACATAACTGGAGTAAACTCCTAATACCAGGTGGCACAACGGTGGCCGGCAAACCCTAATGGATGGAAGACCCTGAGGGCTAGCCTACGAGGGGCACCAATATTCCATGGGCCGACACAATCGAGAGCGATGACCAATAAGGGAGGAAACCCCGAGGGCTAGCTTACAAGGGGCACACACCCCGTGGTCACCACTAATTCCCTTAAGGATAGTGGATTTAATGTTGGGCTAAAAACCCCGTTAATATTCCTTGGCAGCTCATGGGGATACATGTCATCAAGGGACATGACCCTATGATCCAACGGTGACTAGAAACATCGATGGGGAATGTCCCCTCTCCCCGGCCACCAGACTCCTTGAGGAGAACAGTCACACATAATGCATATGCAGAATGCACTCAGTCGATAGACCGACTACGATTAGTTATATGCATATATGTATATGTATATGTAGGGGTTAGCTGGTTAGCGGGTTAGCAAATTAGCCTCTGGAAACTGTAAACTAGAATGAATCAACTGGAGAAGACAACCCTTCATACAGTCGATGTGCAGCGTATAGGGAAGACGATGGCATAAGGAAACTATGCACCCAGATTATAGGGATGGCCCCATCGTCCTCAGTCCACGACTAGGGACAGAGGGGGGTAATGAAGGGTCGGTCCCGGGGTTTAACCAGGGAGTCGCAGATGTATGTCACTCTGGTAATAGAACCCTCAACCAAGACTGTGGGAACCTGATACAAGCATATCATTGGAAAACAACCCCGGGGAGAGGGGTGATGACATTAATGATGCCCCGAGAAACGTTAGGGCGTATTCGGCGTTGGAGAATCGGACAATCACACACAGATTATAGGGAAGGGGAGTGCAATCAGATGGAAAGAAGGAGTTCAAATATGCATCAACGCTTTCATTCAAACCCAAAGGAAAGACATCAGATAGAACATTACATACAACTGCGGCTTGGCGTTATCGCACACAACCGATTCCCATATCGAGAATGAAAGGGGTAGATGAAAGCTAGAGAAAACCGAAGAACAATGGACTCATTTCATTGCCCAACTCATTACAAAATCACATACGAAGAGGTCCCCTGAGAGGAGAAGAGAAGAAAAAAATAGACAGGAAGCTCCGCCACCCCCCTCTATTAACGACAGTAAAACAGAGTATCAGAAATCAACGTCTCTTTCTCAGCTCCAGGCTACTCCCAATGGACAGATGAGGCAGACTGTGAGGGACGGCGGCTCTCCGAGTCTCACTCCCCAGAAAACCTTTCTTCTTCCCCAATTCTCTTTTTTTTTCTGATTTCCCTCCCGTTTCTGCCCTCTCTCTTATTCGGCCGAACCGATTGGTATATATATATAGCATCAGCTTAATCCGAGGTGAAGAATGTGCGTCGTGAAGACCATCATGCTTTAGCGTGTCGGGAAGGGTGGCGCCGGAGAAGTGAGCGCGTCGGATTAGGGGGGGCACCGGGTTAACCCCATTCATCGCGTTCTTTGGACATGGGCCAGACAATGAGCCCCGGACTGGCTTCGAGAGTCATTGCGATCCTTCATCTCGCCATGGTCCTGCGAAAGCACGGTGGGAAGTATTGATACTGCTTTCAGGCCGCTGAACGGCCGCTTTCGGAACCTCGTGCATCTTCGGTTCGAACACGTGGGTTTTCCATTGATGTAGCCTTCGGCATTACGGTTTGCATTGCCGGCTCGACTTAACTTGCCTTTATAGCTTCCTCGGGACATGGGCCACCACTCGGGATGATTTCACCTCAACTAGGTGGTCATCTGGTCGGTAAAGGATCTGATTGGTGAGCAGACGTACCTGCGCGGGATTGCTCGGGTCTTCTACGGTTAGGTCCATCGGCACCTTATTCTGAGGGACCAGAGACGTTTTATCACCTCAGGAGGTTTTTGTGTCAGGTGGCGGACCAACAGGTACATTCTCGCCCTTGGTCAGACGATGGATGTGGCTAATGCGGCATGACCGAGTCAATGCCGGTTCATTGGGCAGGCCGAACGGCACTGCCGGTTTGTTGTGGATTCTTTCGCTCCTCCTGAGGTGACGTCCCCGGTGCTCATGTCGGGTGACCTGAGGTTCCAACAGCTTGAGAAGACCCTTGGGTATTGGCTTCTTTCAGCTTCTTTGCTTCAGTGGGCCGCATCATTCTTTGTCATTCGGGCTTGATCGCCATGGAGCATATTTTCAGTGCCAACAGGTACTCATGCGGCAACCTCGCTAGCATACTACCCCAACTCTCCAACCTGCCAGTGCCATGAACCACGAGATCTCAAGCAACGGCAAGGCAACAACACGTCTCACACAACCGGAGACAATGCAAATCGACGAACCAATCCTCCGCTGCTCTACACTTCCTCAGGAATCCACCTGTAGCAACCAATGCTACGATCCGCGCACCCTAATCCACACGCACAGCCACCACAACAACAACTCAGGATCCACCTTCCCGACAACCCTCTGCAACTCCGTGGGCTCCGATCCTCCACAAATCGGGAACCACAACACCAACCGTAAATTCTCACGAACACCGCCCGACTGGCACACATCCTTCCAAAATAGTGCCAACACACCCTTACACAACAGGGGATAGGCAACGCTTCTCACAGACAACCACCTTACCAACATAGAGGGCGCGTCTCGCACGGACTTCATGGCACACAGAGGCCAACCAATCCGGGCACACGATGCAAGACAATGAACCTTATCCAAACGCGATCTCCTCCAACCAAGGGAAAAACTTAATACACTTCCGACCAATGGAAGGAAAACTCCACGCTCGACCTGACCTCGAACCTCGCGCACCCTGGGAACAGCACCTTCCAGCACCAAGAAAACCTTCGCTTCCGTCAAGTCAGCTCCTCCGACACACTCAC
This sequence comes from Amorphophallus konjac, assembly GCA_022559845.1. Classification (NCBI taxonomy): domain Eukaryota; kingdom Viridiplantae; phylum Streptophyta; class Magnoliopsida; order Alismatales; family Araceae; genus Amorphophallus; species Amorphophallus konjac. The sequence continues at coordinate 472,346,832 of CM040118.1, forward strand.
CAAGTGTTCCGTCAGACCACGATCACAGCATCTCTCGATGCACCGCCGCTGCAATTCCTCGAACTGCAACACGCCACGCCAAGAGCCACAACACGAGCCATAATCGGCAACCGCCAATGCTCAACCTCAAGTCCCGAACTCACCGTGGAACCTTCATATCTCAAGCCAACTCTAGGGCGAACACGACCCATTCACATGTAGAAGCGCAGGAGCAAGAACTCACTGGGACATCTTCGCCCAATTCTGCCTCGAAATTCACAAAAATAACCAGGACAGACATGTCATTTCTGACGCCACAGAGCATGACAAGAACACCGGGCTCGACAAATCAGTAACTTAATAGAAGATCCTCCACTCGCCAGGGCACAATTCTCGACCAGAGTGCCCGCTCGGCCACCTTAAATCACAACCTTAACACCTCAGGGGCTAGATAAATCTCAAGTTGGAGTGGCCAGAACCAATAACAACTCCCTCAGAGCACGCTCACGGCCACTTAACGATGAACAGTCCTCGCCAGCCACCTGACCTCGCTGTAAATTCCTCGAATACCGCACCACAGTAACGCACACCTGCCAGTAACCTCTCCTAATGCTGCACAACGGAAAATAACGTCTAAACCGGACAAAGTACAAGGACTGCCCTCGTACCGACACCGACTCACGGTGACACAAGCCGAGAACACCACCTCTCGGGATCCCATTACACCCTAACATGTGGCCCCCATATGATGCCCAGCATCAGTCAGACCACGGGTCAGCACGCGGATCGAGGTCCACTCACTCGGGACTCGAATCGGTAAAATATTACTCCGGTTGGACATGAACCGCTGGCGGTCCACCTTTGGGCCGTCACAGGGTCTGTAGCGGTTTAACATTGGGCCACCACAAGGACTGTAGCGGTCCAACATTAGGTCGTCACACCCTGGGTCGCGAAAGAAGAAGCGGTCCTATATAGGTCTGCCAGAGGATGAGGCGGGCGTACCTTCGGCCGCCAGACCCCAAAACTTCCAACGGTCAAAAACCAACGGTCAAAATGCCTCGAAGGCCATGCCGGCCAACTGGGCTTAGCGGTCGGACCTTCGGTCGCCACCTGGGCTCTGACGGCTCATCGTGAGGCCGCCAAGCCCAACCCACGCACAGGAAGACTGAAACGGTCGAACGGGGACCGCCAGAAGGATGTGGCGGTCAATGGAAGGACCGCTACACTCCCGGAAAATTGAGAACGGCTGGAAAACCCCAAATTCGCCATTCCACGCCCCATTCACCCCCGGGTGAAGGGGAAACAAAAGGGAAACTTGTTCCCATGCCCCTAATGCATCTTTTGATGCCCACAAATTACAAAAGCATGCATTGAAACGCTAGATCGGGCGCTCGAACCCTAAAACATGATTTTCCCTTCCCGGCTCAAAATAGCCCACTCTCGACCTCGCCTCGGCCTAGAAATCACGGGGAAGGAAAATATCGAGCTAAGGATCGTCACCCTACCTCGGATTCGTCCGAAACGTGATGAATCACCACCGATCCTTAAAACTCGCTTGAAAACCCCCGTTCTTCCTCGAGCTCCCACGAACCACGCACCGCCACGATCACCTTGCCACCGCCGTCGTCGCCATGCCGTCGTCCCACCACCGTCTGCAGCCGAAGGGGAGCGCCGCCGCGATCACGCCGGACAAAGAAGAGGAAAGAGAGTGGTCGCGTGCGCACGGGAGAGAAAGGAAGAAGAAGAAGAAAGAGAAAGGGAAAAGAAAAAGAAAAAGAAAAAGAAATGGGGTTATATAGAAAATCCTGATTTTCTGAAAAATATAAAAAAATAGAAAAATATATCGCCGCGATCGTTGGAACGCGCTGATCACTGTGGTGCCATCCCTGAGTAGGTGAACGACCCGGTTCACCCGCTACGGGGTTCCGTAGGTCCTGTCAGGGAAAACACGGGAAACCGTGGAACACGTTCCGGGACCTCCGAAACTGATCCGAAACGCACGGATCTGAACTCGAAAAATGTCTGAAAGATAATTCGGGCTAAATGAGAACAAATTCTCTGAGAAAATAGATCTGTAACCTAAAAAGAAGGATCCGAAGGGTCCGAGATATTACAGCCCTCCCCCCTTAAAAATATTTCATCCTCGAAATTTAAAATGAAGCACATGGGAAGAAAAAGGATACTCACTCGAACAAATAAGGGAACTGCTGACGCATCTCATCGTCACGCTCCCAAGAAGCCTCACCACCAGAGTGCCGCTACCGCACCACCTTAACCAGAGGGATCACTTTGTTCTGCAGGTGCTGCTCTCGTCGATCCTCAATACCGATAGGGAACTCCGGTAGAGATAGATCAGGAGTCACCTCGGGCCAAATCGAATCCTCCAACACATGAGAAACATCGGGCAAATACTTCCTCAACATCGAGACATGGAACACATCATGCACCGCTGCAAACTCAGGAGGTAGCTGCAACCGATAAGCAACCTCGCCGATGCGCTCCATGACGGAAAAGGACCAACATAGCGGGGACTCAACTTCCCACGCTGTCCAAATCGTATCACTCCCTTCATGGGAGAAACCCTCAAAAATACTCGGTCACCGACTGTAAAACTGAGTGGCTGCCTTCTCCGATCGGCATAGCTCTTCTACCGACTCTGCGCCGCCAACATGTTCTGACGGACCAGATGCACAACATCAATGCACTACTGCACCAGCTCCGGTCCCGTCACAACACGCTCACCAACCTCCGGCCAATCGAGTGGAGTCCGACATGGTCGCCCGTACAACGCCTCATAGGGAGCCATCCCAATGCTCGAATGATAGCCGTTGTTATAGGCAAACTCCACCAATGGCAGATGGTGAATCCAACTCTCTTGCCATTCCACGTAACAGGATCTCAACATATCCTCTAACGTTTTAATGGTCCTCTCCGACTGATCATCTGACTAAGAAAGATATGCTGAGCTAAACGCTAACTCCGTGCCAAGAGCTCGCTGGAAACTCCTCCAGAATCCAGAAGTGAAACGTGGATCTCGATCTGACACAATGAAAATGAGAATTCCATGCAAAGGTACGATCCGCTCCACATAACTATGAGCAACTTGGGCACACTCCAGCTGACTTTGATCGGTAACAACCGAGCCACTTTCGTCAGCCTATCCACCAGCAACCAAATACTATCATGCCTACTCCGGGTCCTCGATAATCCCACCACAAAATCCGTGGTCACGTGGTCCCATTTCCACGCGGGAACCTCCAAGGGCTGAAGCATACCTCCTGGTCGCTGATGCTCCGCCTTCACCTGCTGACAGGTCAGGCATCGGGCCACATACTCGGCAATATCTCTCTTCATGCCAGGCCACCAGAACTGCCTCTTCAAGTTCTGATACATCTTCATCGCACCCGGGTGTACAGTGTACCGACTCCCATGAGCCTCTAGTAACACCGCACGCCTCACCTGCTCTTCGGCCAGGACGTATAGCCAACCACAGAATCTCACAGCTCTCTCCTCGCCAAAATCCACATCAGCTAAAGCCAAAATCCGGGGCAACTCAGGGTCTGCACGCTGAGCATCTGTCACCTGACGACGAATCGCTGGCGTGATAGTCAAGCTTGCAAGAACATCAGACCTCGGCTCTTGGGGAACCTTGAGCCTAAATGTCATGGCTGGCACCTGTTCCCAGAGCCTCCACTTCCTCATCATCATAGCGCTGACCACAACCTTTCTACTCAAGGCATCGGCAACGACATTCATCCCGCTCGACTGATAAGACAGGGTGAAGTCATAATCCTTCATATACTCCATCCATCGCCTCTGCCTGAGGTTAAGGTACTTCTGAGTGAACACATACCTCAAACTCTGATGGTCTGTGAACACCTCGAACTTCTCACGGTACAGATAATGTCTCCAAATCTTCAATGCGAAGATCACAGCCACCAACTCAAGGTCATGGGTAGGGTAGTTCTCCTCATGGGGCTTTAGCTGTCGAGATGCATAAGTCACCACTCTACCGTGCTGCATCAGCACAGCACCCAATCTGACCCCGGAAGTATTTGTACATACTACAAAACCTCTCGATCCAGAAGGTAACACCAACACCGGTGACGAGGTGAGCAACCTCCTAAGCTCCATAAAGCTCTGCTCACACTCACCAGTCCACACAAACGGCACATCCTTCTGCGTAAGCCTGGTCATCGGGGCTGTAACACGAGAAAAATCCTGAATGAATCTCCTATAATAGCCTGCAAGCCCTAAGAAACTCCGATTCTCCGTCACGGAGCTTGGCCTCGGCCACTACATCACTGCCTCGACCTTGGCTGGATCCACGTAAATACCATCACCAGAAATCACGTGCCCCAAAAAGTGCACCTCGTGAAGCCAAAACTCACACTTGCTGAGCTTAGCATACAACTGGTGATCTCGCAAGGTCTGCAACACAACCCTCAAATGATATGCATGCTCATCTACAAACTGCAAATAAACAAGGATGTTGTCCACAAACACAACCACGAACTGGTCCAGGTAGGGACGGAACACCCTCTGCATCAAATCCATAAATGTTGCGGGGGCATTGGTGAGCCCAAACGGCATCACCAGAAACTCATAATGCCTATATCTCGAGCTGAACGCAGTCTTCTCCACGTCAGACAACTGATAATAACCGGACCGTAAATCAATCCGCGAGAACACTCGAGCAAACTGAAGCTGGTCGAACAAATCATCAATCTGTGGCAACGGATACTTGTTCTTAATGGTCACCTCATTCAGCTACCGGTAGTCAATGCACAACCTCAGACTACCATCCTTCTTCTTCACAAACAACACGGGCGCACCCCAAGGGAAAAAGATAGGACGAATGTACCCCTTGACCAGCAACTCTTGCAACTGTGCCCTCAACTCTCTCAACTCAGCGGGAGCCATATGGTAAGGAGCCTTCGCCAAAGGTCCCGTACCAGGCACAATCTCGATCACAAAATCAATCTCCTGCCGGGGAGGTAATCCAGGTAGGTCCTCGAGAAAAACATCGGGAAAGTCACACACCACCGGAATGTTCTCCACATCCGGCTCCAATTGGTCCACAACGACCACAGAAGCGAGAAAACCCTGACAACCCGCATCAAGCAAATGATGAGCCCTAATAGCCGAAATAAGAAAGAGGTAAGAGGAAGACCTGATACCTTGGAAATAGAAGGTCGGTGCACGAAGCCGCCGGAAATAAACCCTCTTCGAGCCACAATCCACCAAACCATGATGTGTCTCGAGCCAATCCATACCTAAAATCACATCAAAGTCCTGAAGTGGCAACGCATAGAGCCTGGCCGACAAACTCTGCCCTTCAACCCACACGGGAACCTCATCGAGACAATACGGAGTGATCATAAAATCACCAGAAGGCAACTCCACTGCCAAATCATAGGACAATTGGGTCACCGGCTCCTCGATACTCAGCGTGAAATCCTCCGAAATAAACAAATGCAACGCGACAGAATCAAACAAAACTCGAGCCGCACAATCCAAAATCATAATGGTACCTTCCACGAACTGCGATGCGACTGCCTCTGCCCTGGTCATATGTGTAATCTGGCCTCGGGACCTCTGCCTGCCCCCCACACTCGCTGACCTGGGTAGCGGCGGATACTGCCCCTGCTGCTGCTGCGGCCTCTGCAACTGGGGATACTGCTGCTGCGGAGGATACTGCTGCTGCTACGGCCTCTGGGGACAGTCCGACGCCATGTGCCCTGGCTGGTCACACCTAAAACAAATCACCGGCGCTGTGCACTGCCTTCCTGGATGCGTCTCGCCACACCAGGGACATGATCCCCGCGATCCACCCACTGATCCCTAACGCTGATAAGGGACCGGCTGATGTACACTGCCCGAAGACGTCTGCCTCTGATCCTTGCACTTCTTGTAGAAACCTTTCTTGAGAAACTTCTTGACCTTGGAGCCAAAAGACACAGATCTTGCCGTAGACATCGTTGGAGCCGAGGCTCCCGAACAACCCGTAGTGTACTGGAAAGTACTCTACTGCTGGGTAGCCGTCTACTGACTGCGGCCTGACTAGGACTGCCCTTGGCCTCCCTGCCCTCAGATCTTCTGCATATCCAGCTCCAAAGATGCCGCCACACGAGATGTTGTCTCCAAATCAGTAGCAGCGTTCGCCATCAAGAGGTGCCACAGGTCCTTCCTCAAACCATGAACAAACTGCTCGGTCTTCAGCCCCTCATTCTCCATGATATGGGGAGCATAACGGCCCAACTCAACAAATCGAGCCTTGTACTGCAACACTGACATGTCACCCTGAACCAACTCCAAAAACTGACGCATCTTTTGTGTACCAACATAGGATGGGCAGTAGGTACGCTCGAAGACCCTCACAAAGTCCTGCTACGCAATCTGCTGAAGAGGACGAGACTGAAAAGACGCCTTCCACTCCGAAGACCACCAATCTCGAGCCGTAACCTGCCGCTGGTTGCAGGCCAACATCACCATGTCCTCCTCGGCACAGCGCATGGAACTGAACACTCTCTCCATCTCATCAAGTCATCTCCTGGCCACATCGGGATCTGGCTGGCCATCGTAATAGGGTGGGTGAAACTGCAAGAAGTCCCTCACAGCACGACTGGGTCCACCCCTGGACGACGAGCCCTCACCAGCATCACCACCAAACTGCTGAGCCATGGCCTGAAACATGCTCCGAAAGAAATCCTCGGCCCCCAGAACTCTCGCTGCATTCCCTGCCTGGGTGGTAAATGGTGGCACTCTACTCTGCTCCTCCTGCTCCTCTGTCGACTGTCCCTACTAAGAGCGAGTCCTCCGTCTCGGCGCCATACTCGCCTACTGCAAAAGACAGAAGACACGAAAAATAGCGAAATCAATAAAACACACGATGCTCTAAGCCAGTGCCAACTGTACATCAACATTGTGGACTAGTGGACCATTGTAACTATTTACGATTCTTATATATATCCACAACCGTGCTCTGATACCAGCTGTGACAACCCAAGATCCGAACACCAGGAAGGCCCGATAACCCGAATCTCGAAACGCCACCCACGAGCCCGAAGACTCGGAAGGGTTAAAAGGATGGCGTGGAGATACACAAGGATCTAAAATAATTGCAGAGCTACGCAGTTTAAATGAATTAAGCAGGAAGCAATAAATGACATTAATTAAATTACATGGTCCATAATAATAACAACAGTCTAAAAATATAACAGTAGTCCACAACTAGTACCGTCCACAGTGAAAAGTACAACTATATGGGGCATACCCCGGAACTGGCAACTAACCCTGGGCACCTGAACCACGTGGAGCCTCGGAAGCGCTCCCCTGAAGCCGCGTCTCACCTGAAACACAGAAAACACGCAAGGAATGAGCCTTAAAACAAAAGGCTCAGCAGGGATCATCGGTCCCCACCTCGTAAATCGAGAAACTGCGAGGAAAGTAACTACAAGCTACTACGTCTAGTACGAACGCATGGCACGAAACCAAGACAACTCATCAAAACTCAAGAGTCGCTACCAAACAAAGATAGGAGTACCAACCCACTATAAGTAAGGTCGGATGCATCCACTGACGTCTTAGACCGCGCCTCGGGTGTCTCCCTCGACCCCTAGTAGAACGGGGACACCGTACAAGTAACCACAGAACAAGTGACTAGCTAGGGTCGCGCTCGTCAGCGCGGGTCCACTGCCCCTAACCACGTGTGCAAACACTGACCATACGTCCTAGGTCTGGCCCTCTGACTGGTTTTCCCCTCAGCCGGACTCTGACGTCAAATGTGGGGCCCTACGGAAATCAGTCTAAAAACCATCTCTCGGGGTAGCCTCGCCACCACTCCCTGGTGGGACCACTCGCGTGTCGGAAGGCTACGACTAGTGGAGGGTCACTGAAAGAATAGACTCTCTAGTCAACGGAAAACAACGTCTAAACCGGACAAAGTACAAGGACTGCCCTCGTACTGACATCGACTCACGGTCACACAAGCCAAGAACACCACCTCCCGGGATCCCACTGCACCCTAACATGTGGCCCCCACATGGTGCCCAGCATCAGTCAGACCACGGGTCAGCATGCGGATCGAGGTCCACTCACCCGAGACTCGAATCGGTAAAACATAACTCCGGTTGGACATGAACCGCTGGCGGTCCACCTTTGGGCCGCCACAGGGTCTGTAGCGGTTTAACATTGGGCCGCCACAAGGACTGTAGCGGTCCAACATTAGGCCGCCACACCCTGGGTCGCGAAAGAAGAAGCGGTCCTATATATGTCCGCCAGAGGATGAGGCGGGCGTACCTTCGGCCGCCAGACCTCAAAACTTCTAACAGTCAAAAACCAACGGTCAAAACGCCTCGAAGGCCACGGCGGCCAACTGGGCTTAGCGGTCGGACCTTCGGCCACCACCTGGGCTCTGACGGCTCATCGTGAGGCCGCCAAGCCCAACCCACGCACGGGAAGACTGAAACGGTCGAACGGGGACCGTCAGAAGGATGTGGCGGTCACTGGAAGGACCGCTACACTCCCGAAAAACCGAGAACGGCGGGAAAACCCCAAATTCGCCATTCCACGCCCCATTCACCCCCGGGTGAAGGGGAAACAAAAGGGAAACTTGTTCCCATGCTTCTAATGCATCTTTTGATGCCCACAAACCACAAAAGCATGCATTGAAACGCTAGATCGGGCACTCGAACCCTAAAACGTGATTTTCCCTTCCCGGCTCAAAATAGTCCACTCTCGACCTCGCCTCGGCCTAGAAATCACGGGGAAGATAAATATCGAGCTAAGGATCGTCACCCTACCTCGGATTCGTCCGAAACGCGGTGAATCGCCGCCGATCCTCAAAACTTGCTTGAAAACCCACGTTCTTCCTTGAGCTCCCACGAACCACGCACCGCCACGATCACCTCGCCGCCGCCATCGCCGCCACGCCGTCGTCCCACCGCCGTCTGCAGCCGGAGGGGAGCGCCGCCGCGGTCACGTCGGACGAAGAAGAGGAAAGGAGAGGGGTCGCGTGTGCACGGGAGAGAAAGGAAGAAGAAGACGAAAGAGAAAGGGAAAAGAAAAAGAAAACGAAATGGGGTTATATAAAAAATCTTGATTTTTCAAAAAATACGAAAAAATAAAAAAATATACCGCCGCGATCGTTGAACGCGCTGATCGCTGTGGTGCCATCCCTGAGTAGGTGAATGACCCGGTTCACCCACTACGGGGTTCCGTAGGTCCTATCAGGGAAAAACACGGGAAACCGCGGAACACGTTCCGGGACCTCCGAAACTGATCTGAAACGCACGGATCCGAACCTGAAAAATGTCTGAAAGATAATTCCGGGCTAAATGAGAACAAATTCTCCGAGAAAATAGATCCGGGACCAAAAAAAAGGATCCGAAGGGTCCGGGATATTACACTCAAGCTCTTACACGAGAAACCAAGTGGAAAATAAGCACAAAACCCTATGCCAGCTGCCAACTGTACTGGACCTTACGGACTCGGATCATTGCAATATCTCGAATTCCCATGTACGTCCATAGCCACGCTCTGATACCAACTATAACGACCTAAGATCCGGATACCGGGAATGACCCGATACCATTCGGACCCTGGCATGCCGCCCACGAGCCGAAGGGCTCGGATGGCTAAAAGGATAGGTGTGGTGTACACAGAAATAGGAAATAAAGCAAGATAATTCAACAATTAACAGAAATAAACAACTAACTATAACAGAGTCTAGTCCAATAGAAAGTACAGTTTAAGGTAGAGAACGTACCAAATGCCAAGTGAACACTCGGCCCGGCGAGCTGGCACCTAAGAACCTCTACGCATCACCCTCGAACCTCGAGGAAGAACCGCAACACCTAAAAACTAGGGGTGAGCCTCCTATCACTGGCTCAGTAGGGGTCCCGCGGAACCCCAATCGAAAACAACGGCGGCACGGAAAGCAACAACCATAGCAAGAACAATAGTAACAGTAGGAATAGTAAACACGGTGGCCGGTAAATCTCGTCTCTACAGCTACTCCTACTATAAGGAATCCAACGCCCCGATCTCCCAGTCGGGGGACTACCAGACCACGAACCGCCCTAGTCACTCTACTAGGAAAAATGCCACGACACCCCAGTCGTGGAGGCCTGTGCTCACGCACGAAGGCCCACACCAAAACCACACGGTCCGAAAATACGGTCACGACCTCGCCGTCGTGATCTCTACGCCGTCTAGGGAAAAGTCTTCGGTGACGCTCACCGGAAACCCTAGGCCTCGACTCCGGGAAAACGCCCGAAACTATACACGAAACCCCATCTCGCAGATGGGAAACGAAAACCCGTGACATGACAACTCACGTCACATGACGGGAGTACCGCCCACTAGACGCAAGGCCGGATACGTCCATTGATGACTTAGTCCGCAACCTCAGGTGTCTCTCTACGACGCCCCAGGCGGACACCGAGACACCGCACAGTAACCAGGAACACAGAACAAGGACTAACTGAGGTCGCGCTGGTCAGCACAGGTCCGATGCCCTCAGCCAAGTGTGCACAAACAGACCATACACTCTAGGTCAGATCCCCTAGCTGGTTCTTCCCCCGAAACCCGGACTCAGGCTACGCGTGGGGACCCTATGGTAACCAGCCTAAAAACTGTCTCACTCGGGTCACGCTCTCCACCACTCCCAAGTGGGTCCGCCCCACGTGCGCAAGAAAGCTACGACTAGTGGGGGCTCACTAAACATGAACACTGACGCACGCACCCATCACGAGGAATCACGGAGTAATAGGTGGCTCACGGCCACCAAACTCTAGATAGCCCACTAGACCTAATAATCCAACGGTCCTTGAGTCAGGAGACTCGGGTCAAGACCGCTGCACGCGACGGCACAACACCGTCAATCTGGCCTAATCATTAGGTCTAAAACCAAGGTGACACGGTTCTCAAGGTAGCTCGCAGGCCGCCGAGTGGATCTCTCATCCACGGGACACACGGAAAACCTCCAGCCCCAGGCTGGTTGACTGGACTCATTGTCCAAGGCCATACACACGGCCCCCTCGGAAACCACTTTCCGGAGAAACCCACATCGTGCCGGGAAGACTCACAGCACACATGCCGACTCACGGCGACTCGCCCGGGCGTACACTGAAACTCGGAACACACACGGGGTCACCCGGACCTCAAGACTCACGGGCATGCTATTCGAGATAACATGGTACCTCCAGACACCCCTAAAGCATGAACATAAAACTCACAGTGTCTGGGACACTCACGGGGTCATAGGTCGGTCATTGGGTCTCGACCGGACCGACCGAAGACCAACACAACGTAAAACGGACACGGCAAGCACAAAAAGTCACCCAGCGGTCCTCTCTTGACTGTTAGGGAGCCTAGTGGTCTCCTTCGGACCGCAAGGCCTGGCCTAGAGGTCCAGCCAGGACCGCAAGGGCCGAAGATGAACCAAACCCCTAGCTGTCACTCCCAGACTGCCAGGCAGGGTGGCGATCCTCCGCTTGACCGCTAGACAGAGCCTAGCGGTCAGTCGCAAGGCCGCTACCCCACCAACCTCAAAAGACCAAAACACGGCCAAATGATCATGCCCTGACCGCAAAGCAGAGCCTAGCGGTCTTCACCCGACCGCTAAGGCACCCTGGCGGTCCATCACGCGACCGCAAAGCTCGAATCGACATATAGGACCCCTAGCGGTCTGCACATGACTGCTTAACACCCTAGCGGTCGCTGGAACGACCACTAGGTCGTCCCGAGCCCAAAAATGGCGAAAACGGCGGGAAACCCCATTCCACGTCCCGGTCACACCCATGTGAAGGGAAAAATAAGGGGAAACTAGTCCCCAACCTCTATAGCACCGAGAGGACCCATTCAAACCCCAAAAACGCGATCAAAACTCTAGATCTGGCTCACACCCAAAAATATGCTCTTTTCCCCAAAATGCTCAAATAAGCCCGCTCGACTCACCACGGCCTACAAAACTCCCGGAAAATGAAGTACACGAGCTGGGGATCCATCTCCCTACCTCCACCGAAGATTCGACACGCCGTGGACGCCGATCTGCGAAGAAAACGCCGTTAAACCCTCGCCGAGACACGAACTTGCGGTCGAGCTTCACCACGCCCCCATCCCCCAATCCTCGACCCATCCTCATCGTCCACCTTGCCCGTGTCGCCCCGCTCCATCAGCCGTCGGAGAAGAGAGGGAGAGAAGGGAGAGCATGAGAGAATAGAGAGGGAGAGAGTGAGAAATGAGAGGGGAGTGAGAGAAAAGGGGTTAACATATAGAAAATTCTGAAATCCTGAAAAATATGTAAAAATACTAAAAATTACCTCTGCGATCCTCGAGAAGATCACAACGCACTAGCCATGTCTTGGAGTCAGAGAACGTCATGGTTCACCCTGCACAGAGTTCCGAAGGCACATCAGGGAAAAACACGCTTAAAGCACAAACACACTCCGGAACCCACGAAAATGATCCGAAAAATATTCGGAAAAAAATCCGGGGCATTACAGCCCTCCCCCCTTGAAGAAACTTTGCCCTCGAAATTCGAGACTAGCACCAAGCCGCGGGGGAAGAACGCCTTAACCAACTGACAACACTGTCAGAGCTCCAGCACAGAAAACCTTGATTCTCACAAAAGCACCGATCATGAGGGATACGGCCAGACCATAGTCACGAATAATGCCTCGCTCCATACATCGTACACACATCAGTCATCAGAGCAAGAATAACACAAAAATACAAGTCTGGCATCACCTCAGCTGCACGGGAACCAACCACGGCATCGCTGCCACCCTCTCACCCACCAAGGGAATGCAATCCTCGCCATAAGAACCAATCCACTTGTAATGCCCCGGGTTCTGCGGATCCTCCTTCTCGGGTCTCAGATCTGCGTTTCCGGTGAATCTGGCTCTGTTGTGTCCGAAATGATGTTTCGGACATCTTTCGTGTTCGGATCAGCGCGATCCGGAGCTGTTTCGGAGGCCCAGAGCGCGTCCGCGGCTTTTTCGCGTGTGTTTTCCGATTCCCGGTGTGTGTTTCGGTAATTCCTTCGGAATCTCGTTGCGGGTGAACCGGGTCGTTCACCTGGGCACGGGTGGTACCATCGCGATCGGTGCGTTCCGAGGATCGCGGAAGCGTGATTTTTCTATTTTTTGATATTTTCAAAATTTCCAGATTTTCTATATAAACCCCCTTTCTCTCTCTCCCCTCTCATTTCTCTCTTCTCTCCCTCTCTCTTCTCACGCTCTCTCCTCTCTCCCCCTCTCTCTGGCGGCCGACGGGGCGGAGTGCGGGAGAGGCGGGGACGGCGCAGGTGAGGCACCGGCGAGGATGGATGAGGATCGAGGCGGTGGAGGCGTGGTGAAGCTCGGCCGTGGGTTCGTGGAACGGTGAGGCTTCAACGGCGTTTTCTTCGCGGATCGGCGAGCTCGAAGCATGAAATCTTCGGTGGAGGTAGGGAGATGGACCCCCAGCTCGTGCTCTTTCCTTTCCGCGAGTTTCGTAGGCCGTGGTGAGCCGAGCGGGCTAATCGGGGCTATTTTGGGAAAATCCATGATTTTGGGGAGTGAGCCGGATCTCTCGTTTTACGGCGTTTTTAGCCGATCCATGGGTTTAGATGCATCCCTAGGGGCTTGGGGATGGATTCCCCTTCGTTTCCCCATCACCCGGGGGTGATCGGGGCGTGGATCGGATTTTTGGGTGGTTTCCCGCCGTTTCACTCTCGGACGGGTGTGACGGTCCTTCCAGTGACCGTCACAGCCTGTGACGCCCCAAGGTGGGTGCGTCATAGGTCCCGTTAGCCTTTTGGTGGTATGTGGGTGTGACGGTTCCACGATAGACCATCACGGCGCTGTGACGCGCCTGGGTTGGACCGTCAGGGATGATCTGATCGTTGGCTTCCGTTCGTTGGTTTTGACCGTTTGGGGTTAAGGCTTGTGACGCACCAAGGCTGGTGCGTCACAGCCTTGTAACGCCCCTGTGTGGGTGCGTCAGAGCGGACGCGTTCCCACCTTGTAACGCACCAGAGTTGGACCGCTACAGCCTGTGACGCACCGAGCGGGACGCGTCACAGTTGGTTTCATCATGTCTTGTGACGCATCAGGGCCGGCGCGTCACAGACTGTGACGCACCAAGGCTGACGCGTCAGAGACCGTGACGCATCAGGGTAGGCGCGTCACACACCACCTTGCACGGAGCGTCTGACGGCCCTTTATTGGTGCGTTAGAGTGGTTGTGACGGTCGAGGCTTGGACCGTTACAGACTGTGACGGCCCAAGCTTTGACCGTCAGGCTCTGTGTGGTGCCGAGATGAGTTTTCGTGTTCTCCGCGATTGTTTCGCGTTGTGTCGGTCCCTAGTCGACCCGGTCGTGACCCAGTGGTCGACTTGCGGTCTTGTGAGTGCCCCAGACACCCGCGGGATTCTGTGTCCGTGTTTTGAGGGTGTCGGGAGGACCGTGTTACCTCATTTAGCGTGCCCGTGGGTTTGAGAGTCTGGGTGACTTCTCACGGGCTTTCGTGTTACGCTAGACCGAGTCACCGTGTGTCGGTGGGTTTGCGGTGGGGTCTCCCCCGCATGCCGTGAGTTTTCTTGGAAGATGATTCCCGAGTGGGCCATGCATTTGGCCTTGGACTGTGAGTCCAGTTATCGGCGTGGCAGCTTGTGCGTTGCCCTGGGAATCATGCTTCTGTGCTTTCCGCGTGGGCCATGTGTATGGCCTTGGACTGCGAGTCCAGTTGCCAGCCTGGGGCTAGAGAGTTCCCGCCTTTCCCTGAGAGTGGGATTTGGTTTGGCGGCCTGTGAGCTACCTTGGGAACCGTGTTTCCACGTTTCTACGTGGCTGGGTGTGCGGCCCGTGGACTGTGAGTCCCGTTTCTTCTCCGACTGTGGTCACCGTGCGACGGTGCTGGTACGTGGGATGGTCCCCGTATGTCGTCAGGTTCGGACGTTGTTTTCCGTTGACTTGAGACTCTACTCCGTAGTGACCCTCCACTAGTCGTAGCCTACTTACACGCATGTGGTCCCACCAGGGAGTCGTGGAGAGGCTACCCTTAGAGACGGTTTGTGGACCGGTTTCCATCGGGCCCCGCGTCTAGCAGTCAGAGTCTGGCTGAGGGGAAAACTGGTCAGAGGGCCAGACCAGGGATGGATGGTCTGTGTGTGCACACGTGGTTGGGGGCGGTTGGACCCACGTCGACGGGCGTGACCCCAGCTAGTCACTTGTTTGTGGTTACTTGTACGGTGTCTCAGTTCCCGCTGGGTCGGAGGGAGACACCTGAGGCGCGGACTAAGACGTCAGTGGACGCATTCGGCCTTGCTTCTAGTGGGAGGTACTCATGTTCTGGACAGATAGTGACAGACTGTCAGTTTCCGTGACTTCGACCTTTGGGTTCTCGATCGTGTTGACCATCGAGTTTCGGTTGTTTTCACCGTAGCGCGTGTATCGGTTTTCGCGCCGTGAGACTAGTGCTAATGGCTTTACCGAGGTTGCGTCTTGTTGTGCGGTACCCGCGACCGAATGGTCGGTGTTGCACTTTGGACAGCGTGTCCAGGTTGGCCGTGTCCTAGGAGACAGGCCTCTACAGCATGATTGTCGTGGGTTTTTACTTCGGTAAGCGGTACTAGTGTAGTTCGGTAGCCCCCGACCATGAGTCTGGGGTGTGGTTCTGGTACAGTAGAAGTAGCTGTAGTGCCGAGTTTTGACCGGCCACCGGTTCGCTGTTCCTGTTGTCGTTGTACCTTTATTTTCCGCTACCACCGTTGTTTCCGGTTGGGGTTTCGCGGGATCCCTGCTGAGTCTCTGTTTTGGAGACTCATTCCCTACTTTTCAGGTGTGGCGGTTCTTCCTCGAGGTTCGAGGGCGCGGTGCGGAGGTTCTCAGTTGCCAGCTTGCCGGGTCGAGTGTTCACTTGGCATGTGGTACATTTTTACTGCTTTAGACTGTACTTTCTATTGGACTGGACTCTGTTCTAGCTGTAGTTGTTTATTTATTTCTGTTAATTGTCGAATTGTCCTGCTTTATTTCCTATTTCTTTGTGCCTCCACACTCCTTTTAGCCCTTCTGAGCCCTCTCGGTTCGTGGGCGGCGGTTCTAGTCTCGGGTTATCGGGCCTCTCCCGGTAATCGGATTCTCGGGTCGTTACACCACCGGTCAACGCCCATGCTCGGTGGACCAACCAAACGCCAGCTTTACAACTAGCTGAATAATCTCACGCCCTACACCAGGGACGACTAACACTGAGTTTCCACTAGCATCTTCTGTCTATGAAAGACCATCCATTGGTCACCAGACATTCATCAACGGGAAACCTCCACCGGCCCAACATGCACGATCCAACTCATGACAGGCCATCCGTTGACTCATGCACAAACCAACACCACATCCAGACCTATCATCATGCCAACTCTACCCTCTCAGGGGAGCACGACGAAACCAAATGACAAGGTCCTGGTGTCTTCGGTCTTCACCTCACTTGACTCAGACTTACAGGCGAACCATCCTACGCTGGTCACCGGATCAGGGATAACCATTCTAACGCCAACGTCCCCATCAAGGACCTCCACGCACATGCATCGACCACCGTCCTCTCTCATCAAACCCTATCTCACCTCAATCACTCCAATTGGACGCCTGCCAATGCTGATTCCGCTCTTACCACATAGCTACGGGACACACAACCTCTTACAATCCACGGCACACTTCTCTAGAACCAACAAGTGCCGCCTGCTACAGCAGCAAGCATGTCGATGACGCTGCGACCAATGCACACGCGTCCCTAGACAACACACATCTTACCACGGTCGACCACTCAGTCGACCCGACCATCCGCTCGCAGCCACCAACCGGGACCCATAATCTCTCAGAGATCACTTATCTAAAACACGATCTCATCCGAGAACATAGCTTCCAACGCCAGAACAGGGTACTCATGCGGCAACCTCGCCAGCATACTTCCCCAACTTTCCAACCTGCCAGTGCCATGAACCACGATATCTCAAGTAACGGCATGACAACAACACGTCTCACACAACCAGAGACAACACATATCGAGGAACCAATCCTCCACTGCTCTACACTTCCTTAGGAATCCACCTGCAGCAACCAACGCTACGATCCGCGCACCCTGATCCACACGCACAGCCACCACAACGACAACTCAGGATCCACCTTCCCGACAACCCTCTGTAACTCCACACATCGGGAACCACAACACCAACCGCAAATTCTCACGAACACCGCTCGACTGGCACACATCCTTCCAAAATAGTGCCAACACACCCTTACATAGTAGGGGACGGGCAACGCTTCTCACAGACAATCGCCTTACCAACACAGAGGACGCATCTCGCACGGACTTCATGGCACACAGAGGCCAACCAATCCGGGCACACGATGCAAGACAACGAACCTTAGCCAAATGCGATCTCCTCCAACCAAGGGAAAAACTTAATACACTTCCGACCAACGGAAGGAAAACTCCACGCTCGACCTGACCTCGAACCTCGCGCACGCTGGGAACAGCACCTTCTAGCACCAAGAAAACCTTCACTTTCGTCAGGTCAGCTCCTCCGACACACTCACCAAGTGTTTTGTTGGACCACGATCACAACATCTTTCGATGCACCGCCGCTGCAATTCCTCGAACTACAACACGCCACGCCAAGAGCCACAACATGAGCCATAATCGGCAACCACCAACGCTCAACCTCGAGTCCTAAACTCATCGTCGGAATGCTCAACCCTCTCCGTGTAGTTGTCACCTGCTCATCCAGTATCCTCTCAATTTGCTCGCGCGGTGCTCTCAAGGCTGTTGGACGCACAGGGGTGGACTCACTCTCAATGGGAGGAGAAGGCTCGAAAGGGTCACTAGGAATCGATGTGGGTTCCTTGTAGGCCACTAGATCTGCCACATTAAAGGTAGGGCTAATCACATATTCGAGAGGTAAGTCCACAACATAGGCATTAAGTCAATCTTCCGTAGTATTTGGAAGGGACTATCATTACGGACTTACAACTTTATAACGGCTCCTGAGGGGAGTCGTTCGGGTCGAACCCGTATCATAACCAAACCACCTTCTTGAAATTCGTGGTGACGCCTATGCGAATCAACCAATCTTTTATAGGTCTCATTACTGAGACTTATTTGCTTGCTAATTGACTCATGCAGACTTTTGACATGCTGTGCAAATTCCTCGACTGACTTGGAAGTCCTGGACTCGAAGGGGAGGGGAATGAGATCCACGGGTTTCCTAGGTTTGTATCCCTGCACAACCTCAAATGAACTGATACCTATGCACCTGTTGACAGAGCTATTATATGCAAACTCGGCTCTGGACAAGAGAAGATCCCAATTGCCAGAATGATCCCCTACAAGACACCTTAGAAGATTCCCTAAACTTCTATTGATGACCTCTGTTTGCCCCTCGGTTTGTGGGTGATAGGCAGTGGAGAATTTGAGCTTAGTGCCAACTAGGTGCCAAAGTATCTTCCAAAAATAACTACTAAATCGGACATCCCGATCAGACACTATAGTTTGAGGGAGACCATGCAGACGCACGACTTCATCAAAGAAAAGGTGGGCTACTCTAGATGCATCAGATGTTTTGTAACATGCAATGAAATGGGTCATCTTAGAGAACTGATCAATTACAACAAAGATGGAGTCATGTTTGTGAGCAGTGCGAGGTAAACCAAGGATGAAATCCATGCTCACATCAACCCACGGTCTATCAGGAATGGGGAGAGGAGTGTAGAAACCAGTGTTTTGTTTGACCTGTTTGGCCATAGTGCATGTCTGACACTAGGCTATAATTTTGGCTACATCTTTCTTCAAGCCAGACCAATAAAAATGCTCCTCCACAGAATGGATAGTCATGTTTCATCCAAAATGACCAGTAAGACCTCCAGCATGCATTTCCCATATTAGAAAGTCCCGTATAGAAGTCTTCGGGACACAAAGTTGCTGTCCTCAAAAGAGAAAATCATCTTGGAGTAGATAGTCAGCAAATGATGTCGAGGATCCAGCAGACAGTGCAGAATAGGCAGGGCTAAAATCTGGACACTCTCCATAGAGTGCCTTCATGCGGTCAAATCTGGTGACCTCTACCCGAACAATGGAAAGAAGGGAGACCCTTCGACTCAAGACGTCAGCCACCTTATACTCTTTTCCAGCCTTATGTTATAGACAAATGTGAAGGACTAGAGGAACTCTACCCATCGACCGTGGCTAGGGTTTAAGCCCTTCTGAGAGCTAAGGAATTTCAAGGCCTCGTGGTCTGAGTATAAGATAAACTATTGAGGTAAGAGATAGTGTCTCCAGTGTTTGAGGGCTTGGACCACGGCATAAAACTTCTTATCATAGGTAGAGTAATGAAGCTTTGCATCAGAAAGCTTCTCACTAAAATAAGCCACATGGTGGCTTTCCTGGTTAAGCACTCCTCATATACCTACGCCAGATGCATCACAAGATATTTCAAAGACTTTAGAAAAGTCTGGTAGGCAGAGGACGGGGGCTTTGGTCATGAGCTCCATTATGACAAGAAAAGCCTAGGATGCGACTTTAGTCCACTCAAAATTCCCTTTATAAATGCAATCCGTAATGGATGCCATAATGGTACTAAAACCCTTAACTGTAGAAAGTGGCTAGCCCATGAAAATTGTGAACGTCATGGACGTTCTGGGGCTCTGGCCAGTCTACTAAGGCTTGGATCTTGGATTGGTCCATAGACACTCCTTGCCTGAAAATCGTAAATCTGAGGAAAGCGACCCGGTCTGTCATGAATTTACACTTCTTTAGGTTGACATATAGGGTTTCTTGCCTCAAAGTTTCGCAGACTTCCCTCTAATGCTGGACATGGTCCTGAGGGTTGTGGCTATAGATCAAAATGTCATCAAAATTGACGACAACAAAGCGACCAATGAGAGGGCGGAGGACTTCCGTCATAAGTCTCATGAAAGTGTTGAGGGCATTGGATAGCCCAATGGCATAACGAGCCACTCATACAGACCTTCTTTTATTTTGAAGGCTATCTTCCATTCATCTCCTGGTTGGATTCTGACCTGGTGATAGCCACTTTACAAGTCAATCTTGGAAAATATGGTGGCTCCACTTATCATGTCAAGTATGTCATCAAGACGGAAAATTGGAAACCTATACTTGACAATGATTTTGTTGATGGCGCGGCTGTCAACACACATCCGCCAGGTGCCATCTTTCTTGGGTGTGAGCAAGGCAGGAACAACACAAGGACACTTGCTCACTCTGAGGAAACCCTTTTGAATAAGGTCCTCAACAATTCTATGGAACTCAGCATACTCCTTGGGGTTCCGTCTGTAATGGGGAAGGTTGGGTAGGGTGGACCCGGGGACAAGGTCAATGGCGTGTTATACATTACGCATGGGAGGGAGTCTAGAGGGCAAGTGCTCAGGGAAGATGTCTTGGAAGTCCTGTAGGATGGCCTGGACTTCAGTGGGACTGAGACTCGGGACTCCTCGGGTGTAAGGGTAACGACAACAGCTCAAACATGGGCACCCTCAGCAACCTCTCTGTTTAGCTCACGGACATTTATGAAGTTAAGACGCCTAACTAGGTCATGACCAACCTTAGGGGCCTTAGGAACGGGTGTGATAGGTGCAGGAGAGGAGGGAATGAGAAGTTTCCCTTCATTGGAAGTTCGGGGACTCTCCTGAACCTTGGAGGTTCTAGTGAGGGTGGAGGTGGAACTCTTTCTCGGGATCACCTTTGGGGGTGCCGGGTACAACTGAATCTTCTTCCCGTTGTGGGAGAAGGAACACTAATTGGATCGACCAAATGTAGTAAGCTCTACATCATAGATCCATAGTCGTCCTAAGATGATGCTCCCGACCTTCATAGGCACTACATCGCATAAAATCTATCCTTGGTATGACTGAAATTGAATGGGAATGATGCATGTAGTGGTGACTAGGATAGAAGTGTCATTAACCCAAGTCACGTTGTATGGCCTAGGATGAGGGTACGTAGGTAGACCTAGACGGGAGACAAAGTCGGAATAGACCGCATTGATACAGCTCCCGTTGTCAAAGATCACCTTCTAGGGTGGGGATTTCACCATGATGTAGGTTTGGAAGATGGAGGTTCGACGTCAGTCATCCTCTTGGGGGTGTGTTAAGATGCAGCGAACTACACCTAATCTTCCCTAGCTAGAGCACTCGGTAATATCTCCAACCTACATGTACTCGACATGCGTGCCATCAAATCCTGCGTCTATTTCCTCAAACTAGGCGATGAGGTTAGGATCGGCCTCATACCTCTCAATGGATTCTTCTGCCTTAGGTGGAAGCTCCATAGGTTGGGGGTCAGTGATGACCAAGGCTCGGGTGGGACAGTTAGTGGCAACATGCCCTAGGTTATGGCACCTAAAGCAGCAAATTCTCGAGACATGGACTGGCTGAGAGGTGCTAGAGATGGCTCCCTTTCCCTTGTCATCCCTCCTATCAGTTGGTGGAGTGTACTCTAGCCTGGGCACAGCAGCAGGTGCTGGTAAGGGGTTTCTTATGAAAGGAACAGTAGGGGCAACGACCCGAAGTTGGGTAGTAGTAGAGACATAGGAAGTAGAGGGGCCAGGCTTCTCAGGGTAGCGGATCATGGGGTTTCGGGGTTCAGCTTGGCAGTAGGTGGAAACCCAAAGTGGGATCACCCTTAGAAATCGCTCAACATCTCGAGCAACCTGGTAGGCGTGCTCGAGGGTGTTAACCTCTCGTAAGAATAGCTCTCGCTGAATGCTCTTGTGTAGGCTAGTCCTAAATCATGAGAGGGTGACAGAGACATCCTCCACGACATGACTCTGAAGGAAGAATTCATCGAACTTAACGATGTATTCATCAACCGACTTCTCATCTTGGGTGAGTTCCTGCCATTAGTGTAAAAGACGCTGATGGTAAGAGGGTGGCAGATATTTCTCCCTAAGTTTCTCCTTCATTTCTTCCCACGTGCTGATGCGCTCCTCTCGTCTCCTTGCTAGGAGATTCTCAACATTGCACCAGTAGGTCTTGGCTTGACCTAGGAGTTTCATTTTGGTAAACCTCACCCTTGTAGCAGGGGTCATTCGGTGATGCCAATCGAAGTATTGATCCATCCCGGTCTCCCAATCAAGGTATGTGGCGGGATTTAGGGACCCATCAAAATTGGGAGCGTCTATCTTGACGTTCCGTAGGATGATCTCCTCATCGTCGTGATCTCTCCCCAGAGGCACACGATCACCTTGCTCTCTTCCTCGAGGAGCTTAATTTTGGCGAGCTTGGTCTCTCTCTTCTCTAGGGTTGGCCACGGGATTTTCACGACCATTCATCCTTCCTTCCTCTCCCTTCACACAATCCTCTAGGGCTCGGATCCTCTCTCCTAGCTCAGCTCGCAACTGGCCTATAGATTCTTCAATTTGAGCCGTAAGATGTTGCTCGAGCTGGGCTAACATGGCATTCACGCCCTCCTGATTCATGGGTGGTTGTAGTGTTGAACTGCGCTCTAGACAGCCCGATGAATTCCTAGACCAACGTGGCATGCACGAGCTTGGCCTTAAATGATGTAATCATGGGATCAAAAATTAGCAAGGTGTAGAGTCAATTTGTTGGCTAATATGCAAAGGGTCAATTCCTTTTGCGAAGGGACCAGTCAGGGAGAGTTACTCGCATGTAGGCGAAGTAGTTGTAAAACTACCTCTTGACAATTATGGTGTCCTAATACGGCAGTTCTAGGGCTTAAAGGATGGGCACATACAAGTTCTCTCTCTGTGTCTACAGCGGTGCACTCAGGAGACAGGCTGCATGGATAGGGCTCTCTTCTCACTTCGTCGCGCGGCACTGATAAGGATACTAAATGAGCAATTTTGTAATGCTCGACAATTTATAGCATTTTATTTAATAAATAAAAATTTTTGCATGCTTAAAAGGGTTGAAATTATTGATTTATTATATTTATTTATGTCATGAAAATAAATTAAGAGAATTTTTAAAGGTTAGAAGAAAGTAAAGAGAAAAAAAACTAATAAGCAAAATTTTAAAAAAATATTTGAGAGTTAATGTGTTTAGATTAGAAGAAGAAAAGAATTAAAACAAAAAAAGGTCAAAAACGCAAAAAAAAAATAAGAGGATGAAAATGAAAATAAAATTAAAATTTTTAAAAAAAATTTGGGTGGGGGCGGCCCCACACGGCTGCCCGCGTGCGCGCGCGCACGCGGGCGGGCGCGGCCCCGCCACCCCCTCTTTCGGCCGCAATTACGGCCGAATATTTAAAAAAAAAATTTTATTTTTTTGTTAAAGTTCTATTAACCTAATCTATCTTTCTTCTTTAGTCAAAAATAACACATGATATATATAAAAAAAGGAAAAAAATATAGATTGGTCAAAGGAAGTTAGGTGGATTAGTAGGTGGGGTTTGAATGTCAACTGTAAATTAAATAATAGTAATATAATTGGTTAAATCTCCACCCTTAATTTAAATGAAGGGTTAAGATGGATTAGGCCAAAACTACTATAAATAGAGGGGTAAGGGGCTTCATTTGCATCCTTTAGAAGCTGGGTACGTGAGGTGATGAGGAGAAGGTCGAGAACCTATTAGGGAGGTGTTAAAGCATCATTAAGGTAAGTGATTAGTATTTTATCCCATTGATTAGCATGGATTAGCATATTTAGATTGGTTTAAGATGTGTAATTAGCATCTATATAAGTAGTTAAGTGCATAAATCGTTATTTATGATCTGTGATCATATCTTAGTCGTATTAGTATTAGATCATTAATATTAAAGCATGTAATTAAGGATAAATCAAGTGATTAAGGTCTTATAATTAGAAACGATGTAAGATAAACTTAGAAAGTTTCCAGAATCATGAAATATGATGTTCTAAACTTTCTGTAAAAATTTTCATGTCTGATTTAAATTATTATTACGTTTATGAATATTTTAATATTATCCTTAATGTGTTCAATTATACTAAAATATTAAGGGGATGATATTAAATCACATAAAATTTTAAGAATGCATCTTATTGTGAATGCCATGTATAGAAAAAAATTTCATAATTTCTGGATCACGAATTTTATTTTAATGAATTTTCATACATAAAAAAATATATAAACAATTATATAGAAATTACAGAAATTAGAGTTCATGTTCAAAAAAAATCTTATAATTTCACAGAAAGGTTGTTACATTGAGTTTGTTGTATTCTGAAAATATCAGTAGTTATTGATGTCTGTAAATGATATTACATAATTTTTGATACTTTATTAGGAGTATAAAATTATGGGATAAATAGAAATACGATATGAAAATTCTTGAAACTTTACCAGAAAGTTAAAATGCATGTTAGAACTAAGTGATGAAAATTTCACTTTATTCTGATAACAGAATCTTTACTAATATAATTAACATGTTTAAATAAATGATTAGAAAATTGAATAAATATTAATACTCTGTGAAATTTTTTAGAATATTACAGAATAGATATAGAGTACTTTTAAGTTAGTTTTCAGTATATTTTGGTCATTGAAAGTGTTCTGGAGGAATTTTATCTATTTAAAAGCTATTATTATAAATTATTATAAATTTTAGAAACTGATATAAAATTTTATAAAATAGACTTACTGAATGAAAAATGATGAAAATTTTTATGTATGACAATTCTGTCTGAAACAACATTCTGTAAATTTTTAGAAATTATCTGATCATTTTGGATATATTTAGTTGATTTATTACTCATGATATATTTTTATTACTTAGTGTGAAAAATAGTAATACAGTGTGAAAAATAGTGATGTAGTGGGAAAAATAATAAAAAGTTTCAAAATCGATATTTCTGTTATGTATGATAGTTTGACGAATTATGGTGATTTTTAGAGTGTTGTGAGTAAATTTAGATAATTTTCCATGTATAGGAAAATTTATACAATTCTGGAAAAATTCAAATTACTATATGAAAAATTTTGAAAAATTGTATGTGTAATGTTACATATAAATATGATATGCAGAAAAATTTAAGTGATTTTCTGAACATTGTAGCTAAATTTAGTAAATTTTTGATACATGTTGATACACAAGTAATTCTGTAAAATTATAAATTCTGTCTGAAAAATTATGAAAATTTTATGTTTGGATTATTTCTGTAAATATATTGATTCCCTGAAATTTCAAGACATTCTGATACATGTAAATAGATATAGTAAATTTTGATATATAGATATGTCATTATATTTGAATAACTTGAAAATTTTAAAAAAAAAGAAAAATAATTTTCAGTATTGGTGTATTATTATTCACCGCATGAATTATTGAGTGGCATGTGTCCATTTCATACAAGTCATATTTATATTTTTACCGTACCGTTAGTAATGTCAAATGGACACTGCCACCATAGGGGGAGACTGGAACCAAACTGTAGAAATGCCCCTATAGGGAGGTTCACACTGTACTGGCCCCGAGGGTAACGGGGAATGAAATCCTGGAGGTGGACAAGTACCACTGGTTAAGGTGGAGAGGACTTCTCCCGGTTCTGCGCAGTAACCAAGACTCATCACTACTTACCTAGGTGATCGAGTACCGACTGACTGTCTTTCTAGTGGTGGTTTGGGCACTGTGTCTGACTATTTATACCACTGTTATTGTTTATTGAACTAAAATTGAACAACTGATACTGCCTACTGAATTGATACTGAATTACTTTTACTGTTCACCGAGTCGTTATTTATACGACTATTACTGTTACTGAATCGATATTGGAACTGCTTTTATTGTTCACTGAAACTATTGTTATTACTCATTTAACTGATATTGAAATTACTGTTGTTGCATTTTTATTGTTACTACATGGTAAATATTCACTGTTAATGAATCTCCAGTATATCAAATGGTGATTTGGAAAAGGGCAGATTATGTCTGTCTGGATCCCTTCACTATGCGTGAGACTACTCCGCCTAGTACTGGAATCATTCTACTGGTAAATGAACTGAGTTACCTTGCATAGTATTATTTACAAATGTTAAATTATCAGTGATAGAATAGAGTTTTATTGTACATGTTTTATTTGTAAAAGGTTATTAGCATGACTTATGATCACTTTGTAAAACGAAATGCCGTAAATCACTTTTACTATGCTCTTACATGTTATGACTGGGGACTATGCTAGTCTCTTACTGGGTCTATTCGTAGACTCACCCCGTTGAACATTTTCAGGAGAAGTGGTAGAGGAAAGCGAGGAGTGATCTCGCAGTGTTCTGACCGCGTCTTGGAGGTACTTCGAGTTTTTATCTTAGGTAGTTGTGTTATGAGTTGTATTGGTTATGTTAAAAAAAGTGTGTGAAATTTGGATTTGTAATAAAAAACTTGTGAAATTGTTATCTTTATTTTTATCTATGTGGATGTAGTCATTTGACTGTAAGCTGATGAATTGAGTATTTTCATTTCCGCTGTAATGATATCTCAGTGTTTATGTGTAATTCTCAATCGCAATTGTACCGCTTGGGTTGTTCCCACTGTGACGTCTCGATCGGGATCTGACGCGAGTCTTTACGACTGGACCGGGTCTCCGAGTCGGGGCGTCACAGAGAGTGGTATCAGAGCCCAAGATTGAGAATTTACATAAATGGTCATCAGCTTCATCCACATTCTAAACATCCTAAATTAGTAGGGAGTTATGACGAAAACTTAACCGAATATTTGTATTGTCAGACCATAGCGGGAGGAGGTCGTCGTGCAACTCAGAATGACGATACTCAGGAGGAGACGAGAGGACCCCCAGCTCCGCCCCCACCACCTTTGGTGGACTATGGAATGTTCATGCAAGGCCTGGTTCAAGCTATGCAGACCCAGGCGTAGACGCAGGCGGCACTTCAAGCGTAACTCCAGACTCAGGCAGCGTCACCTCAGGAGCAGACTTCAGGAGGGGTGACTATGATGGAAAGGTTTCGGCGGATGTCACTACCCTCTTTTAAGGGGGAGAGTCAGCCAATCATGGCTGAAAATTGGCTCCGCGAGATCGAGAAGATCTTCCGGGTCATCCGGTGTGCAGATGAGGACAAGACCAGTCTGGCGACGTATATGCTACAGGAGAGAGCGGACGTATGGTGGGCGTCCATTCTGAGGAATCAATCTGACAGGCTGGAACATGAAATTACTTGGGAAGAATTCACGGAGTTATTCACGGCAAAGTACATACCGGAACATATACAAGACAAGCTGGAGCAAGACTTTCTGGCCCTAACTCAGGGGTCGAAGACAGTGCTGGAGTATGAAGCAAAGTTCGCGGAATTGTCAAAGTATGCACCACATATTACTACAGATGAAAGGAGGAAGGTGAAAAAGTTCATGGCGGGACTTCGACCGTCGCTTCGACCCGCCTAGTTGCACTAGATCTGGCTACGATAGAGGCGGCTCTTGGCGCGGCATGTCGTCAAGAGAGCGACATAGAGTTATATCAGGAGGAGAAAAGGACTTCAACAAAAAGACCATCGGCACCCTTTCACCGCAATGATAAAGGTAAAAGGGTGATGAGCAATCCGTCACGACCGTTCGTGGCAAGGAAGACCACACCACCAATTTGGGGCAGCAACAAACCAGAATGCAAGCAGTGTGGCAAGCATCATGGCGAGGAAGTATGCTGGATCGCCACCGGCAGATGTCTCCGTTGTGGTGATAAGGGCCACATGATTCGAGATTGTCCGAAGATGATGCAACCTATAGCGGCTCGGCCAGTAGCAGCAACGGCAGCTCCAGTGGCAGCCAGACCAGCAGTAGTAGCATCCAGACCAGGAGCAGTGAGACCGGCAGGGAGACCACGAGCACCAGCTCGGGTGTTTGCACTTGCAAGAGAGGATGCCGAGCAGGCGGAGGACCTCACAGAAGGTACTATTTCTATCAATGGTATTCATGCTAGAGTATTGTTTGACACCGGTGTCACACATACTTTTATCTCTGAGAAGTTTGCTAGTCAATTGCATGAAGAATTCGGAATTGAATCAGTAGAACTAGACGTGCCCCTGTTGGTACACACACCTGCAGGAGCAGTGTCTACCAAGAGGCACATCCCCTCACTATCAGTCAATATAGATGGAAGAACTCTGCCTGGTTATTTTTGTTGTTTACCTATGCAAGACTTTGATGCTATCCTAGGACTGGATTGGTTAGAAGAGCATTACGCTCTGATAGATTGCCGAAGGAAGAGAATAATTTTTCGCATCCCTAAGAGAAAGAGTTTTCTCATCCCTTACTGAAGCATATGGCTGGGAAGAAGTTAGTAGTTTCAGCAATGAAGACTGTGCGAATGTTGAGGAAGGGCTACGATGCATTCTTGGCAAGCGTAGTCACGAAGTCGGATGTTGATCAATCACCGACAATAGCAGAGATCGAGATTGTTCGAGAATTCCTTGATGTGTTTCCAGAGGATTTGCCCGGATTACCACCTACAAGGGAGTTAGAGTTTGCCATTGACTTGTTACCTGGCACATCACCGGTCTCTAAGGCACCCTACCGAATGGCCCCAGCAGAATTGTCAGAGTTGAAAAAGCAACTTCAAGATTTGTTAGACAAGGGGTTTATCCGTCCGAGTGTGTCATCATGGGGAGCTCCAGTTCTATTTGTGAAGAAGAAGGATGGTTCTCTTAGGTTATGCGTTGACTATCGCAAACTTAATGAGGTGACCATTAAGAATAAATATCCTTTACCCCGTATTGATGACCTGTTTGACCAATTGCAAGGAGCCACAGTGTTCTCAAAGATTGATCTACGTTCGGGATACCATCAGTTGAGGATAAAGAAAGAAGACACATCCAAGACAGCATTCCGAACGAGATACGGTCATTGTGAATTTTTGGTACTACCTTTTGGTCTGACAAATGTCCCAGCAGCTTTTATGGATTTGATGAATCGGGTGTTTAGACCGTATCTTGACACCTTTGTTGTTGTCTTTATTGATGATGTGCTGATATATTCTCCTGATGAAGCTTCACACCGGGAACACTTGAGAATCGTCCTCGAGACGCTAAGAGCGCATGAGCTGTATGTTAAGTTCAGCAAATGTGACTTTTGGCTGACGGAGGTTCATTTCCTTAGGCATGTAATCTCAGGCAATGGTGTTGCCGTTGACCCCGCAAAGGTCCAGGCGGTTCTGGAATGGGAGACTCCTAAATCTCCCACAGAGATTCGGAGTTTCTTAGGGTTAGCTGGTTACTATCGCCACTTTATAGAGAGATTCGCATCTCTGGCGGCGCCACTAACCAAGTTGACCCGAAAGGGAGTCAAATATATATGGTCTGAGAGCTGTGAGAAGAGTTTCCAAGAGCTGAAGACTAGGCTGACATCGGCACCAATTCTTGTTTTGCCTAGCAATGAGGATGACTTTGCTATCTATTCTGATGCATCGAAGGTTGGGCTAGGCAGTGTTTTGATGCAAAATGGAAGGGTGGTCACTTATGCTTCTCGCCAACTAAAGGAGCATGAGTGAAATTACCCGACTCATGATTTGGAATTGGCTGCAGTGGTTCATGCATTGAAGATCTGGCGTCATTATCTTTACGGCGTCAAGTTCGAAGTGTTCACTGACCACAAGAGTCTGAAGTACCTATTTTCTCAGAAGGAGTTAAATCTAAGGCAAAGAAGATGGGTCGAATTCTTGAAAGATTATGACTTCGAATTACGATACCATCCAGGGAAGGCAAACGTAGTAGCCGATGCTCTCAGCAGGAAAAGAGTTATGATGCAGCAAGATTGGAAGATGATCGAAGATGCAGCGCAGCTTATGGCTGTGATCGAGTCTCAGCTATGTCAGGCATTTGTGTCTCAACTGACCATTCGGTCAACAGTGCTTGACAAGGTGATAGGGATGCAGAAAGATGATCCCCACATGCAGGGATTGATCGGGAAGATCGGCTTTGCTCGTGATGAAGATGGAGTGATTCGGTTTCAACACCGGATCTGTGTACCTGATTTGGCCGATCTTAAAAGGTAGATTCTGGAGGAAGCTCACCGGTCAATGTTCTCTATTCATCCAGGAGGTGGTAAAATGTACCAAGACTTGAAACGGTTTTTCTGGTGGCAGGGAATGAAGAAGGATGTAGCTGACTTTGTGACAAGATGCTTGGTTTGTCAGCAGGTAAAAGCAGAGCACCAAAGGCCATCAGGGCTAATGCAAAAAATAGAAATTCCTCAGTGGAAATGGGAAGCAATCACTATGGACTTTGTGACCTGGTTACCCAGATTAGTGAAAGGCAATGACTCTATATGGGTGATCGTGGACCGATTTTCAAAGTCTGCACATTTCCTTCCTATGAAGGTGAAGCAATCGGTGGAAAGCTTGACAAGACTATATGTTGATAACATTGTCAGACTTCACGGGATTTCAAAGTCTATCATTTTCGACATGGATCCCCGGTTCACGTCCAGACTGTGGCAAGGGTTGCATGAAGCTTTTGGTTCGCGGCTCAAACTCAGTTCAGCTTTTCACCCGCAAACTGATGGCCAGTCCGAAAGGACGATTCAGACACTAGAGGACATGCTTCGGGCTTGTGTTCTTGATTGGAATGGCGATTGGGAGCGACATCTACCTCTCATGGAATTCTCTTATAATAATAGCTTCCACTCGAGTATAGGCATGGCTCCATTCGAGGCACTATATGGTAGGCCTTGTAGGTCTCCGTTGTGCTGGAAGGAAACAGGAGATAGGCAGCATGTGGGTCCAGAAGTTGTTCAAGAAACTACTGAGAAGATCATGTTGATCAGACAAAGACTGATGACAACACAAGATAGACAGAAGAACTATGCTGATAATCGGAGGAAGGAGCTATCATTCGAAGTTGGTGATCACGTCTTCCTCAAGGTGTCTCCGTCAAAGGGAATCGTTCGGTTCGGCAAGCGTGAAAAATTAAATCCACGATTCGTCGGATCATTCGAGATTCTGGAGAGACTAGGGAATGTGGCATATCGGCTGGCTTTACCTCCGTCTCTAGAGGGAGTACATCCAGTGTTCCACGTGTCCATGCTGAGGAGGTACGTGCACGATCCGGCTCATGTGATCAGTTCTGAGCATATGCAGTTCCGACAGAACCTATCCTATGAGGAACAACCTGTTCGAATTCTGGACCGCAAAGAGCAAGTGCTGAGAACTAAAGTCATCCCACTGGTGAAGGTACTATGGAGGAACTTCTCGCACGAGGAAGCCACATGGGAACCAGAGGAAGCGATGAAGAAGAAGTACCCCCATCTGTTCGATATGTGATCTAACCCCAACTTCGAGGACGAAATTTTCTTTAAGGGGGAGAGGATGTAATGCCCGACAATTTATAGCATTTTATTTAATAAATAAAAATTTTTGCATGCTTAAAAGGGTTGAAATTATTGGTTTATTATATTTATTTATGTCATGAAAATAAATTAAGAGAATTTTTAAAGGTTAGAAGAAAGTAAAGAGAAAATAAATAATAAGTAAAATTTTAAAAAAATATTTGAGAGTGCCCGCGTGCGCGTGCGGGCGGGCGCGGCCCCGCCACCCCCCTCTTTCGGCTACAATTGCGGCCGAATATTTAAAAAAAAAATTTATTTTTTTGTTAAAGTTCTATTAACCTAATCTATCTTCCTTCTTTAGTCAAAAATAACACATGATATATATAAAAAAAGGAAAAGAATATAGATTGGTCAAAGGAAGTTAGGTGGATTAGTAGGTGGGGTTTGAATGTCAAATGTAAATTAAATAATAGTAATATAATTAGTTAAATCTCCACCCTTAATTTAAATGAAGGGTTAAGATGGATTAGGCCAAAACTACTATAAATAGAGGGGTAAGGGACTTCATTTACATCCTTTAGAAGCTGGGTACGTGAGGTGCTGAGGAGAAGGTCCAGAGCCTATTAGGGAGGTGTTAAAGCATCATTAAGGTAAGTGATTAGTATTTTATCCCATTGATTAGCATGGATTAGCATATTTAGATTGGTTTAAGATGTGTAATTAGCATCTATATAGGTAGTTAAGTGCATAAATCGTTATTTATGATCTGTGATCATATCTCAGTCGTATTAGTATTAGATCATTACTATTAAAACATGTAATTAAGGATAAATCAAGTGATTAAGATCTTATAATTAGAAACGATGTAAGATAAACTTAGAAAGTTTCCAGAATCATGAAATATGATTCTTTCTGTAAAAATTTTCATGTCTGATTTAAATTATTATTACGTTTATGAATATTTTAATATTATCCTTAATATGTTCAATTATACTAAAATATTAAGGGGATGATATTAAATCACCTAAAATTTTAAGAATGCATCTTATTGTGAATGCCATGTATAGAAAAAAATTTCATAATTTATGGATCACGAATTTTATTTTAATGAATTTTCATACATAAAAAAATATATAAACAATTATATAGAAATTATAGAAATTAGAGTTCATGTTCAAAAAAAATATTATAATTTCACAGAAAGGTTGTTACATTGAGTTTGTTGTATTCTGAAAATATCAGTAGTTATTGATGTCTGTAAATGATATTACATACTTTTTGATACTTTATTAGGAGTATACAATTATGGGATAAATAGAAATACGATATGAAAATTCTTGAAACTTTACCAGAAAGTTAAAATGCATGTTAGAACTAAGTGATGAAAATTTCACTTTATTCTGATAACAGAATATTTACTAATATAATTATCCATGTTTAAATAAATGATTAGAAAATTGAATAAATATTAATACTCAGTGAAAAATTTTGAGAATATTACAGAATAGATATAGAGTACTTTTAAGTTAATTTTCAGTATATGTTGGTCATTGAAAGTGTTCTGGATGAATTTTATCTATTTAAAAGTTATTATTGTAAATTATTATAAATTTTAGAAACAGATATAAAATTTTATAAAATAGACTTACTGAATGAAAAATGATGAAAATTTTTATGTATGCCAATTCTGTCTGAAACAACATTCTGTAAATTTTTAGAAATTATCTGATCATTTTGGATATATTTAGTTGATTTATTACTCATGATATATTTTTATTACTTAGTGTGAAAAATAGTAATACAGTGTGAAAAATAGTAATGTAGTGGAAAAAATAATAAAAAGTTTCAAAATCGATATTTATGTTATGGATGATAGTTTGACGAATTATGGTGATTTTTAGAGTGTTGTGAGTAAATTTAGATAATTTTTCATACATAGGAAAATTTATACAATTCTGGAAAAATTCAAATTACTACATGAAAAATTTTAAAAACTTTTATGTGTAATGTTACATATAAATATGATATGCAGAAAAATTTAAGTGATTTTCTGAACATGGTAGCTAAATTTAGTAAATTTTTGATACATGTTGATATACAAGTAATTCTGTAAAATTATAAATTCTGTCTGAAAAATTATGAAAATTTTATGTTGGAATTATTTCTGTAAATATATTGATTCCCTGAAATTTTAAGGTATTCTGATACATGTAAACAGATATAGTAAATTTTGATATATAGATATGGCATTATATTTGAATAACTTGAAAATTTAAAAAAATAATAATAATTTTCAGTATTGGTGTATTATTATTCACCGCATGAATTATTGAGTGGCATGTGTCCATTTCATATAAGTCATATTTATATTTTTTACCGTACCGTTAGTAATGCCAAATGGACACTACCACCATAAGGGGAGAGTGGAACCAAACTGTAGAAATGCCCCTATAGGGAGGTTCACACTGTACTGGCCCCGAGGGTAACGGGGAATGAAATCCTGAAGGTGGACAAGTGCCACTGGTTAAGGTGGAGAGGACTTCTCCCGGTTCTGTGCAGTAACCAAGACTCATCACTACTTACCTAGGTGATCGAGTACCGACTGACTGTCCTTCTAGTGGTGGTTTGGGCACTGTGTCTGGCTATTTATACCACTGTTATTGTTTATTGAACTGAAATTGAACAACTGATACTGCCCACTGAATTGATACTGAATTACTTTTACTGTTCACCGAGTCGTTATTTATACGACTATTACTGTTACTGAATCGATATTGGAACTACTTTTATTGTTCACTGAAACTATTGTTATTACTCATTTAACTGATATTGAAATTACTGTTGTTGCATTTTTACTGTTACTACATAGTAAATATTCACTGTTAATGAATCTCCAGTATATCAAATGGTGATTTGGAAAAGGGCAGATTATGTCTGTCTAGATCCCTTCACTATGCGTGAGACTACTCCGCCTAGTACTAGAATCATTCTACTGGTAAATGAACTGAGTTACCTTGCATAGTAATATTTACATATGTTAAATTATCAGTGATAGAATAGAGTTTTATTGTACATGGTTTATTTGTAAAAGGTTATTAGCATGACTTATGATCACTTTGTAAAATGAAATGTCGTAAATCACTTTTGCTGTGCTCTTACATGTTATGACTGGGGACTATGCTAGTCTCTTACTGGGTCTATTCGTAGACTCACCCCGTTGAACATTTTCAGGAGAAGCGGTAGAGGAAAGCGAGGAGTGATCTCGCAGTGTTCTGATCGCGTCTTGGAGTTATTTCGAGTTTTTATCTTAGGTAGTTGTGTTATGAATTGCATTGGTTATGTTAAAAAAAAGTGTGTGAAATTTGGATTTGTAATAAAAGACTTGTGAAATTGTTATCTTTATTTTTATCTATGTGGATGTAGTCATTTGACTGTAAGCTGATGAATTGAGTGTTTTCATTTCCGCTGTAATGATATCTCAGTGTTTATGTGTAATTCTCAATCGCAATTGTACCGCTTGGGTTGTTCCCACTGTGACGTCTCGACCGGGATCCGACGCGAGTCTTTACGACTGGACCGGGTCTCCGAGTCGGGGCGTCACAAATTTTATGGGAGCACGCACCTAACTAGACTGAAAAGTCTAGCTCTGACCGGAGACGAAGGCGAGCGGGGACGTGCGTGCATGCCCGCACGGAGTCGATGAAGATTGGACGGTTATAACAAATTCACTCCACGCAGGGAGGGTACAATTATTACAAAACCACTAGAAAATTTTTCATGCAGGGGAATAAATTATTTCAGACTTTCTCCGCGCATGGAGACTCACGGTCACTCACACTTCGTAAATCACGGACTGCATCTCGACAACGCGACCCCGGCGTTGCTCCAGCCGTCATTGTGGACTTGGGTACCACAATCAAAGGGTATATATATATATATATGCCAACAAATTTTTAACCTCTCTTTTCTGACTTTTTTTTCGAGACCTTTCCACTTGGTCTCACGCGGGAGAAGGGTGAGCCAAAGCTGCGATCTACGCGGGCGGGGCGGCTTAGGCGGTCAACGCGGGCGCGGGGCATGCAGGCGGTGGCAGGCAACGTGGTCGCACGTGGGCGGGCGGGCACGCGCACACGGCGGGGCAGGTGCACGTAGGCGCGGTGCGATGGGCGCAGGGGGGCGCGCAGGTGGGCACGGGCGGCAGCGAGCGGCAACGCCGGCGCTGCGCGGGGGCAACGCGGGCGCAGGGGGTCTTGCGGGCGCAGGCGGGCGCGGACGCGGGGTAGCGCCATGGTGTACGCAGGCGGGTGAGGGCGAGCGTGCGTGCGGGCAAGGCGGCGGTGGCCTGGCGACGCGGGCGACAGTGCGGCGGCGGGCGCAGGGGCACGCGGTTGCTCGCGGAGGTTGGGGCTGGCCGTTGCGGCCAAGGAGATTTTGAATCCAGGCACGGGCGACAATGCTCGGCCTGCAAACACGGTTTTTTCTCTCTCTCCTTCTCTCAACCAAGAGAAGCAATGCCGCTATTTTTTTTCTTAGCCGAGAGAGAAAGAACTCCTATGCTCTTTCTTTTCTTTTTCTTCACGTACCGATTTGGGGGGGGGGGGGAAACGACGCGGATGTCGGGGTTGACGGAGACGCCGTTGTTGGGCTCTGATACCAAATTTGATGCGACAGTGACGTAGAAAGGATCGACGACACTCCAAAGTTGCAAACGGGACGAGATAACTACTGCCTCGCGCAGCTCGGTCTCACACCGGACGCTCTCTCACCGGGTAATCACTCTATTCTCACAAAGGAGCTAAGAGGGAAGGGGAATCAAGAGGAGAGGAAACTCTTCTCACGTGGGTTTCAAAATCTCAATCTTTCTATTATGCATATAAGGGTACACTAGCCTCCTTTATATAGGAAAGGCTATATTCCTTTAGGACAAAAATACTCCTAGTCTTTTTAACTAAAGACATTCATGT
This sequence comes from Amorphophallus konjac, assembly GCA_022559845.1. Lineage (NCBI taxonomy): Eukaryota > Viridiplantae > Streptophyta > Magnoliopsida > Alismatales > Araceae > Amorphophallus > Amorphophallus konjac. Next base: position 472,383,018 of record CM040118.1, read on the forward strand.
CCTAACCTAATAAAACAAAAGTCAACAACTTTTGACTATTGACCAAATAAAATAAAAATACTTTGACTTGGTGGTTAATAATACAATACCACCATAATAAAATACTAACAAATAATAATACACAAAAATACATAAAAGTACATATTCAGGAAGACATACTCAGGACGCCGAGTCTTCAAGAAGCCGAGTCTCCGGGCCACAAGCTCGGTGGTGTCGGGGCGGTGCGGCGTTGGCTGCGTGTGACTGGTCCGGTGATGTCCCCACCAGCTACTGTCGGTGCTAGGGTGAGGAAGCAGGGCTGCTGTGATTGCAGGAGGGGCGGGCGAGAAAGCAAGGCTACCGGTGGGCGGGGAAGCGGGGCTGCCGTTGGTGTAGGGGCGGGGAAGCGGGGTTGTCGTCGTGCAGGCAGGGCAGGCGGGGAAGTGGGGCTGCCGTCGGTGCAGGTGGGGAAGCAGGGCTGTCGGCGGGTGGGGAAGCAGGGCTGCTGTCGATGCACGGGCGGGGAAGCAGGGTTGTCGACGGGTGGGCTGAAGGCGGCACCGTCGAGGGAGACAACGCGTGAGGCTATCGACAGTGAGGAAGGGGGGCCAAGGAGCGAAGGCTCGTGCCGGCGATGAGAGAAAGGTGAACGGGGTGAGAGAGCGAGAAAGAAGGTGAAAGGGGTGAGAGACAGCAACCTGTGCGGCTCTACTAGGAAGTCTTACCACGCAGATCGAGGGGGAGAGAGAGAGAGAGAGAGACTACGGTGAAGAGGGAAACCCAAAATGAAGCGTACGTTTCTAGAACTAAATAAAAGGCCTAAATTTATTAGTGTCTTCTATTTATTAAACTTTATAAGGCATAATCTAATAATCTACTTCCAATAGAAGATATTTAATATAAATAAAAGGTAGATTTTTTTTTACCTTTTAATCTTTGAAATATAAGTCAGAATTTATTTCTATCTTTTTTTTTTTACCTTATATATGCAAGTTTTTAATAGCGGTGGAGGTGTGGTTTTTGTTTGTTCTCTTCTTTCTCTCTCCTTTTTTATTATCGTGGATTTTTCTTTTCAAGTATAAAATAAGTTATGTTTTACATAAAAGAAAAAAAAAGCGCAGTTTTGATTGAATAGTTATCTTCTTTGCAAAAAATTGAGTTTATTACTTTTTATTCTTTTATTATATGCGAGATATAAAAAATATAAAATTATGCTAGAAGTGTTTTGTGTAAGAATGCTTAAATGACAAACTAATGTAACGTGCACCAATATCATCTTAATTCTCTCTATTTTCTATCTTCAATCACCCAACTCTATTTACAAATTTGAGATTTATAAGGAATGAGACTGCTAAATGAAGGCACATTAATTGGATGTAAAGATTTTTTTTAATTTTTGTCTCTCTTTACACATCTGAAGATTATGACAACTTGACGATAATACATGCAGCGAACGATAATAGTGACGGTTGCTGTGGCAAATGTAGTTTTACATTTGATAATGATGTAAAAGTTGATGGAGGTTGTGTATTAGTGATGAGGAGGAAAAGAGGGAGGAGGGGTCAAACTATTAATATATATGATATTTTAAAGAGTCATAAAATTGTAATTTGAATATACTTAGTTAAAAAATTGACAACATTAACATATTACTACTTAATAGTTATATATATCTAGAGTTTCCTTTTTTTATCTTATATGGATGATCTTATATGCAAGACCCTGATTTATAATTGTTTGATCTTCTTTCTTTTTGAGGAAGAAGCGAAATATAATCAACTTAATTTCGGAATAAGCACTTCCTAATCAACACTGGGATGCGTCCATTTATCTTAATTCGAAATAGGAGTAGATTTGAAAAAGCGTCTTAGAGTTATCTACGATATATGTTGTTTTTTGAAGAAAATTTTTAGAGTGCATGAGTAGTATCTTTTGATAATTCAGTAACGATGGGGAATGAGAAAATTTTTGATATGGAGCATGACTCGTGACATACGACGATGGACTCTATTTATGAGCGATATTTACGTGGATGTTTTAATTTATATTGAAATTAAATATAAATATTAACTCTCAGATGATATTTAGGTCGACTCGGATCGAGTTTAAGTCAGCCTGATCGAGACACGACGAATTAATATTAAAGTTCGAGTCTGACTCAGACTCGAGTTATGTTCAGTTGGATCAGACTCGACATTGTTAAAAAATAAAATCCGATCATGCTTAGCTCAAAAATTTAAATAAAAAATAAAAATAAAAATATATTTAATAATGCAAAATTTATAATATCACTAAATTAATTAGACTTTTGATGTTAAATATTTAATTTATTTAAAAATAAAATTTTTATTTTTTAATTAAATAAAATAACATAATGTTAACTAAATATTTTTTAAAATATAAAGAGAGAAAAAAAAGAACTAGTCATACTCATACACGCTGAACTAAAAATTCGATTCACGTCTGTGGGTCTAATTAGATCGGATTTTCGACTAGACTAAAGACACGTGGATCGAAAAAAAATCTTACAACCGGACTTAAAATTCGGCTAAATTACAAGTGTATCAGGTCGACACGGTTCATTTAACAGTCTTATCCGTAACCCTAATTTAAACGTAACCAATGGAGTGGACATAAAAATTGAGTCGCCATTGTTCTCTGTGTGAGAGAGAGTAACCCTCTCCGACGGAGGTGGGAGGAGAAGCCCCATGAGCGCGAAGCCCTATCTCTGTCTCTGGGTGTGAAGCCCAGGCCGTCCCCCCTAACCCCCTCGTTCTTCCTCTTCTCCATCTTCTTCTTTCTTTCTCCCTTTGATTCGTACCCGTCTCCTTCCCCAACCCACGGCAAACCCAGCTCCACCACGAAACCCCCTCCTCCTTCTTCTTCCTCTTTTGTCACCGCTCTGATCCTGCGACCCCCCCTTGAGCCCCTTCTTCTCATTTCCCTTCTTCTGTGAACCCTAGAGCCCCAACCCTGCTAGCCGCCACCCCCTGCGCAGCCGCATCCCCAAACCCTTCCAGCTGCCACCCCCTGCGCAGCCCCATCCCCGTTTCCCTGCGCCGCCTGGGCCCTGCGAACGGCCCGCCGCCCCGCTGGCCAAGCAGCCCGCCACAGCCGCCGCCCTCTGCCCCCTTCCCGCCGACGCCGCCGTCCATCCCGACGCCGCCGTCTGCGCCAGCCTCCACCGCCCCCTCCTTCCCTTTCGCTCTCTCCCTGTGCGCCCACGTTGCAGGCTCCCCCCACCCTGTATTCTCGCCGCAACCACCACCACCCGCACCCCTCACACCCAGCACCACCGCGGCCACCTCCCATCCACCGACACCTCCTCCGCTGTCCGCCCCCACCCCGCCGGCCGCACCCTGCCTCTGCCCCCACGTGACCGCCACCTACACCTTCCCGTTCACCCTCCTCTTTCCCCTCTCTCTGTTTTCTCTCTCCTCCCACCGTTCTCTCTGCCTCTGTCTGTACGGTGCCCCCTCTCCCAGTACGCTGCGGCCCAGAAGACAACATCCCACCAGCGCGCAGGAAGGCCCAGCCAACCAGACAACCGGCCCAATCGCGCCCAGGCAGGCAGTCCAGTCCTGCTCATCATCGGGACGCATTCTGTCCCGCATCAGTTTTTCTACAATTATATAACAACTAGCATGGATGCATATAAATATGCTTGTGCATGGTGGATTTAACTGTCTCTTTAGTGTTTACTGTATTCGAACTACTTTTAAATGACACCAGTACCTAGGGATGCAAATGGAACAATTACCCCACTTCCAATAAAAAATAATCAAAATAGAAAATGGTATCCGTATCTATATATATTGATATAGAAGAATGTATTGGAAAATTCTAATAATCATGTCTGTGTTTTTGGTCCTGTAGGATATCTGCAGCTGCCATGGGGTTTATGGCCTACATCTTGCTTTGCTTTAAGCATCCTTTCGGATTAGACTGCAGCATAAGCTGTTTGGGAGGGATGCACAAAGTTTGTTATGATGTTACTTACCTTTTATGGCCTATAGATATCATACAGATCTTTTGTGGCCTACATCTTGCTTTGCTTTAAGCATCCTTTTGGAATAGAATTCCTTTCGCAGATGCCATTTTCTTTCATGGTGGTTGATTTCTCATAGATATGCCAGCTGGAAATAGCCTTTTTTGCCTTATTCCTTTTGTATATCATTACCTTTTAATTGAGACGTCTATTTGGATGATAGTGTTTCTGTTTAACACGCAGAATTACATAAGACCCACTTTGTTAACGGAATAAACCCGGGTAGGATGAGTTATTCCGGCATTTTATCCTTGTTCGAGTTTGATAGCAGGGTTAAGTTACCAGGGGTCGGTTAGGATAAAAGGCCTCATTCTAGGAATAACTCATTCTACCATTTCTATGTAATGAGTTATTCCTAGGGTTAGAACAAGTTATCAAACTGAAAAAGTAAAAAGTCAAGGAATAACTCATCCTAATCCATCTCATGTGAGTTATCCTAACCTATTATCAAACAGGGCCTAAGAGTTTAAGGGTGTTCATTTATTGAACAGAAATGCACATTTATAGCTATTTAAATGGCATGCACATCATTAATTCTGCGAATTGGGTTTATGAGACGATTTCGGGTTCAGATATTGGACATTCCCCACCGATCGCTGTCGATGTTTATTTGAATCGGCATAAAGTCCGAATACCTTTGATAAACTATCAAAGATATCTTTTTGACCTTTACAATGTCCGTTGTGATACTATGGGTTTTGTCTAATGGATAAGATCTTGATGATCATTCATTAGAGACGTACTCTCGCAAGAAACTAGAAAACTTTCATTCTTTGAAGACGTGAAATTTGGATTGCACTTCGTCTTTTGAGACCTTTACATTTGTTGCAGATTATGCAGTCAGGTCATCGGATTTACATTCAGTCACGTTCCGATCGTCTGAAGGGCTTATGCTTACACTTGGGTTCCTGGATATGCTTCCGTTGCCAATGAGGCCATTGGATTTGTTTCAGTCCACGATCAGGCTATTGACTTTACTTTTGGTCAAGATCTGACCGTTGGATTTGAATTTCATCATGTATAGATCCCTTTTTGGGATATATTTGTAACTTCTAACTCGCTTCTTAGGTACTTTTGTAGTTTCCAACACTTCCTGGGTATTTTTATAGTTTTCAACCCTTTCTGAACATTTCTGCAGTTTTTGACCCTTATTGGATGTCGCTATCATTTCTTTTGACTATTTTTAGTGTTTCTATAATTTCTTGACTTTTTAGGACATTTCTGTCATTTCTTGAGTTTCCAGACTTTTATGTCAATTCTTGACACTCCGGAGTGTTTCTATCATTTCTTGACATTTCTGAGTATAATTTTATCATTTCCTAACATTTCTGAACGTTCTATCATTACTTGTCATTCCTAGACATTTTTGTCATTTCTTAACTTTCCAGGACTCCTTTGTCATTTCTTGACCTCGCAGGATATGTTTGTAAATTATTGGATATTTCTTGACATCTTTGTCATTTCTTGACATGTTGAGATATTTATACAGTTTCTTGGGTTTCCTTAGACTCGTGTCATTTTTTGACTTTTTGGGATATATTTATAATTGCTTGATTTCCCTAGGCTTATTCATTACGGTCAGTCTTAAGCAGAGTCAGGAGAATGCACATCGCTTCAAGTGGCATGGTCCCGCTCCACCGAGTTGTGCAGTAGACATGAACTTGAACATGGGTATTTTGGTAATTTTGGAACAAAACAAGAGCTTTGTGTAATTTTTGAATTGAGCAGGGGCTTTTATGTAATTTTTGAAAAGTTCAGGATTTGTTCATGGTATTTTGGTAATTTCTGGGCTGGATAGGGACATTTTGATAATTTTTTGAAAAGGTCAGGATTTTTTTGTAATATTGGACAGACCATGGATATGACATCAGAAACACCAGCAACATATCAGCATCTGCTCAGCATCAGCATCTACCCCACCAGACTTTGAACTGTCATACATGACCAAGAAAATTCTCCCCCTTTGTCATTATCAAAAAAATTGGAGGACTCTTAGACATCAGTAGGACTTGTTCGGCCGGAACTGGTACCTCTGGAGCTTCCCCTTCCTCTGGGTGGTGTGCTGCTAGAACTGCCCCTCAGAGGTATTGCCCTTGAAAATGGAATTCTTTCAACTTTAGTTCTGAGGGCTGCAAATTTGGCCATCCCTTTCTGGTCATTTTGCTTGACTAAGTCATGAAGCTCTTTGACATTAGATGTCATATCCACAAACCAGTTTTGCATCATGCTGCACATATTTTCTAATTGGGAAGTCTGCTGGTTGTGTATATCAGCTATAAATGTAGAGGAGCTAGTGGCCTGTTCAGTGACAACATTTTTGAAACTACTGGCTATCATTTGAACTTGTGTATGAACTACATTCAGTTTCTTATAAGTATTGCCAAGCTGAATTGTGCTTCCATGTACTTCACCAGATATGGCATTAATTGTCTGAGTCAGAGCCTTCTGTTCTTATTTGAGCAAAGTCATCTGAAGTTTCACATGTTCTAGCTCTATCTTAATATCATAGGAGTGGACAAGAGTCTAAGTGAGTTTTGCAAAAGATGTATTCTGAGTATCTTGCAGTTTGCCCAAAATTTCTCCTGCCTTCTGACACACTGTCAGTAAAGAATCCAAGACACCGTGCAATTTTAAATCAGACTTGTGGTTGTCATATACAAACTTTATCCATTGACTGTCCACAGTCTGTTCCAAATGAAGCATCCTGGCATCCAATCTTTGAAAAGCTGAATGCATGTGCATGAACTGTGCATTCATTGTCCTTCCTTGACTCATGATGAGGTTTACCAGTGTGGTAAACATTTTTGTAATCTGTGGTCCTGAGTTACATCCACCTGAACTAGAGGGTTGAAAGTTTGGTGGGATAAATGGTTCTGGAGGCTGAATTCCAAAAGCAGTAATTAGCCCATGATGAGGTCCATAGACAGGAGCAAGACCTAGATATTGTTCCTGTTCAGCTACTATCTCAACTTCTTGGGCTTCCTGGGATTGCTCTTCCTGTAATTCTCCCTCTCTTTGCTGTACACCAGTCTGTTCAGGCTGATCAGATGCTAATTGTTGTTGAGGCTGCTGTCCAAAATGATCAAAAAGCTCATCAATGTGCTGATCTAATTGTTGCATTATTTGCTCATCAGTTAGGTTCAGCTCGTGAACTTCTTGTTCTAACTGTAGATCTCTAAGTTGCTGCACTACAAGAATTTTTCCTGTCTCCACTTCCATTTGCTGCCCTTCATGAACTTCTTCATCAACTATCTCTATTTCACCAATATTATGTACCTGCTGATCAGGTACCTGTTCATCTGTTGGAGGCTGATCCTCCCCCTGACAATGTACTTCCATATGAAGCTGTTCTGACTGACCTTCACCTTGTGGCTGCAGGAGCTGTTCAGCAATTATACCTTGTACATCATGTTGAAGTTGTTCCTGTAGCACTGTCTCTTCTTGCTCAGCTTGTTCAACCTCAGCTTGAAGTTGACCCTTTTTCACTGTTTGGACGTCCTTTTCAGCTTATCCCTTTACTTGACTGACCGAAGGAGACTTCAACTTCATGAATTTGTTGATGAAATCCATATTGTAGACATTCACTTTAGGTATTTCCTTTGAAGTCTCATTCTCTAAAGAAATGTCGACTTTCTTGAAAATAGCAGTCAAGTGGGCTGCATAGGGTAAGTTTCTCCTAGACTCCTTACATGTACCCATAATCTGAATAATTATCTCTGGTAAACATATCCCGATCCTTTTTAGCAAACCAAAGAGAATGAATCTCTGAGACTCAGTTAGTCTCCCTCTTCCTCCAACTTGTGGGGTTATCATGGTAGTAATAATGTGGTGTAATAATCTCTTAAGAGGGGAAAACTTGTTTGCATTGAACTGAGCTAATTTTGTTTGCTTCTTGTCTTTGGGATTACTAGGCACATCTGTGATAAGGGAGTAGGCATCATGAAGATTATACATAAACTCTCCTTTGACTTCCCCATCTTCTGGAATTCTAAAGACTTTATGAAAGAAGTGTAGATATTTCAATCTTAGTTCCCTTAACAAGAGTCAAAATTTTTGACTGTTCCGGATCATATTTCAGATTATTGAAGAACTCTGCAACTAGTTTAGGGTAATAAACTCTATGTTTACCCAGAAATTTCTTCCATTTTTGAAATTTAAACAACTCAACCAATTCCGAATATTTTGAAATCATTTCCTGGTCATGGAAATCCACATACCGTGGAAACATAATCTTGCCAGCTTTCAAAACTACTACTGCTTACTTTGACGCCCTAGCAGGATCATCTTCTTCTTCAAAAGTTGTATCTGCCGCAGGTGAAGTAGTTCCCGGTTCCTTTTCTTTCCCTTTTTCTGACTTCTCTTTAGGCACTTCAGAGCTGATACCTTGATCATGTGCCACTTTCAATCTTTTCTCCTTTGGTGAAGTCTCTACAGCCTCCGCTGGCGTGGGATCCTCTGGCTGCTGTTCCTCCATCGCCTTTCTCTTTCCCTTGCTCTTGGCGGCCGGAGACGACATGGTAGAAGCAATGAGGGAAGGGAGACGAAGCGTAGAAGAACGAATAGAAGAAATGTGGAAAAGGGAAACTGGAGAGACATGCTTACGATCTGGGCACGAGAGAAGGAATCGTGAATGCGGGAAGAAGTTTCGGCTTGAATAAAGAGGGTATGATAGACAATGTAAGTAGGGTTGAGTATTTTATATGAGATACTGTCGACTTTACCAATTTCAACCGTCAATACCCAGAATACCCTTTACCTTTAAAGAAAATACCTCTCTGTGGTTTCCGGCATATGGGATTATATCTTATAATATGAATCTTCACAGATTATTCCTATGAAGCAAACTCAATGGAAATAAAACAGTTTTATCAAGGACACTGCCCAATCAGAGAAATCATTAATCTTCCTAGTCATTTTCATTAGCCAAAATTGATTGAAAACTCTATTTTATATTGAACTTAAAACAGTTTTAGTTTACTGAAAAGACCCCAGAGTCAACCATACTTTCCATTGATCTTTTATAATTTTTGATTGAGCATTCCAGTCTTACTACACATTTTTACTCAAGGAAACATGTTGATCAAACACTAGAATCCCTGGTTACTCAGTGCAGTTTACCTTTATGCTTCATATTTTGAACAGAGATAGCATTTATTATCATGACTTGACCTCTGAATTTCTTTGAAACAGATGGTCAGTTTCTCAAATGATATGCCATTGCTCTGTCTCTTTCATTTTTCATTTAATGGCGTATTCTCTGGTCTTTTAACAGGATTTTCTTAAAACTTGGCTTCATCATCATCATCAGAGCCTTATCTCAATTATTCGGGGTCGGCTACATGAATCATGTTCCGCCAAAGATTTCTATCAAGTGCAATATTCATATTTAAACCCAAGAAACTAATGTCCTTCCTAATAAGATCGCACCATCTCATTTTAAGCCTTCCTCGAGCTCTTTTATTAGCATCCACTTTCTGTCACATCTTTTAACTGGCGCTGAGTTAGGACGACGAAACATATGTCCAAACCACCTGAGTCTATTTTCTCTCATTTTACTATCAATTGGGGCTATCCCTAAGTCCTTACGGATGCGCTCATTCCTAATCTTGTCCTTCTTAGTCTTGCCACACATCCATCTCAACATCCTCATCTCTGCTACACATATTTTGTGGATGTGTTCCTTTCGTACTACCCAACACTCGGTACCATATAACAAAGCAGGTCTCACAGCCGTTGTATAAAACATCCCTTTGAGTTTCACAGGCATACGACGATCACAAATAACTCATGTTGCACTTCTCCATCTTAACCAGCCTACTTTAATGCTATGTGTAACGTCATCATAAATCTCCCCATTCTCTTGTATGATAGACCCTAAGTATCGAAAGCTACTACTCTTCGGAATGTTATGTCCATCAATTAGAATCATGTCTTCCTGAACCACTCTCCCATTACTAAAGTTACAATGCATAAATTCTGACTTACTCCTACTAATTTTAAAACCTTTAGACTCCAAGGTAAGTCTCTAACGCTCTAACTTAGCATTTAGAGCATCAATACTCTCATCAATTAAAACAATATCATCTGCAAATAGCATACACCAAGGGATATCCTCGTGGAATTGTTTAGTTACTTCTTCCGTAACTAAGGCAAAGAGATACGGACTTAGTGCAGAACCTTGATGCAAACCTATAGAAACGGAAAATTCACCAGTCTCCCCAGCAATAGTTCGAACACTAGTAATAGCACCGTCGTACATCTCCTCAATCAAATCAACATATCCTTGAGAGATTCCTTTCTTTCTTAATGTCCACCAAATCAATTCTCTCGGTACTCGATCATACGTCTTCTCTAAATCAAGAAAAATTATATACAAATCTTTTCTCATCTCTCTATATTTCTCCATTAGTTGCCGTAGTAAGAAAATAGCTTATGTAGTAGATCTATTCGGCATAAAATCAAACTGATTTTCCAATACAGTAGTCATACATCGGAGGCGTTTTTCAATTACTCTTTTCCAAAGTTTCATAGTATGACTCATAGGCTTAATTTCACGATAATTATTACAACTTTGAATATCTCCTTTGTTTTTATAGAAAGGAATTACAATACTTTTCCTCCAAACTTCTGGCATTCTCCGTTCCTTTAAAATTTTATTTAAAAATTTAGTTAGCCACTGAATACCAATATCTCCTAGACCTTTCCATACTTCAATAGGTAAGCCATCTAGTCCTAAGGCCTTGTCCACTTTCATTTTCCTTAAAGCATCCTCCACTTATGACATCTTAATACGTCTGAAATATTGATATTTATCAAATATTGTGAACTCTTGGGTACCTTTTAAAGATAACTCCTTGATGCAATCTCCATTAAGTAACTTCTGAAAATAGCTATGTCACCTCCCTTTAATCTCAAGATCCTTAGTTAAAACCCTTTGATCTTCACCTTTAATGCACCGAACATGATCTAAATCTCTAGTTTTCCTTTCTCTTAATTTAGCAAGTTTAAATATGTCTTTTTCACCCTCTCGGGTTCCTAATTTATTATATAAATCTTCAAATGTCTTTTGATTTAGCTTCGCTAACTATTTTCTTAGCTCTCTTTTTAGCGATTGTATAGGCTTCTAGGGTTTGATCATTTTTGTTAGTTTGCCAAACTTTAAAGCATTCTTTTTTTACTCTAATGGTATTTTGGATTTCCTCACTCCACCACCAAATCTCTTTTCTAAATTCTTTTTACCTTTAGATTCGCCTAATAGTTGTTTTGCAACACTTGTTATACAATTTAACATTATTCCACATTACATTAGTTTCTTGTTCTAAATTTCAAATATTTTCTTTTAATAGATGATTTTTAAATGTTTCTAAACTTTTACCTTTTAAATTCCACCATTTAATCTTGGAATAATTATTTATAATGATCTTTCTTTTGAATTTAGGGATAATGACATCCATTACTAACAACATATGTTGAGGGGTTAGACTCTCACCAGGAATAACTTTACAATCTTTACATAAAACTCTATCGACCTTCCTAATGAGAAAATAGTCAATTTGACTTATATGTGTTCCATTCTTGTATGTTATTAAGTGTTCGTCCCTCTTCTTAAAGAAGGTATTAGTAATTGCTAGATCATAGGCCATAGCAAAATCAAGAATAGTGTAACAAATATCATTTCTATTGTCAAAATCAAGCCCTCCATGAATCCTCTCATAGCCTCTATTATCTTTACCCACATGACCATTAAGATCCCCTCCAATAAAGATTCTCTCTTCACTAGGGATATTTTGGATCAAACCATCAATAGCCTCCCAAAATTACTTTTTAATGCTCTCTTCTAATCCTACGTGAGGTGCATATGCACTAATTATATTCAAAATATCCTCACCTAAGATAAGTTTAATTAACATTAGTTTATCCCCCAATCTATTTACTTCCACAACTCTATCTTTTAAGTTTTTATCTATTATTATAGCAACACCATTTCTAGAGTTATTGTTACCCGTATACCAAATTTTATATCCATCAATGTCTTTAGCTTTATGTCCTTTCCACCTAGTTTCTTGTAGGCAAGTTATGTTAACCCTCCTGTCCTTCATTAACTTAACTAATTCTAAATCCTTACCCGTTAAAGTTCCTATATTCCAAGTAGCTAGACGGATCATATGTTTTTGGACTTGCTTCTTTATCCGTGTGCGTCCAACCCCACACGAGAACCCTTGCCTATTTGACACCGCAATCGGGCGCCATTGCGGCGCGTCGCTTACGGGGAACGCCCTAGCTAGTCCTTGCTCACTTGTCATTCCATCCGGGTTCTGATGTAACGCGTCGCTTCCGGGGAACGCCCTAGCATTAGCACAAAATGTATTTAGATCAGAATTCATGTTGGAGATGTGACAAAATTTTACTGCTGGCTGTCGACCTAACTCAAACCCTCATCTTTTCTCATCCGGGCTTGGGACCGGCCATGGCAGAGTTTCTTAAAACTTGGCTTAAGGACCATATAAATACCAGATTTTCTATCAGATTGACTTATTGCTAATGACTTTCATATTTTTAGACAACCTTCTGAGCAGTTCCAATTTAGACTGATTTAAGATCATTGAAGACTCATTCAAGGGTAATTGTGAGTATTTTAAGATAAGATTTAATCTTCATAAACAGAAAATCACACTTCAGTTAAGATCAACAATTTTGTTCTTAGTTCAGAGTGATCTTAGTAGTTAACTGTTGAAGATTAGTAAAGGTGACAGAATTCAGATTTTACTCCTCCTGAATGACACAGTCTATGAACTTATTATGAAGAACATATGAGAAATTGGATGTGGATAGATCAAGGAGAAGATGAGCAAAGAGATATGAATAAAGGCCACACGAGCAAGGTTAAGACTTGGGGCCAAATAACAAACATCCAAAGACTTAGCCTTAAAGGTCTAGCAACTGACTAACAACCTTCTATATAATCCAGCAACATTCAGCCTTCAGCTTGTAGAAAAATTAGTGTTTCCAAAAGAGCATTTCCCAAACAATTGACCTGTTATCTTAGACTTGACTTAAACTGATTCCAAAATCAATATCTCAGCAGCAGCACTTTACTACTCATAAGGCACATATAGCCCACTAACCAAGCAGCAATTTAGCAACAACCAACAGTTCAAATACAGACAGTCCAGCCCCAAAGCATTATACATACATTCTCAATTCAGTTTATCTCCCCCTCAAAATGTGCAGAGATTTCAACCAAACATCACTTATTTTTCTTAAAAGTACACAAAGATGCAGCAACTAAATGCACATTACAGATTTAAACTACATGCAATGACAGGACCCTTGGTACTAGGTGAAGGTCTAGCCTCTACATATGGCATGGGTTTCCAGACAGAAGACATCTACCTTTCTCCCAACTTCCATTTGATATACCAAGGAGTCATGCAGACCTATGCATCTACTCATGAACATGAATAACTAACTACAACATGAAAAGTTCTTCTGTGAGTTATGCATGAGACAGATGATCAGGAATTGGTCATTTCAATACAACATCAATCAGAAGCATTTATTAACAGGATAGTATTCAATAGTTATAGAAGAATCATTCTGATCAATCATTCAAAAACTCAGAGAAGAATTATTCATGCCATAAAATAAGTAAAACAAGAAAGGGTAAGAATGGGGTTTAACTGACCTTTATGTGCCTTGAGTTTTTATTCAACCCCTTTTATTTCGTCCATCAAGGCACACCTGCAAGACAAGATTATCTTGCATATATAGGAACCCAAGAACTCTTGGGTCCTGTCAGATGAGTAACACCTCTAACAGGTGTACTCCAAGCACTCAAATAATCAAACTTTATGATTGAACAATTATTCATTACATGCCCCACATTCCCACAATAATGACATGATATGAATGAATTCATGTTCTTCTTAAATGCATAAATGGAGTGATTTTGCGAGATGGCATTAACTCTGCCATATCTGTCATGAGATATGAAATTTCCTCTCATATGCCAACAGTTCTGAACTGTATGGTCGAATCTTTTGCAGTTGTTACAATGAGGCCTTTTATTTGAATTCAAATTTGGCCTTCTTTGTTCATTAAGGTTTCTCTGGGTTTTTAGTCCAACATTGTTGAGATACTAACAGTCATGCATCCTATGCCCAATTCTATTACAATGAAAACATTGAATTTTCTTTTTCTGCACAGCATGATTGTTGCCCTTTTTTTATTCATTCAATTTCTTAGATGCATTCATGTCATCTGATCATTACATGGCAGTCATCCATAACATGACCTGCCCTATCACAGTAGTGGCATGAGACATTTCTTTTATGCTCATGTGAATGAATGGGAAAATTTTTTATCACATGCACTGGATTATTAGACTTCTCAGAAGTAGAAACATTCAAAGCATGAACATCATTCATGGAACTAGCAGAAGCAACTTTTGCATTATTCAGATTTAAGTTTCTTTTCTGTTTACCCGTCTTTTTCAGATTTTTATTTTGTTTTTCAGATTTTTGAGCAGTAAATTGGAACACAGGTAAAACAGAACTAGAGACAAAAGAGGTTTGAGTTTTGTTAGCAAAATTCTTCTTATTTCCAGGGTTATAGCCCAACTCTTCATTTTGGAAATTTATTTTAGTTCCAAGAATCTTGTCTAGATTGTCCTTTCCTTTAACAAATTTAGACAGAGTTCTTAAGATCATGAATTTCTGAATTCAGGGAATCAATCTTAACATTATAGTCATCAATTTCAGTTTCACATGAGATGACTTGTTGATGAAGTGCATCATTTAGGCTTTTCAATATTTCAATTTCCTGTTTAAGTTTTTGTTCCTTATCGACTTCAGCTTCTTTTAAAATGCGTTTTCCTTTTTCGTTTGCCAATCATTTTTCTGACATTACAGTATTCAAGACCATTAGCTTCTTATTCTGTTCTTTCAGATGGCTATTTTCTTCCAACAGTTTATGTTCAAATTGATCAGCTTCCTTTTTCTTTTCAAGCAGCAGCTCATTTTCTTCTTTTAAGGACATGATTAGACTCTTCTGCATGTCATCATCAGAATTAAGATCATCAATTAATTCCTTTAAAAATGCTCATTCATTGCATGAGTTTTCAGTTTCAAGGAGTTTGTTTCTAAGACTCCCATTCTCAGATTTCAATCTATTTAATTCAGACTTCTCCTTGTTAAATTCTTGTAATTTCATTTTAAGATTGTCAATTTCAACTCTCAGTGTTTTATCTTCAGCATTATCAGATTCAGCATGGTTAACACATTTTTGTTTCTTTTTTAATGATTTGTTTTCCTTTCTTATTTTCTCATACATTACAAACAAATCAGTGTAAGCTTCCTCCCATTGATCTACTGTGTAATCTTCGAAAGGAGAGCTTACCTCTTCATCAGTAGTTTCAGCACTTGACACAAAGCATTTGTGGTCTTCCTTCTGTTTCCGGACTGAATTGATCTTCTCCAAAATTTTCTTAGCAGTCCTGCACACATTCACACTAGGAAACATGTTAACATGTATCGCCCTTTTTACCATCTCCAGGGCTTTCAAGTTATCCGCATTCTTAAGTCTTTCAACAATAGTCCATATGGATGGATCCTCTGGAACATTGTATGGACTGTGTGCAATCAAGACCCATAAGTTCGAATCTACAGAGATTACATGATCTCTGAACTTTCCTAGCCAACTATAAAAATTAGAACCATCAAATCTCGGTGGTTCGGCTATGGAAATAGATTTAAACCAAAGACAAGAACACAGAGGATGCACCAAAGTTGCAGGATCTGATCTGTAGATCGTCGGATCTAAGGACACAGAATTCCGCTCTGATACCAATTGTTAGGATGACAATGATGCAATAAGAATTCAGAGGGGGGGGTGAATGAATCTCCTTCCAAAAAACTTGATCAATTTAAAGCTTAAACTACAGACTTTAAACTTATGCCGAATTAAAAGCAATTAAGTTCTGTTGAATAATAAAACCAATGACGCAGTTAATCGAACAGATGAACTACAAAAGGCAGACTCCCAAGCAAATCTATACTGTTGATGCAATCAATTCAAGCATGTGTGTACACTAAATCCTTTCAGTCAGAACCGTAGATGGAAGCGAGCCTAACATATATCTAACGGTTGACGAATTAGCAAGCAAACCACAGAACACAGGATCTTTTTAGGTGGTTCAGTCCTCAGGACTTACATCCACCCCACACTCCAACTAGAGTGTGGATTCCGCTATCAAACAGCTTGAACGGCTGGGCCTCACAGCTTGTCAACAACAGCTGAGCTTCATAGCTTGCTTAACCGCTGACTAACAGCTTGATCCGCTAGGCAATACAGCTTAGCCACCGCTGCCTAACAGCTTGATCTGCTGGGCCTTACAGCTTAGCCACTGCTGATACACAGCTTACAAGAAGTATGACATTGCTGCCGTTGTTGTTGTTGCCGTTGCTGTTGTTGGCATTGCTGTTGCTAGTATGACAATGTTTAAATTTCTATTGACCCTTCCTCATAAGGAAGATGTGGGGTCAATGGCGTGTAAGCACGTGACTTTTTGGCTTGAAAACGAGGTTTGTATTTTGGAGTGGTTACTAACCTAGAAGGGGTTTTGAACCTAGAGTTTAGTTTTGGTGGTTGCTATCTTGAAAGCATTTGGGCGACATAGTTTGGTTTGGTTCTGGGGTTGCTGACTCGAAAGGAGTTGTGAACAAGGATTTGGGTTTGGTTTTAGTGTTGTTGAGCCGAACGAGGTATGAGCAACAGGGGTTTATTTTTTTGGTGTTATGGAGTTGCTGACTTGAAAGAGGTTTGGACAACAAGGGTTTGATTTTTGCTTTTGCGGTTGCTGACATGAAAGGGATATAGGCAACGGGGGTTTGGTTTTTGGTGCTTTGGAGTTACTGACCTGAAAGAGCTTTGTGCAACAAGGGTTTGTTTTTTTGGTCTTTTAGAGTGTTGACTTGAAAGAGGTTTGGGCAACAGGGGTTTGTTTGTTTTTTCTTTCGTGTTTTGCTGTTCCTCTTTTTTGAATGAGTGGTCATGTCTCCCTTTCAAACCATGGTGGAACAGGTTTCTCGAGTGGAGGATGGCTGCAATGTTGATTCATGACGATTGATGATAATGTTTTTCTTTTTCTTTCTTTTTTCCATGTTACCAACTCGGGCGCCCTTTCGGGTTTCACCGAAGCTAGCTCCCTCTAGTTTTTTTGGTGCGTCTTTTTGAGTTTTCACATTGAGAGGTTACCCATTTTTGCTTGAAATGCCCTTTTGAGTTTTCATCTCAGTTGGGTTTTAGGCGTTTTTACCCTTAGACATCCCTATGATGGGAATGACTAGGTCCATCAGGGTACCTCTATTTTAAGTCTCATTCTTTTTTTTTAAAGACCAATGGGCTCCGATGAAGATGAATTTGCTGAAACGGGTAGCGTGTAACATCCCGAGTTGTTGTTGTTTAGCCACACATGTAGCATGGAGATTGTGGATGTATGGGGGTTGAAAGCCATAGAACTAAAGGCAGTATGCTTATAAATGGTTTCTGGCCTTGAAGGTAAGGGACCCAGGGTATAAGCAATGTATGATTTGTGGCCTTGATGAGCATGGAATCACAGAGTTTTGTGTGGTAGCTAATCTAGAAGGTGTTTGGAACCCAGGATTGTTTTTGTGGTCATTAACCCGAAGGGGTTTGGGATCAGGGCTTGAATTTTTTGTGACTGCGAGTCTTAGAGGGCATGGAACCAAAAGATTGTTTTTTTTGTGTGGTTGTTATGGCTTGGAACCAGAGTTTGGATTTTTTGTGGTTGCGAATCTTGGAGGGCATGGAATTAAAAGATTGAGTTTTGTTTTGTAGTTGCTAATCCGAAAGGGGTTTGAAACCAATGTTTACATTTTTTGTGGTTGCGACCATGGAAGACATGGAACCAAAGGATTGAGCTTTTTGTGGTTGTTAATCTGGAAGGGGTTTGGAGCCAATGTTTGATTTTTTTTGTGGCTGCAAGCCTTAGAGGGCATGAAACTAAAGGATTGTGTTTTTTGTGGTTGTTAACCCGGACGGGGTTTGGAACCAAGGGTTTAACCATATGCAAATAGAAGGCCAAAGGGTATGAGTTTGAATGTCTACCCATGAGAGGCCTAGTAAAAATATGGCTTTGATGATGGTGAATTTTTTTCTCTTTTTTCTCTTTTCCGGTTGACTTGGACACGGTAGGAGTTTCACACAAAGCCAATTTTTTCTTATTTTTGCCTGTGCGCCCTTGTAGGTTTTCACACAGTAGGAGTTTCTCATTTTTGCCTGAGACGCTCTTTCGGATTTTCACCTCAGTCAGGGTTCTTTGACCTTTTTACCGTTATGCTACTTGTGAACAAACTACCTAAGTCCGTCGGGGACCTCGTTTTTAAGTCCCCCTCTTTTTTTTTTTGCACTTCGAGCTTAGATTTTGATAGCATGGTGGTCTGCTACAGGTAGATAGCATATGCACTCATGCCTAGGGGCATAGTGGAGCTTCTTGCGCTTTCCATTGAGTGAAAGGATTATTTTATTTGTGCTTTTCATCATGAACAGACCCCTTTTTGGGGTATATCTGTAACTTTTGACCCCTTTCTGGGTATTTCTGCAATTTTTGACCTTTCCTGAGTATTTCTGTAGTTTTTGTCCCTTTCTAGATATTTTTGCAGTTTTTGACCCTTCTTGGACATCACAGTCATTTCTTGATTGTGCTAGGTGCTTCCGTCATTTCTTGACTTTTCAAGATGTTTCCGTCATTTCTTGACTTCTCGGGCTTATCAGTCATTTCTTGACACTTCGTGATGTTTCTATTATTTCGTGACATTTCTGAGTATAGTTCTATCATTTTGTGACATTTTTTGGCGCTTCTGTCATTGCTTGCCATTCCTGGTCATTTCAGTCATTTCTTGACTTTCTAGACTCCACTATTATTTCTTGACCTCCTAAGATATGTTTGTAATTTACTGGGTATTTATAGACATCTTTATCATTTTTTGACTTGTTAGGATATTTATGCAATTTCTTGGGTTTCATTAGACTTATCTATCATTTCTTGTCTTTTCGAGGTATATTTGCAATTGCTCGATTTCCCTGGACTTATTGGATACGGTCAGTCTTAAGCAGAGTTTAGAAGAGCGCACACCGCTTCAAGGAAGTGGCATGGTCTCTATCCATCGAGTCGTGCAGCAGGCGTGAACCTGAACATGGGTATTTTGGTAATTTTGGGACAAAACAAGAGCTTTGTGCAATTTCTGAATTAAATAGGGGCTTTTATGCAATTTATGGAAAGTTCAAGGTTGGTTCAGGGTATTTTGATAATTTTTGGACTGGCCAGGGACATTTTGATAATTTCTAGAAAGTCCATGATTTTTCTGTAATTTTGGACAGAGCAAAAGATATTTTTGTAATGTCTAGACTGAACAATGGTCTTTATGTAATTTTGGACAGATCAGGGGTATCTTTGTAATATCTGGACTGAGCAAGCAAGGGTATATATGCAACATACCCTTATTGAGCTTCAAAATGAACACAAGGCACAAAACAAAGGTCCACGCTCCAAGGATTTTTTTGTCTTGAATGAGGACCCCTAGGGGGTATTTATCGGGCCAGGAGGAGTGGGGGACCTACCCGACCGGGTAGGTTCCTTGGGGAGCTTCTTCGGGCCGGGTACGTCTCCATGGGAGAGAGAGAGAGGGCTTGGCTGATCTGGGTAGGTCCCCACCTACCCGGCCCAGGTTGATTTTCTCCCATTTTTTCTGTTTTCTTTAATTTCTTTTAGGGTTCAGCGGTTCCATTTGTTGCTCAAGAAAGAAAACCCTTGAAGAGAAGGAAAAAATTATGCAGCAGATTTTCAATCCCTGACTAGTTGGTTCAGCTACCCAATTGTCAAATCTTTTTTTCAGGTACTAAACCAAATGCATAGCTAAAAAGAGAAAGTGACATGGGATTTTGTTTGATTTTTTAACCAAAAACAGATCTTTTTTTTTGGTTGGCTTTTCCATGCAAATGGAGAAAGGGTTGAGATATTCCCTTAGCATGCATGCCTCAAATGTTCCTTTTCTTTTCACTTGAGTGCTTGTTTAAGACCCTGAATAAAAAATGTATGTAAATAATCTTCTATTACATCATGATTTTAAACAATCCCATTATGGCACCATTAACCAGCACCTAATTTTTAACTTTTGTGTGATATGGGTGCACAAATAGCCTCCGTTTTTGCCAGGTTTGCAGTGGCAAATGTTGGTTTTTTGTACACTATGCGACTTCCACAATTGGTTTACTTGACCCTATGTTTATTTTAGTCAGAAGATATTATTTCAAAGTTGTGGTGTGGTGAGTGTTAACAAAACAATTGTTTTATTTTTTGCAGTGATTCCTGAGTGTGAAGTTAATATATTTAGAAGCTTGCAAAATGTCTACCGGTCCGGGACTTGAGTCACTTGTAGATCGTAAGTAATCACTGGTCAAGATTCCCCAGTTAGTTTTCAATTTATACTTATCATCTTCTTCAACTATTCTCAAGAAGCTTGCAGAGTTAGTTTAGTGAATTCGGCCTGATGATGACAAGAACCTCATGATGATTGTTCTAGATGTCTACTTGTACCCTCTTTCTGTTTTTGCTCTAATATGTTTGGAACATTATATCCTTGATTCTTTTGAAACAATTTCTTGTCATTTGATCATTTGTTTTCTTTTCTACACGTGCAGAAACGATATCAGTCATTACAAATGATGGAAGAAACATTGTGGTGGGTGTTGGAGCTTTCTTCACAAGCTTCTCCTACTTTAAATATGACCAGTGACGTCGAGTGCTTTTTAGACAAAAAACCAATGAAGTCCCTAATTTTTAACAACAGTCACAGCATACTTTCTCCTTCCTTGATTCATTATAAAGCCAAATCTAGAGTTATCCATGAAATCCTCTGAAATTTACCTGCCTTTTTATTTTTCACATGGACGTCTTAAGTTTGCATATCCTGACATCTCATTACTTCCTCCTGCTCTTGGACCAAAATAAGAGATGGGAACCTTTATTTGGACTGTGTTGAGAGCTGGATTTGTTGGTAGGTTCATGCTTCGATTCTTCAGGTAATTTTGTTTTTTTTTAATGTAGGGAATTTTGAAAGGTTTTGACCAAGCTACGAACATCATTCTCGATGAATCACATGAACGAGTTTATTCCACAAAGGTTCATCCTCTTCATTTTCATGGAAATGCATAGCCTTTTTGATCTGTATAATCCATTGTTCTTAATCATTGAAGTCTGATACATACTGGCCCTGTTCCACATGGACAAATATGTAGTTGTACTTGGTATAATTCGAGTGAAAAAAATATTGTTATGGATGTTGCTATTTTTTAATAATTACAAAGTATTAGCACTATCCCTCATGGACAATTGTGTAGCTGTTCATAAGCTATTGCCATGCATGTGGTGCAAGTGATTGCCTTGCATTTAACTATTCTGATTAGAAAGTCTCATTATATTATGGGCTTGATGTTTGGGACCAGTTAAACAATGTGCAAAGCTTGATTTGACCAGTTGATGCTATGGACCATTGTACAAATAATGCCAAATTCTCTAACAGATATGAATATCCATCAAGATTTGTCATCTTGCTTGTTGGCAACATCCCAGTAGGTCAAAAGAAAAGGTATCTTGTTTCTATTCTTTGAGAGATTGAACGAGTTCCTGAAACAGCTTGTCATTTCAAAAAGGATAGAAACCATCTTGGCATCCTGGAAGGAAGAGATCTCGAGGAATGGCAATCCATGATCTTTATGATATTCATTACAGTATACTGCTGGACTTTCATCTGGATATATTTAGAATTCTATCTTTAAGTCCAATATTTCTGGGTTCCCGATCAAGGTCTGCAGTACTGCCTGGTACGTATTGGTACTGGCCTTGACCGGCCCGGTTTGGCCATTTTGGTACCGGTGCCGGCCGCTACACAAAACCTAAACCGGACGAACCGGGGCGGTACTGGCCGAATTAGCTGGTCTGCCCCGGTTCGCCCAAATGGGACTGCCCGATACAAGGGTCTGTCCTCTCATGGGCTGCACTTCGCAGTCCTGTGAGAGGAAGACCCTTCGGCCCTTGCACAGCTCCCCCCTCCCGCAGCCAGCTAGCCACCAGTCGGCTGCCGGAGCTCCGCTGGCCACCGCCATCGGTGATCGCCCCACTGCGATGCGAAGTGCGAAGATCCGGCGCCTCTTCAAGAGACCGCAGCTGCATGGGCTGAACCGGTACCATACCGGTATGTACTGGTACCCGTATCGGTACTGGCCCTGACTGGTACACTGGTACGTACTGCAGACCTTGTTCCCTATACCTGGTAGCAAGGGTCCTTTTGACTGCAATTTAGTCCCATATGGCTATTGGTGCATGACAAAAGAGAAGATGGCATTAGGCTGACAGCCAAAATAAAACTATGTTCAAAAGCTCTGGGGTTTAGTCATCACCTAAACTAATCTTATGATTGATGGGGTTATGTTCTGTGGTGATCTTGATGATGCTGCTGATGAATTTGAAACTCCAATAATGTTTCACGTATGTATTATTTGTATGTGGTTGCATACACATGCACGTATACTTGGGCATTCACACAAATGTTGTAGTGCAGAATATGCAGTAGCTGGAAACAATTTGAACCTGTTCCCTAGAAAGATAACAATATATGTTATATATATTCAAGACTACTGCATACCTTATTACGTCATGTCGATGACTTAAAGGTGGGTCTTACAACAATCAAATGAGTTTAGGGCTTAAACTAACGTCTTCAGAGATGGATGCCTTGAACATTGATCAGATGGATGAAGGCATGATTGCCTCTCTTCTTACTTTCCACAGTGTGAGATTGAGGTGCTTCAGAAAATTGTGGTTTGAATAATGGACGGAATTGATCACAATGCAAACAAGGGAATTGCATTTGGCTTACAATTCTAATTATCAGGATCTACTTGCTGTTACTAGACAGAAGAAAGATGTTTCCGAGGGCTTCTATGAAGATTTAAATTTGGCCAATTGACCCTGCTGAACTGAGTGTGAATGAATAAAGCATCAGTTGTCGACATGTTCTGCTGTGGCGACTGATGAATTTGTTGGTCTCCTTGGGGAGCAGCCCCTTGTTCCACTTCTCTAGAAACCACATGGGATTTGAATGATATATGTGTTTGTGAAATTTGCCTCAAGTTTCCTAACTGTCAGAAGCTTTCATTTAATGGGGAAGGATGACCCAGTGATTATATCATTGCCTGACCAACTTGGGTTCATTACTTTCAATCAATATTCAGAAACATGATGTCAGGTTGGGGATTGGTTGGCCAACTTGGTGCAAGGCAATCTGACCCATGAAAAATCTAAATTGGCATACTAGCGACTTCCATAGTTCATTCCTCATTTTATAGATCTTCAACCCCCACCCCCCAAGTAAAAGACACATCTTCCTGCTTGTTGTTGAGGTTCACCTGTCACTCTATGTGATCCACCTCTTGCTGAATTAGATTGGCCAGCTGGCATCTACCACCACCAGAGGCCACTGAGAGGCAGCAACCAAGCGATTAGCAGCTGCAGCCTGCAGGGGGTAGGGTAGCGGTTGGAACATTGGGCGACCGAAATACAATTAAGATTATCTTTGTTGCATTTGTCTTGCCTGATCCATGTGAGAAGTGGATGTGGCAGCCACTCTTGAAAGCTTCCGTAAATGGAACAGTGGTTCAGTTCATAGAAGTTAGTTAAAAGGTCATGGATCTCGATCATTTGGGAGGGAGGAGTCATGTACCTTAGTCATTTTTTTGTCAAAAGAAGGTTTCTAGAAATTTAGTTTAGAGAGTGATATGAAAGCTGCTGACATTAATGTCGGGTCAAAGTTTCATTGGTTTGCTCAGTCTTTTCATTGCAAGGTTTAGTTCCCAAGATATTTTCAGTGCTGGCTTGAATTGCTTGGTAGATTGATTATTTTAAAGCTACAATTTGGATCAGATGGGCTCATACTTGGATTGACAATATTCAACCTATGACATTGGGGGAGCAGCCCTAACCTGTGCCAATCAACCTGAAAGGGATGAAGTCTAAAAAGGCACTTGTATCATTTACTTTCAATTTGGTTTATCTCATGCAAATCTCATACTATTGATTCTCTTGCCTTAACAAATAGCAATAATGTTCATCTTGACCACCATCACCCATATTTCTCCTAGGAAATGCCTCTAAAGGCTACGGGACTAGTGTAGGGTTTTAAGATGGCAGAGAGCTTAGTGCATGCCCAGAGTGGGGGTGCTGTTATGTGCTTCATAGGTGCGCACCTTTGGAGATCTTGATGATCTTGTGACATGCTGTAGCCTCACATGTTGCATGAAAAATTGAGAACAGGGAGGTTATAAATTTTTGTGGAAAACTCCTTTGGTATTTTATTCTATCCTATTATTCCGAGGTTGCTGCCTGGCCTCGTCATCAGCCAGGATGGCAGCATCAGGCAAGGATTGAAGGGGAGCACCATAGCAGCCTGCTTGACATGGGGGGGGGGGGGGAAGCATCCAAGTGGGAATCCCTCTTCCTGGCCACACCCAGCCAACGAAGAGGCAGCGGCAGCCCTCCAGAGCCGAATGCTCCTCCTGCCTGTGAGATCCTCCTGCACTGTCCATGGCGCTGTGCCTCTGGATCCCATCTAGGAGAATGGGCAGCCTGATCTGCACATCCTAGATCCTGTCGCTGGATGAGGAGGCAGGGCTCCCAGATGGCCTGGTCGTCAATGGCAGCAGAGAGGGAGGCGAGGTAGAGGGAGATGACAACTCTGCCAGGCCGCGCTCAATGACATGGTTGGGAGGGGCAGTGTGGGGCTTCTGGAAAACAATGGTTATGGCATAGCAAAGCATTGGAGAGTGGGAAATCAGGCTGGGGAGGTCGGTCAATGGGCCAGGGCTGCCCGTGCGCCAAAAATCAGGCTAACCTAAGCTTGTGGGCTGGAATTGGCCCAATTTTTGGCCTGGTTGTGGTCCATGGTCTCAAAAGGTCAGCCTGATTTTTGGCCCACTATCTGGCCTGGCCTTGAAGCCCACAGGCTGGCCCCACCCATTGACAGCCCTTACTGTGCTCCTTGAAATGGGACTGTGCTATGAGCCGTGGAAAAAACATCAGCAGACAATTGCAGTAGCATGGGTGGCTCTCTGACCCTGCTGGTGCTGGAGATGGAGTCAGCATAGGACAACCACCGTGATGGGTTGCGGTTGAACTCTAATCCGAACAGCTCTGTTGAGCAGGGTTTGCCGTGTCAGTGCGATCTCGTTATGGATCATGAGAGATCTGAGTCACGATCTGCCTGACTTTCTATTAATTATTTAAATAATTTTATAATATTTAGAAATTAGTTTGATTTTTTGAAGTTAAAATTTTATTATAATAATAATAATAATAATATACGCCATAGATCTTGCATTTCATGGATGAAGAGCATGAAACTCTATTTTTGAGTTTGTTGATCATCTAATCATGATATAATGTTAAAAAATAGTTTAAACGAAAAAGTAGACTAAATAATTTATGGATACTTTTAGATTGATAAAATAGTAGTTCTACAAGTTAAAATATCGGGTAAATAGCCCAAACATTGCAAGAACTTTTGATTTTACAAGAAAAAGGAAAATAAAAAATAACTTCGAAGTTGTGACTCGACCAGGTCAGTCCGTACCAGATCATGGGAGATCCGAGTCAGTCTGGATCTTCATTCCAGCAAACCCTGCTGTAGAGTGGCTTTTAAGAAAACATTTTTTTCTTTTCTTCCTCTCCTCCACTTGTTTTTCTCCTCTTCCTCTATCTCTGTTCAGAAAATAGGGAAATGTTTTTTTTATGGCCCTTCCTTTCTTTTTCCCTTCTCTTTTGGAAGGTGAAAAGTTTTGGCTTTCTTTCTTCTCTTATGTTCATATACTTTGCTTTAATCAATGACTGGTGGGGGGTGGGGTGGGAAGGTGGGATTACAAAATGGCTAGTGTGGTGGAAAAAACGTGGAGAAGACTAGAGGGAGATATGTGAGGAGAAGGGCGATAGTAAAGTGTGTTTGAGCATTGTGCAGGTTGGCCAGCCCAACCCGTATCTATGCAAAACACTTGTGAGGTTGACAATTGGGATGGATCAGGTTCAGGCTGACCTCCCTCAACGTTGGGCTAGTGGTAGGGTTGAACCTAACCTGACCCAACTTCCAGCCCTAGTATGACCTTGAATGACATGGATGGACAGGCCTGGGGAGCTTGCCTCAGGAAGCAAGATCCAGTGTCAACACCTGCTGACCTGAAGGGTTCATCACACATCTGGGTAACTGAGATGACCTTATCTTTTCTATTTATGAATATGACATGCTGACTGCTCTCCAGAGAAGATGATTGTTTATGTTTTGTTTGGAAAGAACTGATACCATTTGTTGGCACACTTTTGCACATAACTTTGGTTGTTTCTCAGGCCTGTATTTTGTACCTAATTATATCCCTCACTGTCTCTTTGTTTTTCAGAAAGATGTTGCCATTTGTGGGTGCTGTTTTGAACATTTTGCATTGGTTGTTTTTCTGTCTTCTTTTGTGGGCTGTGCATTGTATCCAGTTGTATGGTTCATTGCTCAACCAGCTCAACCAAACCCTCCCCCTTCCCCAGCAGAAAAAATGGGAGAAAAAAACAAAAAAGGTATGGTGCATGGTTGCACGTGCCTATTGATCCGCCAGCTTGATGCAAGTCTGGTTCTCGTCAGATCCATCTCTAGGATAGTAAAAGGTGAATTTGTTTTCTGTCATCAGGATCATAGCAAGTGAGCAAAACTGGTGTAGAACTAAAGATTCTGTAGAATTCCGAGATTCTATTGCAGGTTCATTCACCTGAAGAAGATTTTACCATCTAAAGATGGTAATGAATAGAGTCTCCTTAACTTCTACCGTAATACGTTTCATGATTGCTATTTAGATGTGTCATTTCATCTACGCTTAATCACCTTTTGCTCTGCTCCTTACAGCAAGTTGGAGTGGCAACCTATCTGTACGTGCAAACAGCCCCTAAAGAAGTCAAGTGATTTAAGCAAGTGTAAAATCAATTCTTTAGCGGGGAAGTTTAAAAAAGGGGAGATGAATTGGGCGCCAATTTTTCTGTTTGAACAAGCTCTTGTTCCTTGACTTATGCACAATGTACACACAAACAGCCTACAACCCCCACTCTCCCCCCCCCCCCCCCCCCCCAAAAAAAAAGAACATGCATTGTATATCCGTGATATTTTAGCTGTTTGAGCAAGCTCTTGTTCCTTGATTAATGAAAATCAACTGCTAATGTCATTAGTGCTTGTTTGGGGTAAGTTGGTTTTGACTACCAAGAGGCTCTTCTTTGAACTGCATCTGAACCTGTTGTGCACTTGCCGTTGATCGTGTCTGTAGTTGTCTCCTAACCAAACAGTTCCCATAATTGTGTATTTTCTTGGTGATCTGTAGGAGGGTGTTCAGCAACTCGTCTTAGGCTTGTACATTATCAGGGGCGACAACATGTAATTGCTTTCTTCCTCTAGTTTCATATGAACTCAGAGTTTCTTCCTTTGCCTTCTATAAGACACTTCTGTTCTTCCTGTCTCATTTGTTTTGCTCATTTGCAGAAGCGTAATCGGAGAACTGGATGAAGAGCTTGATGCAAATCTAGACTTGTCGAAATTGAGGGCTCAACCTCTGAAGCCTGTCATACACTGATTCGTTTGGAAGACGCCCAAGCTGTTCGTATGTTCTGTTGATGTGGGTGGTTATGACCTGTGGGCTCTATGGTCAGTACAAACGGCGGGAAAAGAAATCTGAAGCAAAGCCTTTAATGTATCATTAAGAGTGTCTCATCGTCTCTTGCATCCACTTGATCGAGAACATAATCTTTTGGCAGATGAACGCGTCGCTCTGAACTTAATGTATGTCTAAATGTTTTGCTTGTTAGTATGGCTTCAGGTGGAGGCAAGTTCATGTCGGTATTGTCTGCATAGGTTGAAGTAAACCCCAGGCAGAGGTTCTGCCGTTTGCATGAGAACTAGACTTTATAGTCACATCTTTAATATGAGAACTTTCTTTAGTCTGGCAACTTCATGTGGAGGTCTCTGCGTGTGCTTGGGTTTTTACTGTGGGAGTGAATCTGTCAATTGGTACCCACACTTGGTGCCCTGCTTTTTGAGTCCATGGGGCCAGGTTCGAGTTAAGGACACACCCCCCCACCCAATCACCTCTTCCCCTTCTTGCCTTCGATTTCTGCTCAGTGTGCACCATTTCTGCAGGGGTAATGTTGCCTCATATCATGGGGTGCAATTTGTGCTTAGTTATTTTATAAATACATCCATGATTGATCCATTCCGTATGAAGAAATCAGAGAAAGAGTAGATTCCGGATCAGGTTTGGTGGTTTGCAAGACCACACAAAAAGGGTCCTTAATCCACTGAGCCGTGTGGATTTGAGACAAACCATTGGATTCATCAAGTTGATGGGTTGAAGTATGATGTTGGAAATCTTTGATTCCCTCTTCTTGATTGGGATTGACGTAAAATTACCGGAATTTAGAATTAGAATCCACTTTTTGACAAAGGAATTCCTTGTTATGTTTTTGAAATCCAAGAAGTCTTGCCTTGTACGTTAGATACAGTACATTCAGTTCTTGAGAAAAAAAAAAACAAGAATACTTTTGCAAACGACAATCAAAGCGAGACGAGGGTGAGGCGTACATGCAACCTGTTTATAGGATGAGCTGTGTTTAAAACAATAGACTGATTTGAAGGGTACTGACTAGAGGAGTGAGTTTATAGAAATTCTCAATCAAAAGTTGGGGTTTTCTTAATTATGTAATTCTAACACAGATTTGTAAGGGGTGTTCATTATTTGGTTCAAAGTAAAAATCAAAGTGAACTGACTCATTTGGCTTGGTTTGATTCAGATTGAAACTTAAAAAAATGATTTGTTTTGAAGCCAAACATAACAAAACAAATGTGGTTTGGTTTGATTTCTGACTTTCTCGAATCAAATCAATTCTAATTACATAAAAAATGTGAACACTACATATTTTTTATGGATTGTTCCCCCTACATCTAGGTAAATCATTAGAATACTAGAGATAATATGGTATCCCCAATTTTAGATCCTCAATCCTTCATCTAATAGGTGAGATCAAACTTTTGAAATCGACTTTTAGTCTTCACAGTTGATATATAATCAAAATTTTATTTGAGAGTTTGGACTTTAGAGGCTGTTGATGGGGGTTAAACCAAACCAAGGGAGGCCAAACTGAATCCTCTTGATTTGCTTTGGTTTAGCTTCAAAAGTGTTTGGTTTGACATCTATTTTGGTTACTATGGAGCATTCTCCATAAATCAAACCAAACCAAACTATGAAGAGTCCGCCAATATGCTATAAAAAGTGTTGTATTTGTGATGTCACATCCTCACATGTAATCGCACTTTAATAAATGTTAATCCAACCATGAAATTGGAAGTATGCCTCTAAAAGGAGAGGGGGATAAAGGAAGGAAATGTAAATTTTTCTGTCTTAATTCCAAACTATGAAATCACAATGTACTAATTTGATTGCTGCGTTAGAGAACATTATCACGAAGAGAATGTAATTATAGGTTTTGCCTGAAATTTTAAGGATTACAAAAGAGCCGATGGGATGATTCTAGTGTCATAGCTCGAGGGTTTAGGGCATCTAAAAAAAAATCTGGCGAACTAAAAAATCTCGGATCACACATCTCTCGAGGTTATTTTTGGTGACGAGTAACTTAGACAAATCAAAAAATCTCGGGTCACACACCGTTCGAGGACGATTTTCACTTAACTACTGTTCTCAAACATGGCCTATCAAGCTGGATTTCTTCTTCTAGTAAGTTACAGTTGCTACCTAATTACACTTTAGAAGCAATCACGTCTGACCTTAAAAGAGTTGAGACCTTAAAGAAGCTCAAGAAAATCCCTGCTACTTACTAGAGTTTGTAAGGTATGAAAGTCAGATGAAATGTGGATAAATTGAGTGCATGATGATCTTCCATGTTTGGACGCCTCGTTCTCTTTGTATACTTCCATTGTCGTCCCTATTAACGAGGCATTATGATACGACGCTCATTGTTTTATCTATTATGACTCCAATTCAAGCAACAAGTGTTCGCAGTACCCAATTCTTCAGACCTGACATTCGGCCGGGTGCTGTTGCTGCTTGCTACTGGGACTGCCTTCTCAAGTCTCTGCACATCAATTAATATAGGCCTTTGTCCACGTCATGAAGAACATGAGTTGAGTCTACCTCTTACAAACCTCAACACCTAAGTGCTAAAGGTTGAAGGGGCCAAGACTATAAACTCATTGAACTCACCTGAGGACTATAAAGTCATTTTTCGATATGAACTTTATCTCTCATTCGAGGCTGCAACATTCCCTCTCACGGTCAAGATGGGCCGTGGTTTAGAAGAGAATCTCCCATTCGGGACTCCAACACTCTCTCTCACGGTCAAGATGGGTAGTGGACTTTGACTTGCTCTGATACCATCTTAAATTTTATTGGATTGGGTCATCCAACTCAAAATCTTAAGGTGTTGAGTGGAGAGGGCATCACAATTATAATCACATCACATTGATCATGACAAACACAGAATGCGCGGCTCAGATCATAAGCATGAGCTCTGATACCATCTTACAAACCTCAACACCTAAGTTATAAGGTTGAAAGGGCACATGACTATAAACTCAAGGAACTCATCTGTATTTTCTGATATAAGATTTATCTATCATTCGAGACTCCAACACTACCATCAACTGAGATGACTAGTTACTGTATAACTATGTGTTATTTAAATCACCCCTTCCATCACAACCCCCAGCAAATGATTCGATGCTTCTCTACCTCCACACCTAATCCCGATCCTTCTGCTGATTAACCAGCGCAAATCCCTGGTGCTCGGTGTTGACGTCCATTCACAGCCATGCATGCAGATGCAGGGGGGTGTGTCCGTGTGCGCCCAACCTTCTACGTGGTTTTAGTCTGTGATGTCAGATACCCTTGATGCCTGTTGGCTACTATGGAAAGGAACTCTTTCCGTCTCTGTTTGTCTCAGGCTTGGATTCATTTTTGGTCATTTTTATCTAACAAATTAATAATTAAAGAGAAAATTGTCGTTATATCTCTAAAATCTTGTGAAATTATCCCTGTACCCCTATCTTTATCGTATTTGGTTTGAAGATGGAAGGTGATCTTGTGTTGCAGGCCAAGTTATGTTACTTGTGCGAGAGAATGCCCCGACTGACCTCTAATTACTTATTCGGCCGAGTACAGATTTTAACATGGATGACTTGCCGGTTCTGAGAACACTGGTCCACATACTAAATAATCTCTCACGTCAAAATCTACTATTTCTCACAGTATTGCCAAACGAGGCCTAGTGGCATCACCTGTGTGACGCTTATCTGTCAAGCACTGCATAACAGCCGTCTCTCAAGCGACACATGACAGCTGCACCTTCTTCCTTCCCTTCCTCATGTGCTCATCAGATTAGACAGAGCACCCACCCTCTTGAATGATTTTTTTTGACGATGGTAAATCTAACTAGGTTGATAGATTTTAAGTTTACATCTATCTATATATCTCTCTCTCTCTCTCGATGATTAAATATGAGTCAAGATAAATCATCTCACGAATCAAACTCGTCACCTGTTTACCATGAGACAAAACTTTGGATACTATTGAATGAATTCACTATATGATAAAACACACCCCCAACGTTTGATTGATGAGATTTTGGAAAGCTTAGCAACCAACGTCTTCTCAACTTTCCTTGCCCTCGTAGAAGGAACACGAGCAGCCTCCCTCCTCCAGATAGATCCCTTGCCCTCTTTCCCTCTCCCTACCATCACTGGAAGGAACATGAGCAGCAGTCTCCATGATGAGAAGCATATGAGCAGTCTCTCAAGGTTCCTTGTTTTTGTGTGTGTGTGGGGATTCAAGTCGACGGGATAAGAAGCACAGGAGAGCCATGAAGCTTTTCATTCCGCTGCACATAACAACTGCCTGGGATGATTTTAATCCCAAGTGTTTGGCGCAGCAGAACCTGTAACCCTGTTGCAGGTGCAGACACAGAAAACAGACAACGTTTTAGGACTACTAAAAAAGAAGTCAAAATGTGCAATTTGAAATTGAGTAATACTTAGCACACCTAGTGCACTAATTACACCGGTGGGTGTAATTAGTGCAACACTTATTTTTTTTTGAAAATTTTGTTAAGTGACTCTCATCCCAAATTTACTTGACTCTCACATCATGTCATCAGATAACGTTACGTGAGAGTTAAACAAAAATAAAAATAAATAGTGAAAAATAGTATTTTCACTATTCACAAGGAGTTGAATTTATTTTTACTTTGATCCCCACGTCACGTCAAATTTGAGGTGGGAGTCACTTAAAAAAAATTCAACAAATAATAAGTGCTAAACTAATTACACCGGTGAATATAATTAGTACACTAGGTGCACTAAGCATTACTCTTTGAAATTTGCCTCTCCTTCCTGAAGTGATTTTTTCTTTTTTCTTTTTTGAAAGAACCTTCTTCAAGTTTGACATCATGTAAGTACATGTGGTGGACAAATTAACCCAATAACCTGTGGGTCATTATTTCTGTTTTCCCTCGTCAAGAAAAGAATGCCCACTTCCCATTAATCAAATTTCCCATGGACTTTCAGAGTGTGATGATACCTTTGCTACAGGGATTGGCATACACTTTGCATGGCATGCCAGCTCAGCTCATTCCCAAGAAGAGGATTCAACAGTGACTAAATCATATATGTCAAATGTACAGAATGATCCAGAAGTGGGAGAGAGAGAGAGAGAGAGAGAGAGAGAGAGAGAGAGAGTTAATATGCATACATCTGTCCATAGGCTTCAACAGATCAGATTGACTGCAACCTGTCAAAGCCAGCATCATAATCCTGCCTCAATGTATGTCACATGTACAGAATGATCCGGCAGGTGGGAGAGATAGAGATAGAGAGAGAGAGAGAGAGAGAGCGAGTTAATGTTATGGAACATATATGAGATCACGAGTGATACCTTATAAAATCTTCCATCTTAATTACTGGAAGAAAGAAGTTCTAGAATATGAAAAATCAAAATGTAATTTCAAGTTTCACTACCAAACACTCGCAAAAACATAAGAACCAAGAAAAGTTTAAAAAGGCCCCAATAGCTAGCACCGACTAGTTCATGCCTCCATGGCTTCCACAAATCATCATACGTCGCATGGATGTTGGGAAATTTCGCAACCAGCTACATTCTGTCGAAGACAACACCGGGATCGATCTTGGCCTAACATAAGTTAGCAGGCCTGCAGGTGCGGGTGCGCTCAATTTTCATGTGAAATTTCCACCCATATCTAGCTGATGAATAGTAAAGACCACATGATCAAAGCCTCACCCCAGAAATTAGGCTGGGATTTGGGGTGCAAATCTCTGAAGAACATCGGCAAATCTTTTGGATCAGTTGCCAGGGGTGACATCCAACCATTGTTGCATAATAAAATCTCCCTGTCATATCCCATGACCACACTTAACTAGACTTTTCCCACGTTTATCTTTAGCTTTCACTACGATAGCCAGGTGTGCATGCAGCTGTTGGACTCGTTATTTTTATCGATTTAATCAAGATAAAATAAAATTAAACTAATCTGTAACGGCTAAAAATATGGCATGAAGTCAAAGCCACCATGACCTGTTGTGGCTGTGAAAATTGTAAAAACTGAACAGGCTGCTTCTGCCTTTGCGGGTAATCACGGACCACATGTCCCACCTGATCACATCGAAAACACACTACGGGCATCGAACATGGTCTACTCGGATGGCTACCACCACACCTCGGACACGGTCTCGGCTGGCTAGCTACCGATCCCTGTCGCTGAAAAGAAGAGGGTGCTACTTGTTGCACAGTACCAGAGGAAGCTTGCCTATCAAACTGCTTCTTGAATTTTCTGAACATCCGCTTGAATTTAGATTTAGAGGTAGTACCACTGGCAGAAGGAACAGAAGATGGTAACCCTGACACATTTGATTGACTAACTTGCCGATGCTGCACACTCTGCTGCACTGGCTCAACTTGAGTTCGTCCTCGAGATCTTGCCATATCAAGTTCTAAAGCTACTGCTGCCTGATATGCCACATCTAACTCTGCTACCCTGATTGCAATTAAAGGCTGCCTCAGCTCCGGCTTCAAACCACGCAAAAATTGCTCAGCCTTCAGCCCTTCATCAGCAAGAATATGAGGAGCATACCGACCCAATTCCATAAATTTATTCCGATATTGCAATGCTGACATCTCGCCCTGCGCCAACTCCATGAACTGGTGCATTTTATCCATTCTGAGGTAGGCCGGACTATAAGTACGCTCAAACGAAGTGACGAATTCTTTCCAGGTAATTTGTCGAAGAGCACGAGACCTAAAAGTCACCTCCCACTCCGTGGTCCACCACGCGAGTGCTACCCCCTGCAACTGGAATGTAGCAAGCATCACCTTTTCATCTTCAGTGCATTCCATGGAACGGAACACATGCTCAGTCGCATCTAGCCAAACCCTCACTGCATCTGGATCTGCTTGCCCTTCATAAGTTGGTGGGTGGAATAAAAGAAATTCCTTTAAAGCTCTACCACGACCACCGTGAGGCACATCTTCACTAGGAGCAGGATCAACACGGCCCTGCCCTCGAACATTCGCTGGAGGAGGCGAAGTACCACTCTCTTCCCTCGGAACATCTCGGGGCACATTGACTTGGCCACGACCTCGGCCTCTTCGTCTAGGCGGCATTGCAATCTAAACTTACATGAAAACACACAACAAGGAAATCATAAGTACTCACGGAAAACAACCTAAGCCAGCAATTGTGGTACACATGGACTTGCTCTGGACTATTGTAATTTTAATTCCTTATACATCACCCCAACACCGCTTTGATACCAACTGTAACGACCCGGAGATCCGGATACCGGTAACCCGATACCAAGAACTCGGAGACGCCACCCAAGAGGTTGATGAGGCCCCGTAAGGGTTGGGAGGATTGGTTGAGGAGGTGCATAATGAACTGGAATTACACGCGCAGTTATAAAATAACAATTTTAACGGAAGCAATTAACAATATCAGAGTGATATATTTACATAAGGTAGTCCAGTGCTATACATAATAGTCTAGATCCATACATCACAAGTCCGACACTGTACAAGAGTCAAAATAAACAACTACACGGGGCATACCCCGGCCAAAAGAAAATAAAAGACTGACAAAAGGACCGACCACAGCTGGTGTCTAAGACTTCCCGCCAAAAGCGTGAGAAAAACCTGCGGACTACTGCTCCGGCTCACCTGAAAAGGAATGGTGAGTCTCACAACATAGACTCAGTAGGGTTCACGTGGATCCCTACCTCGCAACTAAAATATAAAGCCATTAAACATGCAATAACATAATGGAAGTGACAGGAAATAAAGCTAAGCATGCATGTGAATAAATTAAAGATGGCTAATTGAAATGCTATTTAATATTCACATGAATAATTAAACTCGAGGATCATAATCTACCAATAGAATAAGAATTCAACAATTTCCAGTGACAGGAGAAAGAAAGGACCACCAGAAAGAAGACCAGACGCGTCCATTGACGACTTATACTGCGTCTCAAGTATCTACACAAGCCTGGATCGCGATAAGCGAGACACGTAACAGTAACCAAAGTCAAGAACTAGTTAGGGTCACACTCGTCAGTGTCAGTCCAAGCCCCTGATCACGTGTGCACACATAGGCTCAATGCCTTGAGCCAGGCCTCTAGCTTGTTTCCCCCCCAATAGGACACTACTGTCAAGCAAGGGGGCCCACATGAACTAGCTTAAAAACCGTAAACCGGGACTACCCCGCCACCTCTCCCAGGTGGGCCGACACTAAAGGTTGTCGGGCTACGACTAGTGGTTCCATCACAAGGAAAGATAAAATTAATTCTATTGGGATCTAAAAATATGCCACAGTTTATAAAAATATTTAAACATGGCGATCACGCATCATTAAACACATAATTAACTGAACAAGATTGAATTTGAAATCTGTAGGAAAGAAACGGTCTAATATAGGGCCGCTACAGTCGTAAATGGTCGAACGACTGACCGCCAAATGATGCTAAGCGGTCTACTAATGGGCCGCGAGGCTCACACCGCCATACAGGTTTAAAGTGTTTACGCGGTCGATGTTTGGGCCGCGAAGGGTCCATAAGCGGTCGCACGATAAGCCGCCAGAGGGTCCAGAGGGTTATACATGGTCTAGAAGTGAGCAGCGAGGCTTAACCGCCTTACAAGGTCAACGGTCGTACGCGGTTGAAACCTCAGCCGCTAAGGTTAGTAGACGGTCTATAGATGGACCGCTACACTCAATGAAACGGTCTAGCGTAAGACCGCGAAGGTCCACCGCCATACGTCGTTTCGTAAGCGGTCTCTGGTAGGACCATTTACCTACCAGAGAATCGAAAACGTGGGGAATGCAATGGCATCCCCTCCCAATCGATTCCAATCGATGGGAAACTAAGTTTTAACCCGTTCCCTACCTTGCCACAACCATTCCACATCAATTTGTCATCCAAAAACATAAAGACGATGGCCATGGGAGGATTAAAACCTAAATGACAATTTCCATGCTCTTAAGACATAAATTCGATGTGCATGCTATTCAAGATATAAAGACGATGGGCCGAGGGGAAATCGATTCTAAGGAGGTAAGGAAGCCATCCCCCTACTTATTTCTAGCCGAGAACGCCGATCTCTCGCCGTTCAACCCGAGGAAGCTGCGCCCTTCTTTAGCGGTTTCCCACCTCCTCGCTCCACCGTCAGCTTCACGACGGCAACTCTAGTCTCCACGCGTCCTGGGCTCGCCAAAGATGCCTCCCGCAGTTCCTGCAGCGCTCCGGGGTGGTCGATCCACCGAGAGGGGAAGAGAGGGCGATGGAGAGAAAGAGAGAGTGAGTGAGAGGGGGGTCCTCCGTGGGTTTGGGGAAAAATGGGTTTTACATATATATTTTTTTGTTTTTAAACCTTTAATTGCTAATTAACCCCCAAAGGAGCAAAATTGGATATATTCCCAAATTGATTTCTAAACTTGCATATAAATGGGTTAATTCACAAGAAATGGCCCATTAAGCCCATTAAAATTTGCTAAATTCATGGATTAATTTATATTTTGATACCAATAAAGATCCGTTAACTAACGGGTCTTACAGCATTAGTGTCAAAAGTCACTCTTGCTCAACGGGGACGTCGCCATAGCTGTGGGGGCAAAAAGTCTACAGTGGCCATCTCTCATTCTGGCAAGACTCTTATTGTCGGCAACCTGCATATTACGTTCGACAGAGGCGAGCCGATCCTGACCTAGGACAAGTATGTCCTAACTATTCCCACTTTCAACCGCTTCGGTCTTCTCTAAAGAACTCGAGAGGATAAGGCATGATTGAAGAAACTTGGTACTCCTGTCATGCCCCGACGCGGAATATCGAGGGCGCGACGAGTCGTAAACACGCGTGTCGATCAGAGCATGTACAATTTTATTTCTAAAGATAGAAATAAATGGGAAAATGATACTTTTATTCCATCAAAATGAAGTTTACAACACTAATTGATAAGCCATAAAGGTAAATTACAACTTTCAATCCCAAAGTACACCATTCTTGTAAAAACACTAATGATCTCCATAAACTTAGGTAAAAAGAAAAATCACTCTCTCACTCTTGTCTATTCCCTTGTTCATTTTCATTTCCTGCAACAATTAACCAAAACGTAGGGTGAGCTAAAAAGCTCAGTAGGATTTTATATCTCTATGAATCAGGCAATCTTTAAGTATTAACCATTTAAACAATTTTCTAACTTGTATCGGAAAGTGTATAAACATGAATGGAATTTTTAAGTAATTGAGATAATATGATATCAAGATGAATTTCCAAGTAATGACTTTGAACAAGTAAAGAATTTCATGTAATTGGTCATTTTCACGCAAGTCAAGTAATTCATGTAATTTTCAAGTAAACAAGTAACAAGTAAATAAGTATGAATAGTGAAATGCCGTATCAAGTAAATCTATCATGCACTTCGGTGTAATGCCACACCATTGGTCAATCAACTCCTATGGGCACAAGTACTTTCGGGCGCTCCCCCCAAGACCAGACCGGGCCCCATTAATGTCAGGCATTGAGTCATATGAATCCGAAGATCTCAAGTACGTTTAGACATCCACTTTAATGTATATGGCCAATGATTTTCAAGAATATGCTGTTTGTAATAAGCACAGATTTGATAAAATTTCAGAAGTTTCAAGAAAAGTAGATAACAATTTAAGGCATCATGTTTAACAACATTAAGTCGTGGAGTTCAAAAATAAACGGTAAGTATGAAGAAAATTTAAGATAGTAATTTTATTAGAATTATTTTTTTTAAGTACCTTAGCTTAATCTCATAATCATAAAACATAAAGTTTTAGTTATGAAAATATATGCTTTATGAATTACAATCATGAGTTTAGATATTAGTATTTAATCATACATTAATTAACCATATGATAAGAAAATAGAATTTTATGTCAAAAATAACTCTAACTCGCTGAAAATAATCTTAACATGTTGACAATGATTTTCATATGTTACTTTGCTGATAAGATGATAAAAATAAAATTTTCATGCTGGATTTAATTTTTAACATGCTAAAATTAATACTTAACATGCTAAAATAATTCTCATACATTAACTTACTGATAGGATGATAAGATAAGTTTACCATGCTGATTACAGAAATTCTCTGATAACAACATAAATTTTATCATGCTAAAAATTATTTTTCTATATTTATTTGCTAATTATTTGATAGGAAAATAGAATTATCATGTTAAAAAAATAGTTTTAATACACTGAAAATAATTCTAACATGCTAAAAATAATTCTAACATGCTGGAATAATTTTACCATACTAGAAGAAATTTTATCATGCTGGAAATATTTTTCATGCATTGATTTACGAATATGGTTATAATTTACTAATATGGTTAAAAATAGATTTTTACATGCAAAAATAATTTTATTCTACAAAATAATTTTTAACATGCTGAAAAATCAAAACATGCTAATATTACATTTTCTTACTTTTGGTGACTATATACATACAATTAATGTGGATTTCCAAGTGATATAGTTCCTATTGGATAATGACTTAAGTTTAGTCCCACATTGAAAGTTACAAAAAATTTCCTTGGCTTTATATGTTGGAGAGCTCACCCTTGGGTCAGGACCCAAGGGGCTTAGGATGTGGGCTCGAGTTCTATGTGGATATAAAACTAGTAATATATATTTATTTGTTTGTTTGTTTGTGCCGAGCAGAGCAGAGCAGAGCAGAGGTGCGGTTAATGAAAAAACGGGAATACCCCTCCAATAAAATGACCATAACTTGCTCATTTCATAACGGAATTTAATAAATGAGCTATCAATGGAAAGTGGATAGAAAAATGAACAAGATGACATGATTTAATTAGAGTTTAGCCTGAGTGACACCTATCTTTTAGACGGATCTAACGAAATATCCCCAAATATAAGAAAACCCTTTGATCTTCCAAATCTTCCTTCAAATCTCCACCAATCTTTGCTGCAGCGTAACTTTAACCTCCAAGGACGAACAAAATGACATGATTTAATTAGAGTTTGGCTTGAGAGACACATGTGGACGCACTTTTTATTAAGTTATTTGGTTCATTCGTGTTATTGGTTTATTAAGTGCGTAGGCGTGCCAGTCACAGAGTGACAATTTATTATGCGCGCCGTCTGATTGATCAGACAATTGTGTAGTTCGTGTCGGGACCAAAACCCGCCGCGCCATAAAGGTCACGGCGTCGTTTACATCCCCTCAGAGAGAGGAACACCCTTGATTAATCGCCAGGAATAAGGGCCTTATGGCCTAAACGTCAATTTTAATGAAAGAAGTAAATAGCATATTGAAAGGTATCGGAGTTCCCCGCGCTGGGGCGTAGAAGGAAGCGTTCGAGATCGTGTCGGTCATGTGATGACCATTTAATATTCGGACGAATGTCCGGCTCGAGAAAAGCGCAATCGTCACGGGAAAACCGGGGCATATGTATGCCGGGGTACGGCAAATTTATTGTTCAGAGAAACGCGAAATATTGGGTTAAATCCCGGTTAAAGCGGTTGGGAACGGATAAGTTTGTCGGCCCTGTGTAAGATCAAGCTGCGACCATACTGCGGTGGGCCCCCCGCAGTCGAAGCCAGGCTCGCGTGGGCAGCGTCAATATTTCCGGTGCCAGAGTGGTAGCGGGAAAATGTCTCGAGATTAGATCCTAAAACAAGGACACGTCCAAAGATAGTGGGCTATAGGCCGAGGATATGGGTCAGACAATGACCATGATCGGGGCGGACCCGAGGTCTAAGCGTGGCCCACGAAGGCCTTATTGATATTCCCATGCAAAGAGTCCGGGGATGATGAGAGCCGCCTCGTCCCATTCAGATTTTGTCGGTCATTCATGGACCACTTTATGTTCGGACAGAGGTCCGTGTTAAAGATACGACGCAAACGGAACTAAACCCGTACAAATGTATGCCGAGTTTACGGTAATTCTAATGAAAGAGCGGAAACGAATCCCAATGTGAACGAGTCCGGTTCGACGAACTATCGGCCCGGAGCAATGTCGGGTTACGGCCGTGTTGAAGAAAATTCCCAAGGCGCAAGCCCGACTCACTGAGGCGATGCATATGTTCCCGTGGACGAGGCCTGGGGGGGAGAGATCTCTGAAATGTATGCCAAGGCACGCATGTTTGCGTTCCAACTTATTGTTTTAATTTCACTTAAGTGTAAGTTTTATTCCAATTGCTCACTTATGTTAGGTATTCTTCTCTTCATCTCATGTTTCATTATTTTTGATTCTTTCTTTCTCATCACCTCTTTTTGTTCGTGTTGAAATTGTATGCAAAATTTGACATGCACAGATACATGGCCATGGATGATGCGTTCAAGTCTAATGTAAATGCAGGGAATTTGTGTTCTCCCATCTTGTTATTCATGAAATGTGCGGATGAATCCTTTTTCTTGATGCAATTCTACTTGATGCATGAGTGATACTTGATTTTGGTTCATGAGGTACAAGTTCGGTCAGGCCTGTAGACCGGGACAGCAGAGGGGTTGCCCCTGCAAGCTGCCAAATGCACCCCTCAGGGAGAACTCCATAATTTTATCACTTGTAGTTCTTCATGTACTGCACTGAATAGAACTGAGCCATTGCCTTCTGTTGATTTAATGAAAGTGCAGCGGGCCTCTTGAGGACAGTTAACTCTTCTTTGCTATTGCTTGCTGGACCCTTCATGGATGACAATGCAACCTGCTGGCATGTATCTTCATGATGAGGAGCTTCATCTTCTAAGTGCCTGTTGCACTGGTGACTCTCATAGTCTAACAATTTAATCGAGACACCATTTGATCTTGCGACTGGTGGCCGAGTTCTAGAAGGGTGTGATGCATCTTCTTGATTGCTGTCAGAGCTTTGAGAGTATTTCCCAGAAGTCTTTTTGGCTTCACCCTTCCAAGGGATTTTTTTTGTATTACCTTCGATGTACAACCTGTCCATAGATTTGCGCCATCTTTGACTGATGTATTTGATCTACTCTTTGGAGGTACAGTTTCCCCCTTTGTTTAGATTGGACTTCATACCTGCACTATAGTCAATCTCTAAATGGATTAAACCATGAATGCAAAGTTGCAAACCCCCATCCGTCACAGCAAGAGATCCAGTTCTTTTCAGGTCTCTCTGTCTTGTGTTGTCTGGCTGCGAAACATCCGACAGCATGCTATCTTTCCAACTAGGCGTGCTTGGGCTGATTTCATCCTCTCGAACATCAAAATAACCTTTGAGTGCCTGAAGAGGAAGTACGGGAAATGAGGAGGTAAGTGAACCCTCCAAATCCTGATGATCGCAGAGCTCATCCTCTCTCATATTTGCAGCTTTGGAACTGTTATCAATTTCAGAGTTCAGAATATCCCATTGTCCAAAATTGGCATTCTCATATCTATCTTTTGGGTTATGGTTAGTATCCAAATCTTCAATCATGGACATGCCATCAGAAGCTTCAATTAGAGCAGCTTGAGCCTTCAAGTCTTCCAAGTTAAAATTCCACCCGTTGATCCCTCGTATGTACTCTTGCTGTGACAAGTACTCTTTATCTCCATATATTGCCTTATTCTGAAGTAGGGAATCTGCATCTTTGGCCTTTAATATTCTAAAACGTTCACCTAGAGGGGCGAGGCCATCGAGGATTGTCCGTGCCAAGGATTCATTTGAATGAGCATGTTTGTAAAAA
Source organism: Amorphophallus konjac (assembly GCA_022559845.1). Classification (NCBI taxonomy): domain Eukaryota; kingdom Viridiplantae; phylum Streptophyta; class Magnoliopsida; order Alismatales; family Araceae; genus Amorphophallus; species Amorphophallus konjac. The sequence continues at coordinate 472,425,437 of CM040118.1, forward strand.
TGATGCTTCAAAATCTTTTCAGAAGTAGGACGCTTCTTTGGATCTTTCACTAAGCATGCAGCTATCGTCTCTTTAAAAGACTTTGAGAATCGCTTCTCTCTTTCATAATCAAGACCTGACGGTGCATTCTGTAATATCACTAGCAACACCTTCATTGGTGGATACTCGGGAAATGGAGCGTGGCCATGTGCAAATTCCAAAGCTGTCATTCCAAAAGACCAAATGTCTCCTTTGAGATCATATCCATGTAATTGCTGCATAACTTCTGGAGCCCTCCAGCATGGAGTTCCCACAAATGTATTTCTTGAACGTTGCCTATCTCCAGTATCAAACATACAAGCAGAGACTCCAAAATCAGCTAACTTCACAGCACCATTGGCACCGATTAAGATATTACCGGCCTTGACATCTCTGTGGATGTGCCCTTGGCTATGGAGATAAACAAGGGCTTCAAGATCCTCACGTAATAGTGTAGCAATAACTGGTTCTTCAAAACCGTCAGGATGAGCAGATTTCATAATATGAAGGCAAGAACCCCCAGCCATGTAAGGCATCACAACCCAAAAACTAGTGCCTGATGTGAAAGAGCAATGTGCACGCAGTACATTAGGATGATCAATTAAGCTCATCGTCTGCACCTCACTTCGAATCCCATCTAGGTCATTACTGCATTTTTTAAGGTCTAAAACCTTGATAGCAACAATTTCATTGTATGGAATACAGAGAGCCATGTGGACAGTGGCACTAACACCTTCCCCAATCTCTTCATACAACTGGTAGTCCTTTAGATTGGCTGGAAATCTCTTCTCAGATACATGTTCCATGATTCTCTCATATAGCACATCATTAATTACCTCTCCCCACTAGAATGACCACAATGCATAAATAAGCTGGCTTATTGATGAAGGCCCACTAAACCAACATGCGGCTTCTTCCAGTTCAGTAATAGTTTCACTCTTTTCAACAAGCAAACGTATTCATGAAGGTCAAGAAATTCCATGAAAGTTGACTTATTTTTGAACCTTGTGTGCCGTCATTCAACTGAATTATCGAACCAAAGAGCTGGCATGCAGGGTTTCATCCGAAGGATTGTGCAGAACATCAACCTATAATAGTTTTGCTGTTTCCACCAATATACTTAAATGAAAGTGCACCCAGTGTATGCAAACTAGAGACGAATCCTTGGATAGCTTATTGAGATCCACAAGCACAACGCCGAATCTCAATTACGCAGCTGGAAACTATCAGAATGACCCAAATCAGAACAGGCCAATACGTTGCCTTTAAGAGTGATGGATATCGGACACCAAAAATGATCAGCTCGAGCATCCGAACGGCGAAGCCCCGGAGGAAACGGGATTCGTGATCCAATCCTCCTCCAACCTTTCCTAACCGGGACAAGAAGCATCCGGCGGATCCCCCGACATGGACGACACGCCCCTGACAGGTGCGGATCTCCGTTCCCGGTCTCCCTCTGCTCTCATCTATCTCTATATAGCAATCTGCTGCCGGCCTTTTTCCTTCCCTTGTGACAGTTAATATTTTCAAGCCGAAGAATTGCTGCCACCATTCTAAAAAATTGCATCCCGTCCTTGTGCACTGATTTCAGCGGCGCCCATTACTCCCCTAATGACATACTAGTCACGGGCATCACTCACACTAACCAGCTCATGGTAGTTTAGTTTATTCCGACGACGAAATGAACTAGGGTGCCCCAATTTATATTTCTCCGTCTCCTTTGCTGGTACAGCACAAAGAAAGTAGAAACAGCGATGGTTACGCTTAGGATCAGAAACTTGGCAAGCCTGGGATCTCTCAAGAAGATATAGTCTGACAGCAGCTCTCGAGATCATTCCATGTTTATCAAACTGCATCTCAACACATTTTTTTGTACGGCTGGAGCTGTTATTTCTGATAGCCCATGCATTGCCAAATGTGTTAAAAAAAATGGGATTTGATTCTAGAACTTGTTGCCCGGCTTTTTGGTGGCAGCCCGTCGGTATTTTATTGTAGAAATTCTTCTTCTGCAACAATCATTGTTTTGCAATGTTCCTTCCACCGTATCACCGTATCAAGGAAAGTCACCCTTGCATCAACCCTCATGCACCCCTTGGACGTGTACATAACTCCAGCTCTGCTTCTGTTCAGGGAACGGATGTTGCAGCGGTCTTGGCAGTCCGACAGTCATTTGTTCATGCATGTTCTATTTTTTCTTATTTTTTGGTATTTGAGGGTTAAAATTATGTTATTCTGCATTTCTTTTATTAATTATCATCCTGGCGAAATTTCGGCAGCACCTCCCCTTGTCCCGGAGGCGTAAGGGGGTTGCATGGGTGCGCGTCCACAAGGAGTGACGGCCCCGACAAAGTGGAGGTGCGCCTGGAAGCGACAACACCAAAACGGTCACGCCGGGAATACGATGTAAACCGGCCACGAAGAAGGTTGAAGCGTGAGTCCCGCGGAGTTCAAACAGAGAGAGAGAGGGAGACCACCAAACCATCCTAGGAGAGAGGAACGGCTGGCGGGGCAGAGCACCGGAGGGAGGCTGCAGCGCTTAGAAGCATATGGGAGGAATCATGGCGGAAGTGTAAAACAGCGGAGAATGTAACCGCAGAAGAAACATATGTGGGAACAACAATCGTTCGCAGACCTTTCATTCATTCTTCGTGACGGGAAATATGGGGCTAATACATTGCAGGGGGAAAAGAAAAAAAGGAAACAAAAATACATTGGGGGATAATGGAGCATTCGCTCCTTCCTCACTCTTTTCTCTATGCTGACATCTCTTATTCTCTTCTTTTCCCCACACAAGTGGCCGTCGTTCTCCGAGCCTCCCTTTTCTCTCTTATTCTCTTCTCTATTTATAGTGGAGCATACGAACGAGTCTTCTTAGGGGAAGGCCCATCGAAAGATCCCTTGTGCTCTCCACTTTTCGTACACCGCCTAGCATCTTTCCTTGTTTGAGGTGGGCAGACTCTTGCACACCGGCGGATGGGGGAAAGCCTCGTTATTTATGCTCGCTACGCGCCGGACGACTGACCTTCCATGGGGCATGGACCTCTGGTCCAAGGCAGGGACCAACAGTTACTGACCAAACTGACCAAGGTCGCTCTCACCCTCTGCCGTCGTCGCCACCATGTATCGCACTATTGCTGCCACCGGATGAGGGGGGTGCCACCGGAACACATTACTGCCGCTGCCACCGGATGAGCTCGCTATGACGGCACCGGATGAGGGCCTTCGCACCGCCACAGGAAGACTAAGCGCGCAAGCGCCACCAGATATAGATGTTTGGGAAGGGCCACCGTATAGTGCCCCTGGGAGGGCCGCGGAAATACAAGCCCCTGTCATTTAACTCTGTTGTTGCCGATGAATGCGTTGGAGGAGAAGTCCAGGCGCATGTAGGCCGGCGGCCTCGTGGGGACGCAGACAAGCGTCGAGGGAGCGCGCTGGTGATGGTGGCTTGGTAGTCGTGGGCTGGCACTGGAGGCAGAGCACCTGGCATCAGTTGGTGCGGAGGTGGAGTAGGGCCGCCGCAGTGGCCACGGACAGGAGAGGCGTTGTGAGGGAGAGAGAGGAGATCGCGGGAGGGAGATGAGGAGGTTGTCTGATGCGGTGGGTGCGCCGGGTGAAAAGTGGAGTGTGCCGCGGAGGGGGGTGTGCCGGGTGAGGAGTGAGTGGAGTGTGCCGCGGAGGGGGGTGTGCCGGGTGACGAGTGGAGTGTGCCGTGGCGGGGGTGTGCCGGAGTGTGCCGGGTGTGGGGGTGTGCCGCCGGGTGTGGGGGTGTGCCGTGGAGGGAATGGCATGGGAGTGTGCCGGAGTGTGCCGGGTGTGGGGGTGTGCCGTGGAGGGAATGGCATGGGAGTGTGCCGGGTGTGGAACGAGAGAGAGAGAGAGAGTGAGTGGGCCACCCCTTTTATTTTATTAATATATATATTATTTATTATTATTTTTATTATTTCTTTTCTTTTTTCTCTTCTTCTATTTATTTTTATTTCATTTGTTATTTATTATTTACTTAATTAATTTATTTTATTTTTCTCTTTCTTTCTTCTCTTCCTTCTTTTCTTACTTTTTTCTTTTCTTTTTCTTTTTTCTTCTCTTTTTTTTCTTTTTTTTTATTTTGGTGTCCATAACACCTACCTTTTAGACGGATCTAAAGAAATATCCCCAAATATAAGAAAACCATTTGATCTTCCAAATCTTCCTTCAAATCTCCACCAATCTTCGCAGCAGCGTAACCTTAACCTCCAAGGATGATTTAAGGGTCGAATGAGGTTCTATTTATAAAAAAAACTTGGCCAAATTCGTCAAGATTCCTCACCTAATTCCACCAAATTCATTAAGTCCGAATTAGAAGAAAAATACCATTTCTCCTCTTAATCTAGCCCATCTTAGGTGTGAAAATAATTTAAAAACGGCTGGTCTAAGGTGGGCTGTTAGGTAAGGGTTGATTCTTGAGTCAGTCTTCTAAAAAAGGGATTATTTCAATCCCTTAAATTACATATTAAACACGTTACGAATTTAGATCAATTTAACCTTTAATAAATCCTTTAATCTATTAATCCAGTCCATTATGGATTATCTAATGGGCCAATTGTGATCCTATTCCATTACATGGACTTTTATTGGATTTACTATGATTTATCTAAGGGTTAAAGCATTTGATATCTATTTACTTCTAGTTAATTCAAGTAAATTCAATAAACTAGCTTAAAAAATATACTTTAATTATTTAATGAAAATTTTAATTACATAATAAAATTAAAAAAAATATTTCTCATTTTTAATTATCGGGTTTCTACATCCTCCCCCACTTAAAAGAATTTGGTCCTCCAAATTCACATTATATAACTTAAAGTCAAAGATTCGAGTAGAAAGGTCGAATTTCTAACCTGAGATTAAATCCGGGTATTTCTTCTTGATGGATTCTTCTAATTCCCAGGTTACTTCCTCGAACCCACGCTTTCTCCATTGGACTTTCACCATCGGTATGGCCCGATTTCTCAGTTGGTGTAATTTTCGATCCAGTATCTTGATCGGTCTTTCTTCATAAGATAAGTCCTTTTGGAGTTTCAATTCTTCAAATTGAATCACATGTGAAGGATCATAGACGTATTTCCTTAGCATGGATACATTGAATACGTCGTGTACACCGGCCAGTTGAGGAGGTAAGGCTAGCTTGCATGCTACCTCGCCGATTCTCTCCAGAATCTTGAAAGTGCCGATAAATCTCGGACTTAGCTTTCCTTTGATGCCGAATCTTCTAATTCCACGGGTGGGTGAGATCTTTAAGAAGACATGCTCCCCCACTTGGAATTCAAGGTCTCTCCTCCGATTGTCGGCATAGCTCTTTTGCCTTGATTGGGCGACCTTTAGCCTTTCTTGTATTAACTGGATTTTGTCGGTTGTGTCTTGTACAATGTCGGGACCAAGCAATCCCTTGTCCCCAACCTCGCTCCAGCATATAGGCGATCTGCAACTTCGGCCATATAATGCTTCGAATGGTGCCATTTGAATACTCGACTGATAGCTATTGTTATAAGCGAACTCAGTCAGCGGTAAGTGTTCATGCCAACTACCACCGAAGTCAATCATGCAGGCTCTCAACATATCTTCAATAATTTGATTCGTCCTCTCGGTTTGTCCATCCGTCTGAGGGTGAAAAGTCGTACTAAACCTTAGTCTAGTACCCATAGACGATTGTAAACCCTTCCAGAAATGAGAGGTGAATCTCAGATCTCGGTCTGAAATAATAGAGCTTGGAATACCATGCAGCCTTACGATCTCCATGATATATAAGGCGGCTAGAACATCCAAGGTCCATCTAGTCTTGATAGGTAAAAAGTGAGCGGACTTTGTTAGCCGATCCACAATTACCCATATAGCATCAAAACCACTTCGGGTCTTCGGTAATCCAACAATGAAGTCCATACCGATACTATCCCATTTCCATTCCAATATTTCGAGAGGTTTGAGCTTGCCAGCAGGTTTGAGGTGTTCGGCCTTGATTTGTTGACAAACCAAACATCGGCTTACGAACTCGGCTACCTCTCTCTTCATATTAGGCCACCAGAATGTTCTCTTGAGGTCTTGGTACATTTTTGTAGCACCGAGGTGAATAGTATACCTTGACCGATGTGCTTCCTCTAGGGTTTTACCCTTGATAGTAGAACAATCGGGTAAACAAGTTCTTCATTTGAATAATAGCCTTCCATCATCAGCCAGAAGGAAATCCGGTCGTTGATCTAATTTATCTTTAATTTCCACGATCAACGGATCATCAACTTGCCGCTCCTTGATTTCCGAGAGTAACTCGGGTTGGAGTCGAATATTTACAATAAAGACTTCGCCTTCCTTCTCCTCCATATTGAGGTTTAAGTTGGCCATTTCTTTAAGTAGATGTCATTCTTTAACCATCATGCTCTATAATAAAGCCATTAGTTTTCGGCTAAGTGCATCAACTACGGTATTGCCTTTTCCTGGGTGATATTGTATAGAGAAGTCGAAATCCTTTAAATATTCCAACCACCGTCTTTGTCTCATATTGAGCTCCTTTTGAGAGAATAAATATTTGAGACTCTTGTGATCAGAATACACCGTAAAGGCTTCGCCATAGAGATAATGCCGCCAGATCTTCAAAGCAAAGACCACAGCTGCCAGCTCTAGGTCATGTACGGGATAATTTTCCTCGTGTTTCTTCAATTGCCGTGAAGAATAAGCTATGACCTTGCCGTGTTGCATTAATACGCAACCTAGGCCAATTCTAGATGCATCAGCATACACTTCGAATCCTCCTCCTTCCGTAGGTAATGTGAGAATAGGAGCAGTCGTCAGACAATCCTTTAAAGTTTGAAAGCTTTTCTCGCATTCCTCAGACCATATAAAAGGATTCTCCTTCCTTATCAATCTTGTTAAAGATACTGCGATCTTTGAGAAATCCTTGATAAATCTTCGATAATATCCAGCCAATCCCAAGAAGCTTCAGATTTCCGTCACACTAGTAGGTCTTTCCCAGTTCTTTACGGCCTCGACCTTTGAAGGATCGATGGCGATACCGTTCTGGGAAATTATGTGACAAGAAAAGAAACTTCCTCCAACAAGAAATCACACTTGCTTAATTTGGCATAAAGCTTGTGATCTCTTAATAATTGAAGGGCCTTCTTAAGATGTTCCTCATGTTCTTCCTTTGACTTGGAGTAGATCAAAATGTCGTCAATGAAGACAACCACAAATTCATTGAGGTATGACCTAAATACGCTGTTCATTAATTGCATGAATGCAGCATGCACATTTGTTAAGCCAAAAGGCATAACGGTGAACTCGTAATGTCCATACCTACTTCGGAATGCAGTCTTGTGAATATCAATTTCTTTGATCTTTAATTGATGATAACCAGATCGAAGATCGATCTTTGAGAAATATCGCGCTCCAGAAATCTGGTCAAATAATTCATCAATCATCGGCAATGGATATTTGTTCTTGATGGTGAGTTGATTCAATTGCCGATGATCAACACATAGTCTCATCGAACCATCTTTCTTTTTAACAAAGAGGACCGGGGCTCCCCAAGGTGAAGTACTTGGTCGGATAAACCCCTTTTCCAATAACTCCAATAGTTGTTCCTTTAACTCCTTCATTTCAACAATAGACATCTGATATGGAGCTTTAGAAACTGGTGCAGCTTCCGGAATTAAATCAATAGAGAAAATCACTTCTCTCTCGAGAGGAATACCAGGCAACTCGTCCGGAAATACATCAGAATAATCCCGAACGATAGGAATGTCCTTTAGAACGGGTTCTGTGTGCTCGGTCATAGTGATAGAAACTAAGAAACCGACACAACCCTTCCTTAATAATTTCTCGACTTTGAGGGCCGAAATGAGAGATATGTGTCTAGAATGCTTGATGCCAGAAAATAGAAGGTCGGGGTAACCCATAAAAGTTACCATACCCAACTTGCAACTGACACTAGCTCCATGTGTAGATAGCCAGTCGGCACCAAAAATAACATCATATCCTTCCATCTCCATGCATACCAAATCAGCGGGTAAGTTATAACCACTAATTAGAATTTCACTAGTAGGATAGAAATGTTTAATCTCCGTTCCCGTTCCAATAGGGGTAGTAATAGTGAGTGTAGAATCTAATGGAACAAGCTTCATAGGTAAAAGACCAGTAAATCTTCTAGATATAAATAAATGCGTAGCTCTAGTGTCAAATAAGACAGAGGCAGGCTTGGAGTATATGAAAAGAGTACCTTCCACGACTCATCCTTCCTCGGTAGGTTCCACATTCATTAGAGCTTGGAGTCTCCCTTGCTTCTTTGCAATAATTGGAAACTTTGCCGGTGATGGAGCTTGCTCATTAAGAAGGGCAATTCGGGATCCTATGCTCCCGACTCCCGCATCGAAGACATGCACCGAGCTTTCTCCAACATTCCTCGACTTTATGTCTGGGCTTCTCGCAGTATTTGCATAATTTCTTTGATGTTGCCGATATAGGGACAATTTGCTTGTCGAATGTCCTCGGCTTCTTGTCCCCATGAAAATTACGTCCACCTTTGTTAAAATTTCGTCCATCCTTGATGAAATTACGCCCGTCATTGGGCCTTTTCTTCCCGAAGGAAGGTTTGAAGCTTCCGGACCCAGTGACTTGCTCTCTCTTGGCTTCTCTTCCTCGGATGCGATCCGATAACTCCGTTGCATCTTCTTGGAGTTGTGCTCTCCGTACCGCATCATAATAAATTTGGATATCCATCGGGACCAGTTGAGTAATATATTGAGGCTTAACGCCGTTAAGAAATCTCCGTGCCTTCATTTTGTCAGTACCCACGAGATGTGGAGCGTACCGAGATAACCTCGAAAATTGTGCTTCATATTCCGCCACCGATAAACCCCTTTGCTTCAAAGCGGCAAACTCGGCGGCCTTCCTTTCTTGTACTTGATCGGAGAAGTATTTGCTATTGAAGTGTTCCACGAACTTTCCCATAATACTTGGTCATGCGGTAAAGTAGCTTCGACCGATTCCCACCAGGCACGTGCATCCCTTTCCAGTTGGAAAGTAGCGAGTATGACCTTTTCCTCGTCAGCGCATTGCATGACTCGGAATATCCTCTCGATCTCTTTAATCCAGTGTTCGGCTTCATCCGGATTCGTAGATCCAGCGAACTTGGGAGGGTTCATGCTTCGGAAATTCCTATGCAAATCTCCGGCTCCTCGGTTTGCTCCTCCCTCAGCAACCTGTTGGAGGGCTTGGGTTAAGCCTTGAACAGTGCGCTGCATCTCGCGGCATTGAGCTCTCTCGACAGCCATTTGCGAGAATTAGCCTGAAACCATAATTCCAAGGTTTATTATTTTTATTTTGGTATTTATTTCCTGATAATTCCCTTTTTCTTAAAACTTAACCTGTGTTTCTACCCAAATCTTACCGGAAAAGTTCAAGATCTATCAAATTCCTAGATATTGATCTAGAACCTATGTTTGAATCTATAATTGTGAAACCTAGGATTTTATGTAACCTAGGCTATGATACCACAAAGACTATCACGTCCCGACGTAAAATATCGAGGGCGCGACGAGTCGTAAACACGCGTGTCGATCAGAGCATGTACAATTTTAGTTCTAAAGACAGAAATGAATGAGAAAATGGTACTTTTATTCCATCAAAATGAAGTTTACAACACTAATTGATAAGTCATAAAGGTAAATTACAACTTTTAATCCCAAAGTACATCATTCTTGTAAAAACACTAATGATCTACATAAACCTAGGTAAAAAGGAAAATCATTCCGAAGGGCGAGAAAATACTATGTAAGAATGCGCTATGTCGGGCCAGCGCGTTCAGAACGCGCTAATGAGGTATAGCACGTTCTGGACCTGATGAAAAAATGGGAATACCCCTCCAATAAAATGACCATAACTTGCTCATTTCATAACGGAATTTAATAAATGAGCTATCAATAGAAATAGGACAGAAAAATGAACAAGATTGCATAATTTAATTAGAGTTTAGCCGTGCCGTGCCGTGCCGAGTCGAGCTGAGCCGAGTCGAGCCGAGGTGCGGCTGAGGCTGAGGCTGGTTGGTTTTTGCATTCATATATACCCAAAATAATATTTATTATTATATATTTTTTTAGTGAATGCGCAATCTTATGCTAGCGCGACCTTGAAGATCGCGCTACCCGAGGGTAGCACGTTCTGGGAAATATCCATATTTTAATTATTATTATTTTTTCATAGTCTTGTAATTCCATGAACGCGCTAGCTTATGCTAACGCGATATGAAGATCGCGCTACCAGAGGGTAGCACGTTCTGAAAAATTTTAAAATTATCAGTTTGACCCACGAAGGGCTGGAAAATACTATGTAAGAACGCGCTATGTCGGGCCAGCGCGTTCAGAACGCGCTACTGAGGTATAGCACGTTCTGGACCTGATGAAAAAACGGGAATACCCCTCCAATAAAATGACCATAACTTGCTCATTTCATAACGAAATTTAATAAATGAGCTATCAATGGAAAGAGGACAGAAAAACGAACAAGATGACATAATTTAATTAGAGTTTAGCCTGAGAGACACCTACCTTTTAGACGGATCTAAAGAAATATCCCCAAATATAAGAAAACACTTTGATCTTCCAAATCTTCCTTCAAATCTCCACCAATCTTCGCAGCAACATAACCTTAACCTCCAGGGATGATTTGAGGGTCGAATGTGGTTCTATTTATAGCAAAAACTTGGCCAAATTTGTCAAGATTCCTCACCTAATTCCATCAAACCCATTAAGTCCGAATTAGAAGAAAAATGGCATTTCTCCTCTTAATCTAGCCCATCTTAGGTGTGAAAACAATGTAAAAATGGCTGGTCTAAGGTGGACTGTTAGGTAAGGGTTGATTCTTGAGTCAATCTTCTAGAAAATGGGGTTATTTTAATCCCTTAAATTGCATATTAAACACATATTACGAATTTATGTCAATTTAACCTTTAATAAATCCTTTAACCTATTAATCCAGTCCATTATGGATTATCCAATGGGTCAATTGTGATCCTAGTCCATTACATGGACTTTTATTGGGCTTACTATGATTTATCTAAGGTTTAAAGTATTTAATATCTATTTACTTCTAGTTAATTCAAGTAAATTCAATAAACTAGCTTTAAAAATATAATTGAATTATTTCATGAAAATTTTAATTACATAATGAAATTAAAAAAATGTATTTCTTATTTTTAATTATCGAGTTTCTACAACTCCAATAACAAACTAGGGGCAAATATGCTGGAAGAACACTAAAGCTCCTAAACCCAAGTCAGGAAGCAACCTTATAGAGGAGCGTCAGCTCCATATGAAGAAGATCTGGGTTACAAAGGAGGAGGCTCGTGCTTGTTGACACCCATTTTATGACCAATAAGTCGGGTCATCTCCTTTTCATTCTACATGATGCTCCGAGTAATTCACTCTTCATTGAGTCCCCTTGATTGATTTGGAGCCTATTTCTTGGGTCTTTTCCTTGATTGGATGTGGCTTTTTGTGACATTTCATTTGACTAAGGCTTAGCAAAACCTTCATTTCTTCTTTTGAACTCCATTGATAATAACGGTCTGCTCCAGGAGCGTTGTTTCTTTATAACGGGTGGGTCCTGGGTCGTTACTCTTTGAAGAGTCCTAAGGCTTAAGGTCTCGTTTCAATCTTTATCTTTTGGCTTACACGTTGATAATAACGGTCTGTCGTGCAGCCGTTGTTTCACTATGACGCCCTATGCCTTGGCCGTTGCTTTCTTTACAGAGTCCTATTGTTTTGATCTTCTTCCTATTGATCTTATCTCTTTGGGATAAGTTTGAAAGTAACGGATGTTCCTTGGTGCGTTATTTCCAAGTGGCGGTCTATCGTGCAGCCGTTACTTCCTTCAGAGAGTCCTGGCAGTTCAGGCCTTTTCTCTACTACTCCGTGGTCGAGATAAGAACTTGGATTGACGATATCTCTTCCAAATCTGATCCTCAGGACCTTCTGTTTGATTCTATGGACTCTTGGTGATATTATCTTCAAGGATTTACTAAGAGTTATCTCTTTATCTTGCTGGATTATCCTCTGCTCGACCTGAGTGTTTGAGGGTCTATAAATAGAACCCTTAACTTCATGGCCAAAAGGAGGAAGATCTGGAGTTTGCGTTGAAGTGCTGCCGCATTCTAGAGCCACGTTTGATCAAGGAGAAGTGCTTCTCATGTTCGTTTGCTGCCTGGTGAAGGGAGTATTTGTTCTTTTGTTTCTAAAGTTTATAATTGCATATTGAGTTTCCATTCAATCTCCCTTTCATCATAAGCATTATTTCTCTCCTTTCTCCACGTTTTTCACTGGTTTTCATCATCTAAACATCCTCCTAATCTTTTAAAACGCCCAGAGGGGTTAAAAAACCAAAACTCCCCGGTATTCCCCTCTCCTTTTGATGATATTTTGTTTATTGAAGAATTGATGCTATATTGTCTAAAGGGCTAATTTGGGTTGTTTTGTTCTTGTCTTCCACTTCTTTGGCAGGTTTACAGGTTCACTAGGGCGAGGCCCAAGTCTTCTAGCCGGCTGGAAGAGTTGGAGTTAAAAGGATCCACACTTTGCTACTGTAGGTATTACGACGGCCTTGTGCAGGAGCGTCAGAGTCTTCCAGCGGTCTATCGAGCGACTGTCATTTTCAAGTGACGCACGGGGTTCTGGTCGTTACTTCTAGTTGACCTGCAGGTTCTCTTTGGTTTTCTCTCCCGTGGGCGGGTGCTTCATCCACCTATTTCCAAGGTATTTTCAGGTCTTTGGCTTGTTTTTACTTTGGTGGCGATCACGACTTTCTTAAGTATTGGGCATTAGCTTTCTCTTTCGCATCTCACATTTTTTATTTCCTTCCTTGTTCCCCTCGCGGTGTGTTTCTATTTACTCCTTGCTCCACGCCCCGGCGTGTGTTTTTCCTTTATTCCTTAGCTTAGTTTGATTGAGGTAGCATGCCCATGCTAGAGCTTGTTTTGGTTGCCTAGGTTCATGATCACATGTTCATAGGTTGAGTGCAGATCTTTGATTATTTGCTTGTCATCTTGCTACATATCATCACTAAAACCCCCCAAGAAAAGAAGATAGATAAGCAAAATAAAATCAACAGATAATTTTTTGGCGATCACGGTGGGACAGCTTGTGCCAATCGTGCTTTTGATTCCTGTTAAACCTGCCATCATCTCTTGTGTTGTCCCCTCCCGTTTTCCCCTTATTTCCTGTTAATCATGATTCTCTGAGTGCTCTGACGGCCCTGAGTCCCTGCGTTACAGTCCTCTGACGCAGGGGCATTAGACCGCCACATCTGTTCTGCTGAGAGCTTTCACGATTTTTCCTGTTACTACTGGTTGATTTTGGTTTTCTGGCTCATTTGATGGTCCTCGCTCCCTGCGTTATATTATTTCTGGCGGTCTGGCATTCGACCGTTACTTTCTTCTGACGCAGGGTTCCTAGACCGTTATACCCCAGACAGGTACGCCCCCAGGTGCATTTATTTCCGCAGTTTCTGCTGTGACTCTTTTGCTTGGGTGATACTTGACTTCCTCCTTGCTTTGTTTCATATCTCCATATCATTGTGTGCATCATTGATTGCTAGATTTTAGGCTAGACTTTGCATGCACTTCGGTGCACATATGACCATTCATCTTTTCATATCCTAGATTGCATTTTTCTACCTTGGTGTGCGGACCTCTCGTCTCCATATTCCTTGGGGCCGACTAGGAAATCACACCAGGGACCTCCATAAGTCCCCGCGAGCCGTGGATTCCCACACGGACGCCGGGCTGGTTGTACCTTTCCCACCCCGTGTCTAGGGTTGCATAAGTGAGGAGTGATTACACTTAGAGTCAAACCAAGTCCCATACCCATCTCCTGTTAGGAACCCATTGTTGAGAGCACATTTCAATCAATTCACTAAAGTTCCAAAGGAGAAATCACAAGAATTGTGTTGCACCATCTTAAAACAACTTGGTTGACTTTGAGTGTCTTCACCTTTTATCACTTACATCCTTTTCTAAAAACATTCGAGTTTGGTTACTCATTGTGTGATTGTTTGTGTTGTTTGTTTGCATTTTGTCAAGGTTGTCCGTTGCATGTGGAGTTATTTTCGTCCGTCCGACTCATCTCCTCAAGTCAATTCCTTCTTCAAGTCCTATTCCAATCCTCTTTTCGAGTCCACCATGGCATCCTTTAATCCTCCCCGTTCCCAAGAGGACTCCCTTCCTCAAGGGCTTCTTGAAAACCCTCCCAGGGTTACCTCCTTTTCTTCTGGAGAGGGGACTGCCCCTCTTCTACCCTCCACTTCCATGGAAGGTGGTCAAGCCACCCCTTCTTTCTCCACTCCTTCCGCGGGCTCCGTCCTTCAGATGATGGCCCAATTGGATCCGGCCCAACTCCAAGCTCTTTATCAGGCCATGCATGGGTCCAACGCATCTCCTTCTACCATCATCCAAAATCAATCCAATCCTTCCATTGTTGGGCTTCCCATTCAGCCCACTCCAATTGATCTCACCCCGGTCCAACCACGGACCATCACTTTTGCGGGCATGGAAACGGGCCAGTCTTCCAATTAGGCCCAACAATCCTTCGATAAGGGAAAGTCGCCCCTCCCCTCTTTTGTTCAAATGGATCATCACGTATCTACGCCGGTAGCTTCGCAAGTTCTCATGGGCCCTTCCGATTTCTTGCACCCTCGGCAAGGGGTGGCTCAAGCCCATTCTAATCTGGGCCAATCTCAGGCCCAATATCCTTCTTATGGGCCCCCCAGCTCTACTGTTTATCCCTCCACTCCTACTTATGGGCTTCCACCTTCTGCCGCAACCGTTCCATCTCCTCCTCAAATTCAATCAGCGTCTTTTACCACCCCTGCTCCCTCCTGAGAGCAGGACTTGCTTAACAAATGGGCCGCCATGCAGCAACAACTCGATTTCCTCCAGAAGCGGGTTGGCCCGCAATCTTTGGCAGATGTTCCTGTCCCGAGCTTCCAGAATATTCGGTTCCCCCCACAATCAGAACTCCCTAACTACCGCAAGTACGATGGGAACGACAATCCCTTCATTCATGTGAGGGATTTTCTATACGAGTCGGCGCAGTTCCAATATGATGATCGCCTTATGGCGTACTTATTCCACCGATCTTTGGATGGTGTTGCTCTGGAGTGGTTCTACTCTTTGCCGCTAGAAGAAGCTGAAAGTTTCAAGGTAGTAAAGGATAAATTTATCCAGCGGTTCCAAGACAGGGTCGGCCCGGAATACTCATTTACAGATCTAGTAGCCGAGAAGATGAAGCCAGATGAGGAGTTCACCACTTATGCGGACAGGTGGAGACAGATGGCTGCTAGAGTGCCTGGCCACATTCCGGAGGAAGAGAAGGTCAAACTGCTCATTTCAAATGCTACTCTGACCTTCAGGAACATCCTGGCAATGAATGATATAGCTAACATGCATCAACTCTACAGCCGGGCGCGCTTCATACAAACCCAGTTCAAGGATTCTCCCATACACGCCCTATTTGAAAACCAAAAGCCAAAATATCACAAGAAACCACAAGGGCCGGTTACCGAGGGGGTCCAGACAAACGAACAGGTACAAGCCGTTGCCTTTCCATTCCAAGCCGCACCATTCCGCTTTGCCCAAAACCCCCGCACTCCACAAAATCCCGCTTCACAGAACTTTCAAGTCGCTCCACAAAACCCTCCGCCTGCCTTCACCGTTCCACAAAACGCCTTCGTCGCTCCGCAGCAACAACCACCACCTCCGCAATTCCATAATGTCCCTCCACCCAATGGCTATAACAATAATCCGAACAACAAGCGCCCAGCTCCCAAGAGGGCACAATATCCTCCACTGCTAGAGACCCTCACGGATATCTTCTCGGCTCTTATGTCGGTGAATGTAATTCAACTTCCTCCGGAACGGCCTAACTGGAACTCAGCTGTTGATCAGACGAAATATTGCATGTTCCATAGGCAGCCAGGCCACACTATCGAAGGATGTTATCAGTTCCGGGATCTGGTATACGATCTCCATGAGGGACAGAGAATCGATTGGGCCGCGATGCATCGGGCCATTGTTGAAATCAAGGAGAAAAGAGGGCAACAGCAGAGGCAGCAAGCACAGCAGCAACAAGCACCGCAGCCACAGCAGCCACTACCACAACAGCAACTACAATAGGCTCAGGATCTGGGGATCCATCAAAATCCGATGCCAAATCATCCGCCTGCTCTACAGCAACCTCAGCCGCCTGCACCGGCTCAAGTGAACGTAGTTCAACCCCCGGCCCCTAGTGCCGAGTGGTCTTTTGATGACGATGGCGCCACACCGCAAGTCATGGCCCTCCACCACAACCACCGCAATCCTCTTACCCCCTCCTTCGTCCTTCCTTCACACCCAATATCCTCTCCACTTGTCCTCTCGTTTACGCCCGCTCCAACAAATTTACTACCACCCACCACTCCGTCATACCCCTCACCATTTACCTCTGCCACCATCATCACGCCATCACCTAACCTATCACTCGTTTTGATGCCTCCACCAACACTCCCTCCATCTGTACCACCCACCGTCATCATCCCGCCTTCCATCAATCCTTCCCCCATCATCCGCTCACCACCACCCATTACCCCCACTAACCTCACATCCCACCTACTCACCTCCTCTACACCGCCTACTCCGCTTATTCACTCCGCAGGGCCCATCATACTATCCACCGATGCCGCGGCCGCTACAAGTTGTGCTTTAAGAAGCGGGAAGATGTTAACTACCCTACTACTTCTAATCCCCAGTATTCTCAGTCGACGGTCGAGCAGGCAGAAACTGAACCTTTGTCGGGTACTCAATATGACTTGCTGCATCATCTGGATCGAGTGCCCGCTAAAATATCTGTGCTGGAGCTGATCAAAAGGTCTACCCTTCATCAGGATGCACTGAGAGATTTCTTACAGAAGGTAATGGTCAGCAAAGATATGGCAGTTGGCAGCTTACCAACGGCCCTAGCAACTATTTCCAAAGGACCAGCAATCACATTTTCAGAATCCGAGCTAGCGCTCCCGGAAGCTCGATAAATGCCGCTCTGCATTACAATCACTCTGAACAAAGTCAGCATTGAAGCAGCACTGGTTGACACAGGGGCTTCAATCAATGTGTGCCCACTCAGCACTTTACGAGCTTGCAACATATCTGAAGAGTTATTACGACCTACCCCTACCACTATAGCAGCATATGACAACTCAAGGCGAGCATGTCACGGGGTGGTCACTATCCAAGCAGAGCTCGGACCCCTTACAATGGCCGTGGAATTCTATGTACTAGACATCGACCCTATGTTCAAGGCTATCTTGGGTCGCCCATGGCTGGATACGCTCGGTGCCGTGCCCTCCACCGCACATCAGTGCGTCAAATTCCCTTTCCAAGGGAGGGTCGTCAAGGTCAAAAGCCTATCTACAGTGCAATCGGTTAAGGCCATTTCAGAACAGATTCTTTCTACACTTTGGCCAAGCAGTCGACCCGTCATATCAGTGCTGGATTTAAACTTCCCTTGGGCTTATATGCCTCCTAGGCCCATCACTACTCCAGTTAACATCAAGATGATGCCCCAGATCTGAGACTCAAAAGGCTGGAACATTATACTGAAACTGGGCTACCAACCGGGGAGAGGCCTCGGTGCACAATTACAAGGAATGACCAAGCCCATACCCAAGGGAAGAAAGATGGGCAGGAGAGGTCTTGGCTACAAAGAAACCACATTATCTATGATGGGTGATTCAGGGCCACTCACCTGGGACTACCGTCAGCACTTTGTCCGAGGGCCTCTCCAGCCCGGCACATTGGCTCTGCAGTCAGCTCCGTTAGAGAGAAGTACAGTATGTTCGATTGCCAGTCCTCCGCCGGCACTAAAAAGGCCAGAACATGATATGCTTGATTATGGTCAAACCCTTCAGGGGATGTTTCATGAAGAAGACTGCCAAAAGAAGCAAGAGGTTCGGCTCATGCAATGGAGACCGAAGAAGCGGCCAGACGATGATCCACGGGAGGAGGGGAGCTCGCCGATTGTCTTTTCTTGGTCTCCCTCCCGCTTTCAATCTCTCCTCCAGCAATGGGAGTTCTTATCCCGTCTTCCTCCTATCATGGTAAATCCATCCTTCGTTGATCCGCCCGAGATTCTATTTGTTCCTTGCGCTTGCGGGCACTGCCCGCCCATTGATTTATCCACTCTATTCACTCCTCCTCCTCCCAACGCCCAACTCCACGAGATGTGGTTCTCATCTTCCGATCCCTTCTTTGACTGCATCTTCCCTGAGCTATTCCCTATGCAGCTTCCGCCTCCTCCATCTTGCTGTATAGTCTCTGTTGATCTCCAAAAAAAAAAACGTCAAATTCAAAATGGAGATTTCAGTGGAAGATTATGCTACCCTATCTCCATCCTCATCCCAGGGGCACGAGTCCCCTGCTCCTTCCCTTCCACTAGGTCTCCTTTCTCCTAGGTTAGGATTAGGGTCTATCGAGTCTAGGGAAGTAGAATTAGTTAGGTCTAAAGAAGTAGGGTCTTGTTCTGGGTCATCCAACCCTTCCTCCTCTGAGCCGCGCCCGCTTACGCATCCTCCCAAATCTGTTCCTGATAGGTTCTTGCAAGACCTAGCTCAGCGCTGTCATGCCCTTTTAAAATGTCCGGAATTTGTTGCTACGGCAATTACAATTGAGGATGAAGAAGAAATAGAAGGGGCATGGGGCGATGACGGACTCGGCGTCTATGAAATCCTGGGTGAAAAAGATCCGGTTAATGAGGACAGCGACGTAGATGACACTGCCGATTTGTATGCACAAGGACTTAAGAGATTCGACGAGCCGTCGACGGCAGTGGACGAACCTACGAAAGAAATCAACTTGGGAACTGAAGAAGACCCAAGGCCCATCATTATTGCCGCTAATCTCCCTCCGCAAGTAAAAGAAGATTTAATCAAAGTTCTAAGGGAGTATAGCGATTCCTTCGCCTGGTTTTACGAGGACATGCCGGGTCTTGACCCCTCCTTAGTGGAACACCGACTCGTGCTTAAACTAGGAGCATCACCTGTCAAACAACGGTCAAGAAGATTTCACCCCCACATGGCCTTTAGGATCAAGGAAGAAGTTGACAAGTTATACAAGGCCAGATTCATCAGAGTTGTTTTATATCCTCAGTGGGTGGCAAACATAGTCCCTGTTATCAAGAAGGATGGAAAAGTGCATATTTGCATCGATTTCAGGGATCTTAATAAAGCATGTCCCAAGGATGATTTCCCGCTGCCTCACATTGATGTCTTGGTCGACAACACTGCTGGGTATGAAGCTCTGTCATTTATGGACGGGTACTCAGGCTACAATCAAATCCGTCTCGCTCCGGAAGATCAAGAGAAAACTTCCTTCACCACGCCCTGGGGCACGTACTGTTATGTGGTTATGCCATTTGGTCTGAAGAACGCAGGTGCCACATATCAAAGGGCAATGATGGCCATCTTCCACGACATGATGCACATCTATATGGAAGCTTACGTGGATGATATCCTGGTGAAGTCAAGAACCAAGGAAGAACACCCCTCTATCCTGGCTAAGGTGCTGCAGAGAGCCAGGGAGTACAAGCTCAAGATGAATCTGAAGAAGTGTGTGTTCGGTGTCTCCTCAGGGAAATTGCTAGGTTTCATAGTGAGCAAACGGGAGATCTAGATTGATCCTAACAAAGGACAGGCCGTCATGGACATGCCTCCGCCGAAGAACATTACGGAACTTCGAGGCTTGATTGGTCGATTGCAATTCATCAGAAGATTCATATCCCAGCATTCTCAAAGGTGCCGTCCGTTTTATGAATTGCTTAAGGCGGGGGTCAAGTTCGAATGGAATCAAGATTGTCAGAAGGCCTATGAGGACCTTAAGGAATATCTATCCAATCCCCCGGTTCTGCAACCTCCTGTCCCTGGGAAACCCCTAATCCTATACATCTCGGTTATTGAGGACTCCCTAGGGGCGGTCTTAGCACAAGTGGACGATGAAGGGAAAGAGCGGGCTGCATACTATCTCTCTCGGTTGTTTAACCCAGCTGAATCCAAGTACACCGCTATGGAGAAGACTTGTGCCGCCTTAGTGTGGGTAGCTCAGAAGCTGAAACACTACTTTCTTGCCCACCCAGTTAGGTTGATCTCTAGAATGGACCCGATCCGTTATCTCTTAGAAAAGCCTGTCCTTTCTAGTGGGTTAGCTCGCTGGCAGAGCTTCCTCTCTCAGTTCGATATCACCTTTGTTGTTCAGAAGACAGTCAAAGGATATGCCATTGCTGAGCATCTTGCCCATCTCCCCATCCCTCACACCGATTCCATTCAGGATGATTTCCCTGATGAGCATCTTTATGTTATCTTTCATCACCCCTTCTGGTCTCTGCACTTCGATGGTGCACTCAACTCTCAAGGCCGAGGGATCGGTGCTGTTTTGCTTACTCCGGAGGGAGTGACCATTCCCTTCGCTTATCAACTTCGGTTTCCTGCTACAAACAACATCGCTGAGTATGAGGCTCTCCTGGCCGGATTAAAGCATGCCTATCTCCTAGGCGCGCGCTATTTAAACATCATAGAAGATTCTCAGCTCGTCCTACGGCAAGTGCTGACCACTTACCGTACTCGTGACCCCAAGCTCAAGCCTTATCAAGATCTGGTCACGCTCCTTGCCAGGCAATTCCGTAAGCTGATCTATATCGATACTCCCCATTCTCAGAACATCCTAGCTGATGCTTTAGCATCCCTTGCTTCTTCCCTATCTTTCCCTCTCAGTCGGAGCACTGAGACTATCGTCATTCAGAGATTGGACGCACCCTCTCTTCAGGACCCTTGGTTCGTCAATCTTAGGAAATCTGTAGAGGCAAGAGCTGAGAAGGGAGATCTTAAGGAAGTATCTTTAACAGAGCTAGAGGAGATTCTGGACGAAGAGGAGTTGCCCTGTTATGAAATCGAGTTGTTTTGCAAAGAGGGGTCGTTCCCAGAAGGGGCAACTGCTGAGCAACGCAAGTCAATCAGAAGAGCCGCCGCAAGGTATACTATTGTCGCAGGAGAACTGTACATGCGCGCTACTAATGGGATGCTCATGAGATGCTTAGATGATGTTGAAGGTTGGAAAGTGGCTGAAGCAGCCCATTCTAGTGAGTGTGGGGGTCATGTCAATGGCCAGGCTCTAGCGAAGAAGATCCTGAGGCAGGGCTACTATTGGCCCACTCTAGAGGAGGATTGCTCCCTCTATGTCCGGAGGTGTCTTAAGTGCCAACTCCACGCTGATAAAATCCATTCTCCAACTTCGTCTCTCCATCCTATGACCGCTCCTTGGCCATTCTCTATGTGGGCCTTTGACGTTGTCGGCCCACTCGGTGATCCTAACTCCCAGATCAAGCAGAAATCCTTTATCCTTACCGCCACTAAGTACTTCACCAAGTGGGCTGAAGCCGAGGCATACGCAGAGATCAAAGCTACAACGGTGTGCCGCTTTATTGTGAAGAATATAATCTCACAGTTCGGAGTGCCAAGCAGCATCATCACCGACAACGGACCCCAGTTCGTCTCCCAAGAGCTTAAGGACCTCTGTAAGAAATTCAATATTGCATTGCATCATTCATCTCCATATTATCCTCAAGGCAACGGCCAAGCCGAGGCCACTAATAAAACCCTTCTTAAAATCATCAAGAAAACATGTGAAGCTCATAAGTTCTCTGATTGGCCAGAAAGATTAGTGGAAGCTCTGTGGGCTTACCGCACCTCCGTCCGTATCCCTAAGGGACAAACTCCCTATTCTCTTACCTACGAGATGGAGGCGGTGCTCCCATATGAGATCCTGATCCCTTCCCTTAGAGTGCAGCTTGATAAGGAACTTAATCTCGATGAACATCGAGAGGCGTTGTTGGTTCAGTTGGAACTCTTAGATGAGAAGAGGATGAATGCGGCCGATCATGTATCCGTTTATCAAAAGAGGGTTTCGCATTATTTTCAAAAGAAGGTAATCGAACGTAAGTTTCAAAAAGGTGATATGGTTTTAAAACAAAAATTCATTCGGTCTGCAGGTCCTAGGTCTAAATTACAACCTAACTGGGAAGGGCCGTTTGTCGTAAAAGAAGCTTATCCAGGAAATGCTTATCGCCTAGTAAACGTGGAAGGTGAGGAGCTCTCTCACCCGTGGAATAGGTTGTATCTTAAGCGTTTCTTTCCTTAGAGTCTAAACCATACGCTTCCCCGGTAGCAAGATGTTCCTCCTATCACTAAAGGAGTCCCGAGTAAGGCAATCACACACTACACGACATCCCTGGTCAGGTTTTCCACGTTGAGAAAGGACAACGTTTCTCCTTGGCCATGCTTTGGGGGAAAGTCAAGGTCCCTGTCCATTTCTTCCTTCAACTAAAACCAGGGGCAAGGGGTGAATAAAGAGGCGATAATCGATTCAAACACCCTCACGAGAGGAGGTCTCAAATAGGGGCAGTCCGTTATGACCTGACGCCACAAGAAACAAAAGAGACAGCGAAGGGGCAATCTTTATGACAAAATCAAAAGCATCACCTCAAAGTCGATATAGTATGAATTATGAATTCCAAAGCTCCAGAAAGGCAAAGCAAGAAAAGCTAGGCATGACAAGAGTGGCAGTACAGTTCCCCGCGGGACGTTATGAGCCCGGTCGCATGCATGCCTAGGGTGGATTAAGGTTCGATGACGGACACAAAGCCTCGGCACAACAGACCAAGTCTCTAATGGGTTGTACGGAAAGGAAATCAAGTCTTAAAAACTTCTATATCTGGCCTAAAGCTTACCCCGTATTCTGTTTTTCTTTTTAGGACCAAGATTAGTACCCTGGATATGGCCCTGGCAGAAACACCGTCATGACAATTGAACCTTGTCCAGGGATTGTCACCTCATTGCACGCCAACCTCGGGATTCTCGATATCAACAAGGAAGGGCTCACATTGCTGGGGAAGCACTGGTTTTCCAAAATCCAAAAAAATCGAATATTTTCAAAATCCAAACAAATCGAATATTTTCAAAATTCAAACTAATTGAACATTTCCAAAATCCAAACAAAATCAAACATTTTCTAAAAAATCCAAAAAAATTGAAATATTTCCAAAATCCAAAAACATCAAAAATTTTCAAAATCCAAACAAATCAAATATTTTTCAAAGTCTCACAAAAATTAGATATTCTCCAAAACCCCCGAAAAACACCATCATATGCATTGCATGCATTGCATTATTTTTTATTATGTTTTCCGCCTATTTTAACAAGGCTCCACCCCTTGACCAAATATCAAGAAACGACCATTATCTAACTTACTTCAAGGCAAGGGGTTGAGTCTAAGAACAGATCTAACTTGTTTCATGTCTAAAGTGTGCGCAGAACACAAGATCAAGATCAAAGTGAGAGGCTCACAACTATGCAGATTCAAAGGCTGTAACGCGTCATCACCAGACCGCTACAGTCATCTAACGGTCATACCCTTACCGTCACTCCTCTTCTTGCATAAAACGTTCTTTCTTTCAGCAGCCATCATTCTAACGGCCAAGGTTAGGACCGTTACTTACTCTAACGGCCTGAGTCTTGACCGTTACATCCCTCAGAGAACAGGGTTCTTCGTGCTTCCACTCTGACGGCCTATTGTCAGGCCGTCGTTTCTTTGTAGCGGCCCAGTGCACATCCGTTACATACTCTAGAGGCTCTGCCTCTTCACATCATTCTAGCCAATCAAACCACAAAGCTCATGCTCATTCAACTAAGGCAATCTCATCTCATTCAAGCAAGCTTAATGAAACATGAATTCATAAAAATTTCAAACTCGGATTGTCAATTACAAACAATATCTCTCATGAACAAAAGGAAATCAAGGTACATTCAGTTTTTTATCCGCAAGAGGGCGGATTCTTCTCAGCTCTTTCACGTAATCACGGCATGCTTCATCGTTCTCTTCTACTTCTGCTTGCCACGGACGCACCTTGCTGATCTCCCACATGGTCAGCGCGTTCCGGATCGCCCTTTCATCCTCCTCGGTCCCCATCTTCCTAGGTAGAAGGGGAGGGTAGTGTGATAGTGCAGGAGCTTGGGTTCTTGGAAGTCCGATCTGAAGATGGCACCGGTGCGGGTTGTAGATCGCCATGGTGGTGTTCCCCACTAGCTGGAGGTCCAGGCCTTGACGCCGCGGTATTTTAAGAAGAGTGCTTCGAAGGATTCTTGGTCGCATGATGAACTTATCTATTGGCAAAGTGTTGAAGAAGAGGCGCCATTCATCCCGCGTTTTCTTATCCGCCGTCTTACATTCAACCTGTGAAGAGTATCCAAATGCCCCTCCAATGAAGAAGAGAGGGTGGCTCCCAAAGATTCGGCTAGTTGAAGTTAGGTCCTCCTTGTATTGGAATTTGACTCTTACTCCCATCCAGCACTTAAGGAGTATCATGGAGCCGAACAGAAGTCCTCCTAGGCAAGCCGAGCTGAGTCCTTCATAAAGGTATGAAAGGATCGCTTGAGAGATGGACATTCCCCGCCACAACCCACTAATAATGCTGAGATTTTGGGTGTCTAGAAGGTGGTCGGTCGTAGTGAAAAGGAAGACTCCGCATAGGCAAACCGCCACCGCCTTGGCTATTGCTTCGTGTCTCTCCCACTTATTTTTATAATGAGACACTATCCACTGTGCCAATGGTATCAAATGAATGTGGTGTGGGCTGATCATGGTCCTCACGTCCTTTGGATTATGGATGAAATTACTCAAGATCAAGGACGGGTCAATAGTCTCTATTGTATAGCAAACCCGGTCTTCATCCCCCGCCTTAGTCTTAGGAAAGACTAGGTAGGTCTCTACCTCTTCTAATAGGACTGTTGCTTCGAAGGAAGGGAAGATGAAAGTATGAGTTTGTGGATGCCATAGTTCTACAAGAGCTGAAATATTTGGCCAATCTAAGGATAATTTCTGGAAATTTTTGCCTAAAACCAAGAGAGGTTGAAGGTGCCAAGCTTTAAGGATGGATGTGACTTCTATAGGGAGTGCTTTTACCATGCAGAATTTTCTGAACTTGGATGTGTTGTTGGGAACTTACCACCCTTTGAACATTGGAGCTTAAGTGCTTTGGAATTGATGTCAACCGTTGGAGCTCTCCATGTTCTTTTCTGGCAGCTTTAGGTCCGGTGTAGACCTTCTTCTCCATAGCCATCACCTCGAAGCTTCTCTTCATCTTGATTTCTGCCCTTAGGAGAGGTTCTTCAGCCCCACAGCAAAGGTTTTTTGGTTGAGTTTCCAAGTTTTAAAAGCTTGATTTTGGCTTAGGAAGGATAAGACTTGAGTTGGAAGGCTTTATCTTCAATCTAGATAGGTTCTAGTGGGAGATTAAGTGGATAAATCTCAGGTTGAGGCTCTCACGGCTCAATCCGTCTCGGAACACAACTCAGTCTCTAACGGTCTATCGTGGGGCCATCATTTGTCTCTAACGTGCCATCCTTAGGCCGTCGCATTTCCTGTGGGTTTGATTTGGCCCGACCCTGTTCTGTGAAGCTTAACGGTCTAGTCTTTGGCCGTCGTTATCTTGTAACGCGTGGACCATGATCCGTTACACTCTCGGTCGTTCAGATGTTGGCTTTTGGGTTCAACATTTTCCCGACGGTCTTGGATATGGCCGTTATTTCACCCCGACGCGTCTCCCGTGGGCCGTCGCATTTCCTCCTAGTTGCCCTGACAACCCATCGTTCTGCCATGATCAACGGTCTAGCATTGGCCGTTATTTCCCTCTGACGCACCAGAGGTGGGCCGTCGCTTTTCCTGCAACACAGATTACAAATTTTGGCCTCTGTTGTGTATAACGCCCTTCAGCCAGTGCGTTATTTGATTATGACGGTCTGACCTTGGACCGTTACTTTCTCTGCTGCTGAATTCAGGCAATTTCTTCCTGCCCTTGTGTTAGATCTGGCGGTCTTTCACACATTCTACAACTCATTCAGCATCCACGCATTCTCATACATACTCCTTTTTTCCGCATACATGCATTCGTACATTCACACACATCTCTCGCACTCAAATCATCTGAATCGATCGTTCATTTCTGCATTCACATTCAAACCTACCAAACCATTCGTTCACTCATTCATTCCTGCATATTTATTCATTCACACTCATGAAACAAAACAAAAATGCCAAAAAAGAATTTCATTTCTCTATATATATAGTCATGTACAAAAATAAAAAAAGAAATGCATCATTCGGCCGGCTCGTTCGCCGGGTCGCCCTCCTCATCTCCACCCTCCTGCTTCCTTGCTGGCGGTGCTATGGAGGCACTCTCCTCCTGCTGTCCTCTCTCCACCCTCTCATTCCTCCGCTGGCCGGAGGAACTCACAAGGAAATCAGCCACCGTCCCGCTCCGAGCGACGCTCCTCTGTGCTCCGCTCTGCGAAACACTCCGCTCAGGTCCTCGGCCTATCATCCGAACAGTCCTCTCGAGGGTCCGCAGCTCGATCTTCATATCGTAAGCCTGGCGCCGAGCCTCGCATGCCTCGGTCCGATAGCGGTCTGAATCTACCGTCCCAACTCGGAGTCGCTCGATCTCGGCCTGTGACCGAGTCAGCTCCTCCCGGAGTCGCTGTGTCTCGGTCGTTGCTGCGGCTAGTTCTCTCGCCTGTAGGTTGCATTTCACATAGATAATCATAAAGCATTTAATTGGCATAATCATAAAGCATAAGCATTTTTTTTAGCATCTTACCCGCTCCGCGAGGGTGGCCTCCGCCTCCTCGACCCGGGCAACCGCCCGAGAAAACTCGACCTCCTGCTCAGCCCTGCCTCCCGCAGGCTGCGAGGAAGAGATGGGGCATCCGGTCCCGCTCGTTGGGCTCCCTCGGCCCGCTGCATTTAGAAATCACGGTTAGGTGTCGTGGTTAGTCAGCATTAGCATCATTTTACATTGCATAATCATAATCATTTAAGTCTAAGTTTTAGAATCTTACCAGAAGCTCCAGGGCGGTCCGATACTCGTCCCGCTGCTGGATGGTGGAGTGGAGTAGTCCCTCCAGCTCGGCTATCCGTCCCTCAGGGTCTAGCTACATTTAGAAAGCATGTAAGTCAATACATCTAGCTCGTTGCATTTTTGCATATAGAAAGAGTTTAAGGTTTAGGGTTACATACCGGTCGTCGGGTACCTCGGTACACCCGGTCGCCGTAGAGTCGAGCGAAGGCCTTCAGATATGCCTCGTCGCTCTCATCTCACTCCTTCACCGCTCGGCCCCGCCTGTTCCAGTCGTGGACGTACTTCACCTTCCGGGCGCACCAATCCACGTTGCCACTGATGCCCCTTGCCGACTTGCCTGGGTGGTCATCACTATGGCGTGGAAAGGTCACCTCGGGCTGGTGTAGTCCCCGAGTCCGCAGGATCAGCCTATAATGTAGAGGCTCGATGATATGGATGCAGTGCAGCCAGATATCTCGTCCCCGATATGATAAGGCCGCCTCCACCCACGGCTGTCCCGTGTAACCCTCGCCGCGGTACGGGGTCCATCTCACCTGAAGGCATTCAGTCCATTCATCAGATCCAAAAGTATTCAGAAGCATTTAGAAGCATTCAAGAGCATTTAGAAGCATTTAGAAGCATGCATAAACCTGGACTTACCGACGTGTGTGGGTAGGAGTCCAGGTCGTCCTGGATCGTCCGGGTCAATCTAATGATCGACCTTGTTTCCCTCGCTACTGTCCATCGCCTCGCAATCGGGATGTGGCCGGGGTGGAGTAGTGTGCCTCTCCCGATGCCCGGGAGATACATGTAGCTCCAGATCTGCATTTTAGAAGTCAAGTCAGTCAAATTGCATAATCATGGCATAAACATTTTTTGCATAATATAGAAATCATTCAAATTACACTCACCTGCAGAAGAGGCGAGAAGCCGCCCAACATCGTCTGTCGGTCCGTCGTGCTGAGGGACTCGAACAGGAACGCTAGCACCGCCGCTCCCCAGGCGTATCTCCCGACTCTGTGCAAATTTTCTATCATCGGAAGCAGTCTGCAACTGATGACGTCCGCTCGAGTCGCGAAGAGGAGCTTCCCTAATAGCAGTATCAGGAAGCGTCTGAGCACTTTATCTCCCTCAGGTCCTGCCTCCGCCGCCACGTAAGGGCGCACCTGGTCTATCACTCTGCCCAGATGCTCCTCGGGTAGCTCTCCCATGGCGATCGCCGCTCCTCTCAGCCCCAAGCTCTCCTGCAGTACGGATCTCGAGAGCTGAGATGAGGACTGTCTCGGCCTGATCAAATCCAACCCGAGCAGCTGCTGTGCCATCTCCCGGTAGTCGCCGTACGTCCATCCTGTCACTGCGGCTCCGTTGACTCTCAACCCGGTAATCTTCGCTATATCTTCTAGTGTGGGGATCATATGGCCCCACGGGAAGATGAACGCCTGCTAATCGGGTCCCACCTCTCGTGCAATACGTACATCAATGGTGTGTCCATCCGGATCACCTCGATGCTGAGCACCTCGGCGAATCCCATACTGGCTAGCCGTTCTCTCTAGAAGTCGGGCAACGCCTGGTACACTGCCCGGATCTGCAGCCAGGAGATCCTTGATCTTCGCTTTCCCTGCATGTCATTTAGATCATAAGTTAGTTGATTGCATCATAAAAATATTGCATAAGATTTTTAAAATGAAAATCAAACAAAAATTTGAAATTGAAAAACCCTAAAAAACAGTCTAGGTCCCTGGTAGATGTAACGGCCCTGGGGTAGGGCATTGCTTGGCTCTGACGCACTCAGGGTGGCGCGTCAGGCGTGTGACGGTCGCTGGCAGGACCTTCACATTGTCTACGTTTTGGCGTTTTTTCTTTGCATTCCTGTGGTCTCCCACTTTGGCCAAATGGCCTACAATCATTCCTAATGGGTTCATGAACCCATTTCCACCCTTCAACCCCGCATGCATACATAATAAAAATTCAAAAAAAAAACAAAAATTGAAGTTAGGGCGAGGGGGCCTACCTCACGGTCCATGCCCCTTCTCCTCTTTTTTGTTGGCTCCTTGGGTTCCTCTTCACCCAAGGGGGCTTCTTCCTGGTCCTCTGCAGCCGTGGGAGCTTCCTCTTCCTCCCTTGGATCTCTTCTCGCCGTTTGTTCTTCTTCCACCGGCGGGATTGCTTCTCGTTCGAGCCGGCGGTGGAACCGCCATATTGCCTTCC
Source organism: Amorphophallus konjac (assembly GCA_022559845.1). NCBI lineage: Eukaryota > Viridiplantae > Streptophyta > Magnoliopsida > Alismatales > Araceae > Amorphophallus > Amorphophallus konjac. Next base: position 472,454,644 of record CM040118.1, read on the forward strand.
TCTTTCCTCTCTCCCTCTTCTGTGGAGGCGGCTGGGATGGCTCGTCGCCGGCCATGGTGGTGGTGGGGGTTGGAATCGCCGGAGTTTTTTGGGGGCGTTTGATTGCTTGGTGATTGGATGGGCCGTGACCGTTTGGTTTTATTTTTTTTTTGAACGCTCAGGAAATGTGGCTGTCTATCGACCGACCGTTACATCCTTCTGACGCGTCTGGATTTGACTGTTACATGTGTTGGCCCTATTTTATTGAAGAATGTGAACCGCCTGGTTTATGACGGACTAGGGGTGGTCCGTTACTTGATGTGACAAACGTACATGAGACCGTTACAAACTTGCAAGTTTCTTGATGAATTAAATGGTCTAATTGATGTCAAAATGGTTCCATGTTCTGTCAAGATGTTCATTGATGGTGTCTCTCGCACGTACAAATGGTTATGCCTTGATTTATGATCATATTTTTTTTTGGCTAACCTATCTTTCATGAAGGAATTTATGAACGAAGTCACACTTTGCTGTCCGTCAGGCAGGTAAGTCAGGTATTGTATTTTGTTTCCTTATCCCTTAATGCATTACTATATGTTATCTATGACATATTATCTCGAGAACCGGCTGGTCATTCATGTGTTCTGGGATCTGATGTTTCCCTTAAACAAAAATGATGATGATCTGAGTTCACATGTTTAATCGTTAGATAAGCCGTTAGGTTGGAAAAGTTTGGGGACGATGGTTCTATCTTACACGCCGTGGTTGCAGATGGTGTCCTGACCCTAACTTCTCCGGTCTAGCAATATTATTCTCGAGTATCTTGCTATTTTATCTTTCTTTTACATTCGTTTTGATGATTTCTTTTCCTTTAGCCCAGCATGCATCATGCGCATTCTTTGAGCATTCATGAAGCTTCATCTGTTCAAGGTATCTCAGTGATGGTGAATAGCTGTGTTCTTGATCTCGAATGAGGAGAATCGTTCCACTCTGAATTAGAAGGTTTCCTTCGATCTGCTCACTTGATTTGGTCGGCTGAAGATTCATGTCTGGAGTTTAGTCAGTTCTCTTTCCTTTCCGTTGCCTCCGGCGGCTAACCGTGTTTTCTTTCCTTAGTTGTTAGTTCCTCCAGACATGCATCCTTTGGTTGGCTATTTCCTTACGATCAGTTCGAAGTTTTTCAGAAAATTCCTATCGCTTGTTGGTAAAGAACGGGTGTCGTTTTACCTTAACGCCCTCTTTTTGATCCACTCCACTTCAGTTCCGCTTCATCTCCATGTTCCATTTCGCTTTCGCTTCACCTCCGCTCGCTCCCCTACAAAGAGGACGTTAAAGAGGGGCATCTGTTGACACCCGTTTTATGACCAATAAGTCGGGTCATCTCCTTTTCATTCTACATGATGCTCCGAGTAATTCACTCTTCATTGAGTCCCCTTGATTGATTTGGAGCCTATTTCTTGGGTCTTTTCCTTGATTGGATGTGGCTTTTTGTGGCATTTCATTTGACTAAGGCTTAGCAAAACCTTCATTTCTTCTTTTGAACTCCATTGATAATAATGGTCTGCTCCAGGAGCGTTGTTTCTTTATAACGGGTGGGTCCTGGGCCGTTACTCTTTGAAGAATCCTAAGGCTTAAGGTCTCGTTTCAATCTTTATCTTTTGGCTTACACGTTGATAATAACGGTCTGTCGTGCAGCCGTTGTTTCACTATGACGCCATATGCCTTGGCCGTTGCTTTCTTTACAGAGTCCTATTGTTTTGATCTTCTTCCTGTTGATCTTATCTCTTTGGGATAAGGTTGAAAGTAACGGATGTTCCTTGGTGTGTTATTTCCAAGTGACGGTCTGTCGTGCAGCCGTTACTTCCTTCAGAGAGTCCTGGCAGTTCAGGCCTTTTCTCTGCTACTCCGTGGTCGAGATAAGAACTTGGATTGACGATATCTCTTCCAAATCTGATCCTTAGGACCTTCTGTTTGATTCTATGGACTCTTGGTGATATTATCTTCAAGGATTTGCTAAGAGTTATCCCTTTATCTTGCTGGATTATCCTCTGCTCGACCTGAGAGTTTGAGGGTCTATAAATAGAACCCTTAACTTCATGGCCAAAAGGAAGAAGATCTGGAGTTTGCGTCGAAGTGCTGCCGCATTCTAGAGCCACGTTTGATCAAGGAGAAGTGCTTCTCACGTTCGTTTGCTGCCTGGTGAAGGGAATATTTGTTCCTTTTGGTTCTAAAGTTTATAATTGCATATTGAGTTTCCATTCAATCTTCCTTTCATCATAAACATTATTTCTCTCCTTTCTCCACGTTTTTCACTGGTTTTCATCATCTAAACATCCTCCTAATCTTTTAAAACGCCCAGAGGGGTTAAAAAACCAAAACTCCCCGGTATTCCCCTCTCCTTTTGATGATATTTTGTTTATTGAAGAATTGATGCTATATTGTCTAAAGGGCTAATTTGGGTTGTTTTGTTCTTGTCTTCCACTTCTTTGGCAGGTTTACAGGTTCACTAGGGCGAGGCCCAAGTCTTCTAGCTGGCAGGAAGAGTTGGAGTTAAAAGGATCCACACTTTGCTACTGCAGGTATTACGACGGCCTTGTGCAGGCGCGTCAGAGTCTTCCAGTGGTCTATCGAGCGACCGTCATTTTCAAGTGACGCACGGGGTTCTGGCCGTTACTTCTAGCTGACCTGCAGGTTCTCTTTGGTTTTCTCTCCCGTGGGCGGGTGCTTCATCCACCTATTTCTAAGGTATTTTCAGGTCTTTGGCTTGTTTTTACTTTGGTGGCGATCACGACTTTCTTAAGTATTGGGCATTAGCTTTCTCTTTCGCATCTCACATTTTTTATTTCCTTGCTTGTTTCGCCCCTCGCGGTGTGTTTCTATTTACTCCTTGCTCCACGCCCCGGCGTGTGTTTTTCCTTTATTCCTTAGCTTAGTTTGATTGAGGTAGCATGCCCATGCTAGAGCTTGTTTTGGTTGCCTAGGTTCATGATCACATGTTCATAGGTTGATTGCAGATCTTTGATTATTTGCTTGTCATCTTGCTACATATCATCACTAAAACCCCCCAAGAAAAGAAGATAGATAAGCAAAATAAAATCAACAGTGCTATCAGGCGAGGTAGGATAGGAAGACCTATCCGCATGTCGCACCTGCACCAAGCCTGAAGTCCAACATATTTGTAACAAGCTGAACTCCCAGTGGCTCCAAAGACCAAAACTTCATAGCCCCATGGACAAAAGTGCAAAAGGGTCTACAAAAAACCCTGATACACCGCTCCACTTGTTGGATCAACTCAAGCGGAGAAGAGACATTTTGCAGAGGCTCCTGTGACTTGACTGTCTGTTTTTGATAGACTAGGGATAGCAACCCAACCAGGACAGCAGTCGCCAAGGACAAAGAGAGTGGTCCAGGTGACCAATGACACCGTCAAGGTCTTCACATGTTACACTTCCTCTACTAGCAAACAACCGGAAGAGATCCAAGAGGATCCAAGTGATCCAATCCAGGCCTATTACTCGGGCATTGACCTAGATGAACCGTGCTATTGTCGGGACATCTCAGCCAGGATAGGGACATCTTGGGGAAAATCAAGATGAAGACCATAGTGTCCAAGGTGGCGACACCCTAGGACATGAAGATGAGCTTGGGGATAATGTCCAAACTATCACGCTGGAGGATTTATAGTGTGAAATTCAAGAGCTAAGGGCCATCATGTAGGAACTTTTACTAGAAAGGAAGGTTCAACCACAACCTCCAATAGTACCACCAGTGGTCGAGCAACCGCCTCAAGTCATCCCAACCACTATTAATATCTCAACTACAATAATTAAGGCTTTGACCACTTAAATGCCGTGGTAGCGGAGATCGAAATATTATTTGTTGACAATCCCAACTACACTCCTGCTAAAGGTAAATTCTCAAAGGACCGCCATCCCAGTGGCAAGGAGGTGAACACAGTGGACTTCTCCCAAGCAAATGGAAATAAAGGATGAGGAAAATCAAGTAGCAATGGTAAGGAGTCTGAAGGCAAGGCGTTAGTTACTATATTAGTAGAGCACATTAAAATGCCATATTCCTTCAGGAAAGAGCACACCAAGAAGCTCTTCTAGCTTTGCATAAGGGAGAAGCTTATAGTCCTACCGAAATCGCGAAGGCATGCTGTTGACGTGCAAAATTTAACATCCAAAATACACCACAATTATGGGAAGATAAAGAGTCCCTAAGACGCACTGCCAAAGGGTCGGCCCTAACGCCCTGCAGCGAAGAACTACAAAATGAGGGTCTAGATGGCCAGACCCCAAGAATATTTTTTCGCATGACATCAGCCTACGTCTGGAAGGACGAATTAAAATTACAAGAAGCCAAGGCTTTCCTGAATGAACGCACTGCTGAAGACTCAGCTCTAGAGTACTCTCAGCGGCGAAGAATACAACGGCGGGCTCGAGACGCCCAAAGATATTGGTTATGAACCACCACGAATTCGTGTCCCGAGGGATGAATTAAACTTCAGAGTCAAGGGAGTGCAAACCACTCCCGAAAAACACACTCCCCTGGATCGGGTCACAAAAGCCCGAGCAGTAGAAAGAGAAAGAATAAAAAAACACAAAAAGAAGAAGAAGAAAATTGGGCCATCCGGCAGCCATGTAAGGCTGAACCGATAGCCCCCCTCAATGCCTTGAACCGGCAACCATTTAAGGCTGAACCGACAGCATCCTTGCGCGAGCCATCCGATAGTGCCTCAAACGGCTGCCCTCTGGGGCCCCGTCTGGCTGCCTCCCTCGATTGGCTTCATCCGACAGCGCATTGACCACGTCCGACAGCCCCTTCAACCGGCAGCACCGGCAGGAGCAGCTCACCCGGTAGCCTATGGGCCCATCCGGCATGAAGTTTCATCCAGCGGCACACCCCCTCAATCGGCAACAGCCAATTCTCCTAGCAGCTGAAGCCCATCCGGCGTGAAGATACATCCGACAGCACACCTACTGAACCGACAGGAGTCCTCCATCAAGTAGCTCCGTAACGTGCCTGGGTGGTCCGCCAGCCCTGTTCCCCCTATAAATAGGCCTCCAGAGCCAAAAGAAGATACGAACAAGTGGCGTGTGCAGGAGAGAGAAGAGAAGAGAGATAGAAGAGGATAAGGAAGAGTGAGAGCGGAGAAGAGCTCCGAAGCCCCCCTGCACCTGCGTCTGCAGAGTGAAGGGGAAGAAGAGAGAGTGAGGGAGAAGAGAGGAGAAGGAAGAGAGGAGAAGAGAAGTGAGGCATAGGGGGGGAAGGAGTCAATGCTCACCTTGTATTTTTCTTTTTTTTTTCTTTTACATTTTGCTACTGATGTACCCCCTCTATTTTTTTTAGTTTCGGTTGCTTCGTTGTGAGGCATGAATGAAATGTACTTCCTATTTTTTTCTTCTCGCTCGCTTCATATGTTCTCTGTTTAAGATTGACATGGCTTCCTAGGTGTATGAATAAAAATGGTTATGTAAAAGGCCCTACGTGATTTGTGTGTGTAATACTGTAATGCCCCGGATTCTTCGGATCCTTTTCGTGGGCTCCGGATCTGGTTTCTCGGATTGTCCAACTCTGTTTTGTCCGAAATTTCGTTTCGGACATCTTTCGTGTTCGGATCGGTGCGATCCGGAGTTGTTTCGGAGGCCCGGAGGCGTTCCGCGGCTTTTTCCGCGTGTGTTTTTCCGATTCCCGGCGTGGGTTTCGGCTTTCCCTTCGGAACCTCGTTGCGGGTGAACCGGGCCGTTCACCAGGGCGCGAGTGGTACCGTTGCGATCGGTGCGTTCCGAGGATCGCGAGGGTGTGATTTTCTATTTTTCTGGATTTTTCCGATTTTCCGGATTTCCCTATAAATAGCTTTTCTCTCTCTCTCCCCTCTCATTTCTCATTTCTCTCCCTCTCTCTTCTCACGCTCTCTCCTCTCTCCCTCTCTCTCCGGCGGCCGACGGGGCGGAGTACGGGCGAGGCGGGGACGGCGCGGGCGAGGCGCGGGCGAGGATGGATGAGGATCGAGGCGGTGGAGGCGCGTGGAAGCTCGGCCGTGGGTTCGTGGAACGGCGAGGCTTCAACGGCGTTTTCGGCGTGGATTAGTCGCTTCGGCGCACGGTTTCTTCGGTGGAGGTAGGGTGACGGAACACCACTGCGTTCTGCTCGTTTCCCCTGCCATTGCACGTCGTTCGGCGCGGAAACAGCTGTGTTTGGGTCCGTTCTAGCGAAACTGTGGTTTTGTGGGTTTCGTAGGGTCGGTCGGGAAACGGCGACGGTTTCCAGATCGGTTACTGTCAACGGATTCCTTGGGGCGAGAGCGTTCTTTTCCCCCTGATTTCGTCTCGATTGGTGGTCCCGTTGGACCGGTAGAGCTCCGAGAAGCTCGGTAACCCTTTTTGGGTAACTTCGGTAGAATCGCTCGTTTCTCGCGATTCGTGCGTCGTTTTGACTCCGGTCGGAGTCCACGTGATTGCCAGGGTGGTTGTGGTTGTATCCCCTTCGTTTCGGCACGAACGGGGCGTGGAAAGGCTACGATCGGGAGACCCCCTGGGTTTACCCGCCGTGATGGTTGGGCGGTCGAACCGGGCCCGTCCATCGCGAGGGCGGTTGCCTTTGGCCCGTTCATTTTCTCTTGGTTTTGGGGTTGTGCGGTCGCACGATAGACCGCACATTTGTTGTGCGGCCAGGTGAGAACCGCATGTCTCCCCCATGGACGGTTGGTACCCAGCCGTCTGTCCTTCCGTGGGCTTGTGCGGCCAGGAGCTGACCGCATATCCCAGTTGACCCTTGGTCAACAGTTTAGTGTCGGTTGGGTTGTGCGGTTTGGTCAAAACCGTTTTGACCGGCACTGGAGTAGGTCGGTTAGGTTGTGCGGACGATCCTTGGCCGCACATCCCCTTGGGCGGTCCAGCCCTAACCGTCCATCCTCCATTTGGGGTTAGTCCGATTAGAGCCTTGTGCGGCTCCTGCCTGACCGCATGTATTTTTGAGCGGCTGTGCCCTAGCCGCACATCCCTTGAGCGGCCCAGGGTGAACCGCACATGTGCCAGTCTAACCCGGTGTTTCCGTTTTGACTGATTCGAGTCCCGGGTGTGTGGTTCTCGAACCACGTGCCGACCTGTGGCCTGACGGATGTTGTGCACGTCGTCGGGGCCAGGTGTCGTGGTACGTTGTAGTCCCGGGTGTAGAGTTCTCGACTCGTGTCACCGTGTGTTGACGTGTGTCATCGGTTTCTCCGAAAAGCGATCCCCGAGTGGGTCCTGTGTGAGGCCTTGGGCTGCGAGCCCAGTTGTCCAGTCTGGGGCTGGAGGCTTCCCTCTTTTCCTTGAGTTGGGCTGCAGCTTGGTGGTGTGCAAGTTGCCTTGGGAATCGTGCTTCTGTGCTTTCCGCGTGGGCCGTGTGTGTGGCCTTAGTCCTGTGAGTTCCCTTCCCAAGGGAATGGTTTCGGCGGCTCGTGAGCTGCCTCGGTATTCGTGCTACAGTGGTTTTAGACCTAGAGCTTGGACTAGATTGACGGCCTTGTGCTGTTGCGTGCAACGGTCTTGACCCCGAGTCTTGTGACTCAAGGACCGTTGGGTGTAGTGTGTCTAGAGGACTGTCCAGAGTCCAGTGACTTAGCGTCACTTGGGTTTTCTCGACTCTCGCGCAGGGTGTGTGCGCGGCTGTGGACTGTGAGTCCCGTTTCTTCTCCGACTGTGGTCATCGTGCGACGGTGCTAGTACGTGGGATGGTCCCCGTACTTTGTCGGATGCGGACGTTGTTTTCCGTTGACTTGAGAGTCTACTCCTTCTGTGACCCTCCACTAGTCGTAGCCTACTAGTACGCGTGTGCTAGTCGCACCAGGGAGTGGTGTACGGGCTGACCTTTAGAGACGGTTTGTGGACCGGTTACCGTTGGGCCCCACGTCTTGCAGCCAGAGTCCGGCTGAGGGGAAAACCGGTCAGAAGACCAGACCAGGGACGCGCGGTCTGTGTGTGCACACGTGGTTGGGGGCGGTTGGACCCACGTCGACGGGCGTGACCCCAGCTAGTCACTTGTTTGTGGTTACTTGTACGGTGTTCGTGCCTCGGGTAGGAGCTACCACGTCAGGCAGTTCACTTGCGGTGCGGTGTAAGACGTCAGGGGACGCTACCGGCTGTGCTTCTAGTGGGTGGTACTCCTGTCGAGTACGGAGTGACAGACTATCAGTTTCCGTGATTTCGACCTTCGGGTTTTCGGTCGTGTTGACCGTTGAGTTCGGTTGTTTCGCCGTGGCGCGTGTGTTGGTTTTCGCGCCAAGGGTCTAATGCTAGTGGCTTTACCGAGGTTGGGTCTTGTTGTGCGGTACCCGCGATCGGATGGTCGGGGTCGCACCTTGGACAGCGTGTCCAGGTCGGCTGTGTCCGAGGGACAGGCCTCTACGGCGTGGTTGCCGTGTGTTCTTGCTTCGGTAGGTGGTACTAGTGTGGTTCGGTAGCTTCGTCTGCGTGACCGAGGTGTACCTTCCGGTGCAGTAGGAGTAGCTGTAGTGCCGAGTTTTTGACCGGCCATCGGTTTGCTGTTCCTGCTGTAGTTGTAGCTCTCCTTTCCGCTACCGCCGTTGTTTCCGGTTGGGGTTCCGCGGGATCCCTGCTGAGTCTCTGTTTTGGAGACTCATTCCCTGCTTTTCAGGTGTGGCGGTTCTTCCTCGTGGTTCGAGGGTGCGGAGCGGAGGTTCTCTGTTGCCAGCTTGCCGGGCCGAGTGTTCACTTGGCATGTGGTACGTTTTACTGCTTTAGACTGTACTTTCTGTTGGACTGGACTCTGTTGTAGCTGTAGCTGTTGCTGTTCTTTTTTTCAGCTTGTCGTTGGTTGTCCTGCTTTATTTCCTATTTCTTTGTGCCTCCACACTCCTTTTAGCCCTTCCGAGCCCTCCCGGCTCGTGGGCGGCGGTGCGAGTCTCGGGTTATCGGGCCTTCCCGGTAATTGGATTCTCGGGTCGTTACAAATACGCATTTGCTTTTGCCTCGCTCTGAACACATCCATCGCTCTCGACTGTTCTTCCTTTTGCTATTTACTGCATCATTGCCCAACTCGGCCAATGAAAATATAGATGGCATCTTCGAAATACATCCATACATAAATAGGCCTCTGAAGGAAGAGATCCAGTGTTTACCCAATGACATGGGTATGACGTTGAATCCACCCCCTTGGGGCTCGTCTCCCTCTAGTTTCTTTACAATTTCTTATAGATCCTATGTTAGACTTTTCTTCGTTCCCTCGAGTTGATCCGGCGGGGGGGGGGGGGTGTATATAGCATTATTGATCTCTCTCTCTCTCTCTCTCTCTCTCTCTCTATATATATATATATATATATATATATATATATATATATATATATGCGAATACGCCTCTCAAGGGGGATCTGGAGTTTACCCCATGCCATGGGTATGACTCAGAAGCCAAACCGTTGTCCTGCCTCCCTCTGACTTTCTCTGAAATTTCCCATAGACTTTTGTTACACGTTTTCTTGGCCCTATCAGACCGATCCGGCAGCTCCCTACAAGCTAAACCGGCAGCCACTTACAACTGAACCGGAAGCCACTTTAAACTGAGTCGACAACTCCCTTGTTTTGGCCCATCCGGCAGCGTGCCCTCAAAGTGACCCGTAGGCTTTTTCCCCTAATCCGGCAGCTGTTTGTTGCAGCCTTAATCCGACAGCCACTCTGGGTGATCCGGCAGTGCCCCTTTGGGTACATGATCCGACAGTCTTTCTCCAACCCCAATCGGTAGCCTCCCAGGGCGATCCGACAGCCCCTTTCGGTGCTTGATCTGGAAGCTTCCGCATAGCTTGTCCGGCAACTTACGTCCCATACAATAGTCCCCCACCTATTCTTCTGCCAATCAGTGGCATCTTACGCCCCCCGTTCACCCTCATTTCGCTCATCTTTCTCACCCGTTCTCGCCTTCCGCTCGCGGTTTGTGCGGTCCAAAGGTAATTATGGATGTTGCCGCTTTTGTGCACATCCGTGGAAATAAGGGGTCATCTCGAGTTTCCGCGGATGAACACCCGCTTTACACCCCCCAACACTCCAGGTCTAGGGGAGATGCTGTCGGAACTTCATCAAATGTTCAACCAATAAACAAATGAACGACGGAGTAATCATAATCCCAAAGTGAACATAAAAGGAAATGATAAATAGAATATAAGCAAAAAATAATAAATAAATAAATAAATAATCATAATCATACTCATAATAATCATAATCATAATAACACCAAAAAATATAAAAAATAATGATGATGATAACAACAACAATATTAAAGCAAAAAAACAATAAATATAAGAAAGTCAAAACAATAAGAAAGGATACGATAATAAAGCCATATATATATATATATATATATATATATATATATATATATATATAAACAAAAAAAGGGAAGGTGACGAAGTCTGTCGGCTAAGTTCAGTCGACTGAACTCTTCCTCCCTTCTCATCTATTAAAAAAAAGAAGAGAAGAGAAAAGAATAAAAGAATAAAATAGTATTAAATGATAATGATAATAAGAAAATGATGATGATAATAAAGCAAGAGACAAAGGATAAAAGTGATAAAAATGGTAATAAAAAATAATAAATTTGCAATCATATTAAAAACAAAGACGCACACATGCATCCAAAAGGAATTGAAACAGTAAATAAAAATATACATATAGGCCAGGTTTGATAACCGGGTAAGGCGGCATGTTCGCCGATGCCCTCCTGATTCCCATCTCTATACGCCGATTTCTCACGTAATCGACTTTGACAACTTCTTACGTAACCCGGTTTCACATGAAAGCCCAGCATGTTTTGGTCAAATAAATTATTCGAGCTATATAGGTCGAATCACTTATTCTGAGAGGTGAGTAGGGTTGGCTTATTCTAACCGATTAACAAAGAGGGCCATATATAATGATGTTCGTTCTGGAGTCCTCACCTCCCCCAGACCCTGTGTGAAGGGAACATAAATGATACCCTCGCAAGCCAGGCTTGGATCTCGGGGACCACCTCGCCATAGCCATGGCCTGACTTTGCCTTGGGCCAACAATGCTTCAAAGATGACATGTCCTCACCGGGATTCTTCCCACTCCCTTCATTATCAAGTATCAAACTTGTCGTATTCACGATAGACATTTTCTCAAATATCATTCATGTTTTCGTTGTGCTTCCGACTCAAAATATTCTCCGAACATGGGGCACACGATGAGCAAATGAATAGGCTTAAAAACCCTTGCCCTAGCATGAAAAATTTCGATATATTTTTCAAATTGTCCATTCTTTCCTTTATCATTAATGCAGATTTCAGGTTATAGGGCCCTTCTTTCTGACGACTAATCAAAGGTTTTCTCCCCTTCGGAGAGATGTAATTAACACCATGACCTTTGGCACGGCATGTTCAAGTCCTGACACGCTACCCATTATCATCTGACTGGTCAGACGATGCGCATTAGTGACTCTAGGCTATCTCGGTCTTCAGAGCCTAAATAAACTGTCACCTTGTGACTAGCACGCCTGCGCACTAATAAACTAAAATAAAATAAACTAAACTAAATAAGTCAAATAAATAAATAAAAATAAATAAATAAGTATGTCCACAAGTCTAGCATGCCCGGTGGGACTGGAGCCTCCCTTCATCTCCTCGCCAGGACCAAGGGCCCTGTAGCCTCTTTTTGACATTCTATCTGTCTCATTTAATTTGTAGGATATACTACAATACTTACAATGGCCGTCACCTTGGGACCCCTTGTCATCGAAAGCCATGCCAGGTACGGCTACCTAGCGGTCCCAATGAGCTTTGGCAACTTCCCACCGTTGGTTGGCTTCCCCAACTTCTTGGGGGTGGCCTTCGTGAATTTGCTGGAGGCTGAGGGGCCCAAGCCCGAAGAAACCAACATTCCCGTCATGGAAGTTGCTATAGTTAAGCTTACTGCTGCTAGGCTACCGGCGAACATTGCCGACCGTGCGACGATCAAGACACTAAGTTGCTTTGTCCACCATGCACATCCGAACGCCGGCTCAACCTGCAAGAGATCGGCGTCTTACCAAAGGAGAGTCCAGAGGAATGCTGCTATTGTTGCTTCTAGGGACCGGGTTTCTACCACCGGGAGTCAGTCCTTATAGGGAATGTCAAAGTCCATCTGAATGGAAAAAGAGCTGAAATGATCCCACATCAGATCGTGCCAACTATCCCCGTGCACAATTCTTTTCAAGCACTAGGGAAAGTTGAAAAGAAGTATAATGATGTGGCCCGCAGGCCAAAGAATGAGCTGGTCCAGAGGCCAGCCAAGTTTAAGCAGGTCTGGGTACCAAAAGGGACCCAAGTTACTCTGCTGGTCCAAGTGAAGCCCAGAGAGGCCCACCATAGGAGGGCAAGATGTAATGTCCCGGATCTTTGTTGGATCCTTATTGGGTCTTTTGGATCCTTTTTCGGTGAGTTTCGGCCCACTTTTGTGGCTTCCGAGCTGAGTTTACGATCCGTGTGGGTTTTTCTCTCGTACTAGTTACGAAACCCTACGGTAAGTTTATTTGTCAGTTCATCGACTCGTGGATGCTACAACGACGACGTACTCTCCGAGCCGGTCGTTTTGGCTATTTTTGCGTATTTTTCAGAGATAGGGCCAAAAATCGGATTTTTCGGAAATTAAGAAAATTCCTAATTTCTTTTCTTTTTCCTTTTCCTTCCTCTCTCCTCCTTCTCATTTCGCCGCCGCCGTCTCTCTCTCCCGTTTTCACCTTCTCGACTCCGGCTGCAGACGGAGGACCTAGGGGTGAGTGCTGGGGATGCTGTGGAGCTGGTTGGGTGCGCGACGGGGCGAGGATGGAGTAGTTTTGGCGCGATCCTGAACGGTGGATTCAAAGCCGGCGTTTGAGCTCGCGACACGGTTTTCGAGGTAGTTTACTCCCTTCGGGGCACGGTTTCTTCGGTGGAGGTAGGGAGATGGACCACCACTTCGTCCTCTACGTTTTCCCTGCTTCTGTGCGTGGTTTGGCGCTAGAAAGGGCTAGATCGGGGTTGTTTGGGGAAAACCGTAGTTTTTGGGGTTTTCAGGGTTCGCCGGAAAACGGCAACCATTCGCGGCGTAGTTAGTGTCAAAATGACCGCTGGGATGTCTGGATCCCATTCACGTAAGTTTTGTCGTGTTCGGTCGTCATTCAGGGCCGGTAGGGGTCCGGGAACCTCGGTGACTCGTTTAGGGTTGATTTGTCTAAATCGCCCTGATCTTGCATTTTAGGGCGTGCATGTGGGCTTTTTAGCCTCCTGTAACTGTTGTTCGTTGTCTAGCTTTGTTTCCCCTACGTTTCGGCGTGAATGGGACGTGGAACGGGCCGATTCGGCCATTCCTCTGTTTTCCCGCCGTGGCTGGTGTAGCGGTCGTTCCAGAGATCGTCATAGTCTCTGACGGCCCTACGATAGACCGTCACAACATCTGTTCGTTTTAATTTTTTCGTGGCTGAGTGAGCGTAACGGTCATGCCCATGACCGTTACACTCCCTTGACGCGTCCCGGCTGGTGCGTCACAGCCATTGTGCCTTATGTGTTCTGTTTGAGTCGGTTCCTCTGACGCGCCCGCCCTGGTACGTCAGGTTGTGTAACGCGCATGCCCCAGGCCGTTACACTCTGTTTTAGTTGGGTTGGGTGGCTATGCCGGTTGTCTCTAACGGCCCTGCCCCCATGCGTCACAGTGTCATAACGCGTCCGCCGTGGACCGTTACGTGCTGTTTGTCCGAGTTTCAGAGTTGGGTCTGTTGGTGTAACGCGTCTGTGCCTGTGCGTTAGGTTGGCGTAACGCACATGTTGTCGTGCGTTAGGCCGCTGTAATGCGCCTACCCTGGCGCGTTACGTTGTTCGCATTTTGGTTTGGAGCATGTTGGCTCTGACGCGCCCGCCCTGGTGCGTCAGGCTCGTGTAACGCGCCTGTGCTAGGCCGTTACAGTCCTGTTGTGGCCGTGATGGCCGTTGGGCTTTTCGGTGTGCGACCGTGTGTTGTGGGTTCGTCCTAGGTGATGTTAGGGGCTGTTTTGGGGTAGGTCTGTGTGTGCGTGTCTGTCTATGTTGTGGTGTTGTCTGTCGCTCCCGTGGTCTGGCCGCTTTCCCCGTGGACATCGGTTGATGTTCCTATGAAGGCTAAGACTACGTTTCCGAGTCTGTTGACAGTTTCTTGTACTGCCTTCGGTGTTTGAGCTACGGGTGACAGTGCATGTTCGACTGTCTGTACTTCAACGCCGCGTTTCAAGCTTCCTCTTCTCGTTGCCCTAGACGTCCAACAGTCGAGGGGTGACCCCGATATACGGTTTTGTAAGCTAGTTTCCGTCGGCTCCTGCGATTACCGTAGTGTCCTACGGGGGGAGAAAAACTAGCTAGAGGTCTGGCTCTAGGCAGGAGCCAGTGTGTGCACACGTGGTCAGGGGCAGAGGACTGACGCCGACGGGCGTGACCCTGGCTAGTACTTGGTTTGTTCCTGTTTCGCCTCTCCCTTGTCGCTTCCCAGCCTTGCGAGTTGCTTGAGACTCTTGTGGTTCCGCGTGGGTCTGCGACTCGACCGTGTTCGCGTCGGTGGTACGCAGCGGTTAGTCGAGACACTTGTGGGGTTTGTTGTGACCTGTCCGGGTTGGCCTTTCCGTGGCTGTACTCGAGGTCTGTGTCTTGTCCGGCGCACGACATTCCGGTCGTGTTGTTTGCATCTGTCTAGGTCTTTTCTAGGCCTTCTTTTGCAGGCCTGTTGTAGGTGTAGGTTGGGGTGTTTCGTTTGGATTTTTCCCTTTTCCTTACTGCTCCCTACTCCTCTTTCCCTTTCTAGGCCTGCTTGCCTGTTCAGGTTATTCCCCTCGTCCTTACCTGTTCCCTACTCCTGCTTCCCTTTCTTTTACAGCTTTCTAGTGCTGTTTCTTGCTGTTGTTCCGTGTTACTGCGCGTTTTTCAGTGGGGATCCGCGTGACCCCTACTGAGCCAGTGACACGAGGCTCACCCCTGCTTTTCAGGTGGGGTGACGTGTTCGTTCTGCTTCCGCGGGTCCTGGAGTTCGAGTCGCAGCTGCCAGCTGGTACCTCCGTCGGGCTTCCCCCGACTTCTTGGTACGTTTTTTCTTTCTATCGAATGTACTGCTAGACTGCTGTCTTTAGCTTTGGACTTGACTCTGGTATATAATTGTTTAAAATCTGTTAATTAAATTGTAATTTTATTTCTGCTACTTTAGCAACCCGATCTAATGAAATTTAATTTTTGCTGTTATATCTGTCAGTTCAATGTACTACACGACAATCCTTTTTCCCTTCGGAGCTTTACCGCTCTTGGGAGGCCTCGCGGGTTCCAAGTGGTATCAGGTGTATTCGGTTGTCCTACCGGGTATATCTGGTATCCGGAATCCGGGTCGTCACAGTTGGTATCAGAGCGTTGTTGTGTGAAGTACATGGGAATCTCAGATATACAGTGTCCAGAGTCGCTAAGTCCAGTACAGTCTTCAGCTGGCATTAGGTCGTTTTGTGGTTGTGTTGTCGGGTTGTTCTTCCCTGCTTACCCTTGCTAGTCCTTGAATTTCGAGGATGAAATTTCTTAAAGGAGGGGAGGATGTAATGTCTTGGATCTTTGTTGGATCCTTATTGGGTCTTTCGAATCTTTTTTTGGTGAGTTTCGGTCCGCTTTTGTGGCTTTCGAGTTGAGTTTACGATCCGTGTGGGTTTTTCTTTTGTACTAGTTACGGAACCCTACGGTGAGTTTATTTGTTAGTTCATCGACTCGTGGATGTTACAGCGACGACGTACTCTCCGAGCCGGTCGTTTTGGCTATTTTTGCGTATTTTTCGGAGATAGGGCCAAAAATCAGATTTTTCAGAAATTAGGAAAATTCCTAATTTCTTTTCCTTCCTCTCTCCTCTTTCTCATTTCGTCGCCGCCGTCTCTCTCTCCCGTTTCTCTCCCATTTTCGCCTTCTCGGCTCCGGCTGCAGACGGAGGACCTAGGGGCGAGTGATGGGGATGCTGTGGAGCTGCTTGGGTGCGCGACGGGGCGAGGATGGAGTAGTTTTGGCGCAATCCCGAACGGTGGATTCAAAGCCGGCGTTTGAGCTCGTGGCGCGGTTTTCGGTGTGATTTAGTCCCTTCGGAGCACGGTTTCTTCGGTGGAGGTAGGGAGATGGACCACCACTTCGTCCTCTACGTTTTCCCTGCTTCTGTGCGTGGTTTGGCGCTAGAAAGGGCTAGATCGGGCTTGTTTGGGGAAAACCGTAGTTTTTGGGGTTTTCAGGGTTCGTCGGAAAACGGCAACCATTCGCGGCGTAGTTAGTGTCAAAATGACCGCTGGGATGTCTAGATCCCATTCACGTAAGTTTTGTCGTGTTCGGTCGTCATTCGGGGCCGGTAGGAGTCCGGGAACCTCGGTGACTCGTTTAGGGTTGATTTGTCTAAATCGCCCTGATCTTGCGTTTTAGGGCGTGTTTTAGCCTCCTGTAGCTGTTGTTCGTTGTCTAGCTTTGTTTCCCCTACGTTTCGGCATGAATGGGGCGTGGAACGGGCCGATTCTGCCATTCCTCTATTTTCCCGCCGTGGCTGGTGTAGCGGTCGTTCCAGAGACCGTCACAGTCTCTGACGGCCCTACGATAGACCCTCATAGCGTCTGTTCGTTTTAATTTTTTCGTGGCTGAGTGAGCGTAACGGTCATGCCCATGACCGTTACACTCCCCTGACGCATCCCGACTGGTGCGTCACAACCATTGTGCCTTATGTGTTCTGTTTGAGTCGGTTCCTCTGATGCGCCCGCCCTGGTGCGTCAGGTTGTGTAGCGCGCCTGCCCCAGGCCGTTACACTCTGTTTTAGTTGGGTTGGGTGGCTGTGCCGGTTGTCTCTAACGGCCCTGCCCCCATGCGTCACAGTGTCGTAACGCGTCCGCCGTGGACCGTTACGTGCTGTTTGTCCGAGTTTCAGAGTTGGGTCTATTGGTGTAACGCGTCTGTGCCTGTGCGTTAGGTTGGCGTAACGCGCATGTTATCGTGCGTTAGGCCGCTGTAACGCGCCTACCCTGGCGCGTTACGTTGTTCGTGTTTTGGTTTGGAGCGTGTTGGCTCTGACGCGCCCCCCCTGGTGCGTCAGGCTCATGTAACGCGCCTGTGCTAGGCCGTTACAGTCCTGTTGTGGCCGTGATGGCCGTTGGGCTTTTCGGTGTGCGACCGTGTGTTGTGGGTTCGTCCTAGGTGATGTTAGGGGCTGTTTTAGGGTAGGTCTGTGTATGCGTGTCTGTATATGTTGTGGTGTTGTCTGTCGCTCCCGTGGTCTGGCCGCTTTCCCCGTGGACGTCGGTTGATGTTCCTATGAAGGCTAAGACTACGTTTCCGAGTCTGTCGGCAGTTTCTTGTGCTGCCTTCGGTGTTTGAGGTATGGGTGACAGTGCATGTTCGACTGTTTGTACTTCAGTGCCGCGTTTCGAGCTTCCTCTTCTCGTTGCCCTAGACGTCCAGCAGTCGAGGGGTGACCCCGATATACGGTTTTGTAAGCTAGTTTCCGTCGGCTCCTGCGGTTACCGTAGTGTCCTACGAGGGGAGAAAAACTAGCTAGAGGCCTGGCTCTAGGCAGGAGCCAGTGTGTGCACACGTGGTCAGGGGCAGAGGACTGACATCGATGGGCGTGACTTTGGCTAGTACTTGGTTTGTTCCTGTTTCGCCTCTCGCTTGTCGCTTCCCAGCCTTGCGAGTTGCTTGAGACTCTTGTGGTTCCGCGTGGGTCTGCGACTCGGCCGTGTTCGCGTCGGTGGTACGCAGCGGTTAGTCGAGACACTTGTGGGGTTTGTTGTGACCTGTCCGGGTTGGCCATTCCGTGGCTGTACTCGAGGTCTGTGTCTTGTCCGGCACACGACATTCCGGTCGTGTTGTCTACGTCTGTCTAGGTCTTTTCTAGGCCTTCTTTTGCAGGCCTGTTGTAGGTGTAGGTTGGGGTGTTTCGTTTGGCTTTTTCCCTTTTCCTTGCTGCTCCCTACTCCTCTTTCCCTTTCTAGGCCTGCTTGCCTGTTCGGGTTATTCCCCTCGTCCTTACCTGTTCCCTACTCCTACTTCCCTTTCTTTTACAGCTTTCTAGTGCTGTTTCTTACAGCTGTTCCTGTTGTTCCGTGTTACTGCGCATTTTTTAGTGGGGATCCGCGTGACCCCTACTGAGCCAGTGACAAGAGGCTCACCCCTGCTTTTCAGGTGGGGTGACGTGTTCGTTCTGCTTCCGCGGGTCCTGGAGTTCGAGTCGTAGCTGCCAGCTGGTACCTCCGTCGGGCTTCCCTTGACTTCTTGGTACGTCTTTTCTTTCTGTCGACTGTACTGCTAGACTGTTATCTTTAGCTTTGGACTTGACTCTGGTATATAATTGTTTAAAATCTGTTAATTAAATTGTAATTTTATTTCTGCTACTTTAGCAACCCGATCTAATGAAATTTAATTCTTGCTGTTATATCTGTCAGTTCAATGTACTACACGACATTCCTTTTTCCCTTCGGAGCTTTACCGCTCGTGGAGGCCTCGCGGGTTCCAAGTGGTATCAGGTGTATTCGGTTGTCCTACCGGGTATATCTGGTATCCGGAATCCGGGTCATCACACAAGACAAGATGAACGGGCTGAGCTAATAGCCCCAATTTACCCTCCGCCGGCATTTACTGCACATGAAGCGGCAAAAGAGGAACTCAGTCAAGTCTCACCCCTAAACATTTACTTTAACCTATCCTTGTGCTTCAGAAGGCTCTGTAATGCAATGTAGTTGGGGGCAAATGTGTGATGCCAGACCTCAACAATTCACCCCCACAATGCTCTCTCATCCATGCCAATACAAGTGTGTGGTTGTAGATATATTTTGTGACTTTTTGTGCCACCTCGACCACAAATTTGACTACATGAAGCTGACCAATCTCTTTCAGCATCAGATCTACACAATGTGATGCACATGGGGTCCAGAAAATGTGTCGTCTCGTCCTCATCAGCTCCTCCCCAGCCTTCTTATAGTTCGAGCTATTGTCTGTCACCACTTGAACAATGTACTTCTCCCCGATCTCGATCACCACTTGTTTCATCAATGACAAAATATATTGGTAACTGTGGACTTGGCCTGACGCATCCAATGATATGTGAAAGAAAACATGTCTGTCACAACAAATAAGGAAGTTGATCAGGCTACCTTTTGTGGTACCTGACCATCCATCACACATTAGTGTGACTCCGTACTTTCATCATTTTTGTTTGAATGAGTCAACATAACTCTTGATCTTAGCAACTTGTTCATCAAGATATATGCCGGCCAACTCTCTTACTGTAGGTGGTTGCACATGTAACCTAAGAACTTGTGCTTCCTGAAACATTGGCTTGTAGTAAGGGATGTTGGCCGCATTGAAAGGCAGACCAGCATGGTGCCACCATTTTACAACGGTCTGTCCAAATTTTCATTTAGGCCCGTTTTGGCCATATGCATCATCCACCCTCGTTTGCTTGCCACGCTCTCAGGATAGTGCACCGGGCTCCACAACTTCAATGTTGATCGATTATGTCCTTTTTCTTTGTGAACCCGAGTCACCAATGAAAAAACTCCCCATGCCCCGTGGTTGTCGAGTCGTAGATGAACCACGACTGCCTGATACTCTGGTCCTTGCCACTGTTGACACCCGTTTTATACCCAATAAGTCGGGTCATCTCCTTATTTCATTCTATATGATGCTCCGAGTTGTTCACTCTTCATTGAGTCTCTTGATCAGTTGAAGCCTGTTTTTTGGGTCTTTATTCCTGGATTAAGATGTGGCTCCCGGTGGCATTTCGTTGGATGAAGCTTAGCAAAACCCTTCACTCTATTTTTGGAACCTCAATGATAATAACGGTCTCAGTCAGGCGCGTTGCTTCCTTCTGACGGATAGATCCTGGGCCGTTACTCTTTGAAGAGTCTTAAGGCTTGAGGCCTCGTTTTCAGTGCTTATCCCTTAATTTCCACGTTGATGATGACGGTCTGTCGTGCAGCCGTCGTTTCATTCTGACGCCCTATGCCTTGGCCGTCGCTTCCTTGAAAAGTCCTATTGTTTGGATCTTCTTCCCGTTGATCTTATCTCTTTGGGATAGGGTTGAAAATGGCGGTCGTTCCTTGATGCGTTACTTCCAAGTGGCGGTCTGTCGTGCAGCCGTTACTTTCTTCCGAGAGTCCTAGTAGTTCAGGCCTTTTTTCTGCTACTCCGTGGTCGAGATAAGGATTTGGATTGACATTATCTCTTTCAGATCTGATCCTCAGGACCTCCCGTTCGATCCAATGGACTCTTGGTGATATTATCTTCAAGGATTTGCTAAGAGTTATCTCCTTTCACGTCTGAATTATCCTCTGCTCGACCTAAGAGTTTGAGGGTCTATAAATAGAACCCTTGACTTCATGGCCAAAGGGGGGGGAGATTTCGAATTCACGACGAAGTGCTGCCAAACTGAGGAGCCGTCTTCATCCAAGAGGAACTGCTTCCCACGTCCATCCATCTCATAATCAAGGGAGTACTTTAGTTTTGGTCTTTCAAGTTCATCATTGCATGCTTGAGTCCTTCCTTGGTTTTTCCTCAATCCAAGCATTGTCCCTCCTCTTTCTCCACGTTTTTCATTGTTCTTTATGCATACAAACATCTTCCCAAACTTTTAAAACACCCAGAGGGGTTAAAAAACCAAAACTCCCCGGTAATTCCCTCTCCTTTTGATGTTCTTAAACTCCTCAAGAATTGATGCTATGCTTGTGAAAAGGGCTAATTGAGGTTGTCTTGTCTTGTCTTTCCACATCTTTGGCAGGTTTACAGGTTCATTAGCATGAGGCCCAAGTCTTCTAGCCGGCTGGAAGAGTTGGAGTTAAAAGAATTCAAGCTTTGTTACTGCAGGTTACCTGACGGTCTGGTGCAGGCGCGTCACTATCTTCCGGCGGTCTATCGTACGGCCGTCGCTTCCAAGCGACGCACGGGGTTCTGGCCGTTACTTCCAAGTTGATCTGCAGGCTTTCTCTGGTTTTCTCTCCCGTGGGCGGGTGTTTCATCCACCTATTTCCAAGGTATATTCAGATTTTTGACTTGTGTTTACTTTGGTGGCGATCACATCTTTCCTTGGTATTGGGCATTAGCTATCTTCTTCATCGACAATCTTTATTTTCCTTGCTTGTTCCACCTTCACGGTGTGTTTTTATTTATTCCTTGCTCCACGCCCCGGCGTGTGTTTTTCTTTTCCTTAGCGTAGTTTGATTGAGATAGCGTGCCCATGCTAGAGCTAGCTATGATTGCCTAGGTTCATGTTCACATGTTCATAGGTTTGAGTAGATCTTTGATTGCTTGTTTGTCATCTTGCCATATTACTTTGCAAACCTCAAAAGAAAAGATAAAAGATAGGCAAATAAATATCAACAGATAATTTTTTGGCGATCACGGTGGGACAAGTTGTGCCAATCGTGCTTTTGATTCTTGTTTAAACCTGCCATCATCTGCTTGTGGAGTTGCCTTTTGTTTCCCCTTTGATTACTGCTTATTCTGGTTTTCTGAGTTCTCTGACGGCCAGGTGTCCCCGCGTCACAGTTCTCCGACGCAGGGGCATTAGACCGCCACTTTGATTCTACTGTGTGAGCTTCCACGGGCTTTCCGGTTACTTCTGTCTGGTTTTGGTTCCCTGGCTCATCTGACGGTCTCATCCCCCTGCGTTATATATTATCTGGTGGTCTGGCCTTAGACCGTTATTGTTCTCTGACGCAGGGTTCTTCGACCGTTACTATCCTGGCAGGTACACATCCGAGGTGCATTTATTTTCGCAGTTTTTTGCTGTGATTTATTGCTTGGGTGATACTTGACCTCCTCCTTGCTTTGCTCATATCTCCATATCATTGTGTGCATCATTGATTGCTAGATTTTAGGTTAGACTTTGCATGCACTCCGGTGCACATAGGGTCATTCATCTTGTCATATCTTAGATTGCATTTTCCTACCTTGTTGTGAGGACCTCTCGTCTCCATATTCCTTGGAGCCGACCAGGAAATCATAACAGGGACCTCCGTAAGTCCCCGCGAGCCGTGGATTCCCACACGGACGCCGGGCTGGTTGTACCATTCCCACCCCGTGTCTAGGGTTGCATAGGTGAAGGAGTGGTCACACTTAGAGTCAAACCAAGTCCCATATTCATCTCCTACTAGGAACCCATTGTTGAGAGCACATATCAATCAATCCGCTAAAGTTCCAAAGGGGAAATCATAAGAACCTTGTTGCATCATCTTAAAACAATTTGGTTGATATTTGAGTGTCTTCATCTTTTATCACTTACATCTTGTTAGAATCACCTAAGTTTGGTTGCTTATTGTGTGTTTTGTGTTGGTTGTTTTGCATTTTGTCAAGGTTGCCCGTTGCATGTGAGGTTGTTTTTGTCCGTCTGAATCATCTTCTCGAGTCAGTTCCGTCTTCACGTTCTATTCTAATCCCCTCTTCGAGTCCACCATGGCATCTTTCAATCCTCCTCGCTCCCAAGAGGACTCTCTTCTTCAAGGGCTCCTTGAAAACCCCCCTAGGGTTATTACATTTTCCTCTGGAGAGGGGACTGCCCCCCTCCCATCCTCCACCTCTATGGAAGGAAGTCAAGTTACCCCTTCTCTCTCTACGCCTTCCGCGGGCTCCGTCCTTCATATGATGGCCCAATTGGATCCGACCCAACTCCAACTTTTATATCAAGCTATGCAAGGGTCTAATACTTCTCCCTCTGCCACTATCCAAGGTCAATCTAATCCTTCCAATATTGGGCCGCCCGTTCAGCCCACTCCGATTGACCTCACTCCGGTCCAACCCCGGACCATCACTTTTGCTGGCATGGAGATGGGCCAATCTTCCAATTCAGCCCATCAGTCTTTTGATAAAGGGAAATCGCCTATCCCTTCTTTTGTCCAGGTGGATCATCACAATTCTGGTTCGGTGGCTTCACAGCTTCTCATGAACCCTTCTGATCTCTTACACCCTCAGCAAGGGGTGGCCCAAACTCATTCCCATCCGGGTATATCTCAGGCCCAATATCCTTCTTACGGGCCCCCTATTTCCACTGTCTATCCTTCTACTCATGCCTATGGGCCTCCCCCTTCTGCTACAGTCATTCCATCCGCTCCTCAAAAACAATCGGCGTCCTTCACTACCCCTGCTCTCTCCCAAGAGCAGGACTTGCTTGACAAGTGGGCCGCCATGCAACAACAACTCGACTTCCTCCAGAAAAGGGTTGGCCCACAATCCTTGGCCGATATTCCTATTCCGAGCTTCCAGAACATTCGGTTCCCTCCGCAATCAGAGCTCCCCAACTATCGCAAGTACGATGGGAACATCAATCCCTTTATCCATGTGAGGGATTTTCTATATGAATCGGCGCAGTTCCAATATGATGATCGCCTCATGGCGTATTTATTCCGCCGATCCTTAGATGGAGTTGCTCTGGAATGGTTCTATTCTCTGCCACTGGAAGAGGCCGAGAGTTTCAAGGTAGTTAAGGACAAATTCATTCAGCGGTTTCAAGACAGGGTCGGACCAGAATACTCATTCACAGACCTAGTAGCCGAAAAAATGAAACCGGAAGAAGAGTTCGCCACCTATGCAGACAGGTGGAGGCAGATGGCCGCTAGAGTGCCTGGCCATATTCCGGAGGAAGAGAAAGTCAAACTGCTGATCTCCAATGCCACGCCGACTTTCCGCAACATCTTGGCAATGAATGATATAGCTAACATGCATCAACTCTATAGCCGGGCGCGCTTTATACAGACTCAATTCAAGGACTCCCCTATCCATTCTCTTTTCGAAAACCAAAAGCCCAAGTACCACAAGAAACCCCAAGGGCCGGTTACTGAGGGAGTCCAAACAAATGAGCAAGTACAAGCCGTTGCTTTTCCATATCAGGCCGCACCTTTTCGCTACAACCAAAACCCCCGCAATTCACAAAACGCCGCTCCGCAAAACTTCCAAGCCACTCCACAAAACCCTCCACCCGCCTTCACCATTCCACAAAACACCTTCGCCGCACCCCAACAACCATCACCGCCACCACAATACCATAACGTCCCTCCACCCAACGGCTACAACAACAACAATCCAAATAGCAAGCGCCCGGCTCCCCGGAGAGCCCAGTATCCTCCATTGCCCGAGACACTTACGGATATCTTCTCGGCACTCATGTCAGTGAATGCAATCCAACTTCCTCTGGAACGGCCTGTTTGGATCCCGGCAGTCGATCAGACTAAGTATTGTAT
The DNA here is from genome assembly GCA_022559845.1 of Amorphophallus konjac. Lineage (NCBI taxonomy): Eukaryota > Viridiplantae > Streptophyta > Magnoliopsida > Alismatales > Araceae > Amorphophallus > Amorphophallus konjac. The sequence continues at coordinate 472,478,833 of CM040118.1, forward strand.
GTTCCACCGGCAGCCAGGCCATACCATAGAAGGATGTTTTCAGTTCCGAGATCTTGTGTATGACCTACATGAGGGGCAGAGGATCGACTGGGCCGAAATGCATAGGGCCATTGTTGAGATTAAAGAAAAAAGAAGGCAACCGCAGGGGCAGCAAGTGCAGTAGCATCAAGCACCACAGCCGCAGCAGCCACCACAACAGCAACAACCGTAGCAAGTACAAGACCTGGGCATCCATCAGAACCCGATGCCGAATCATCCACCCGCTCCTCAGCAGCAGCCAACGGCACCAGCACAAGTAAACGTGGTTAAACCACCGGCCCCCAATGCCGGGTGGTCTTTTGATGATGATGGCGCCACACCGCAAGTAATGGCCTTCCACCACAACCCCCGCAACCCTTCCTTCATCCTCCCTACACAACCAACACCCTCTCCGCTCGTCCTACCATCCACACCCGCTCCAGCAAACCCTCTACCGCTCTCCATCCCATCATACCCTCCAACACTTACTCCCCTCGCCATCATCACACCACCACCTAATCCTTCGCCCACTCTCAAACATCCGCTAGCCTTCCCTCCACCCGCATCTACATCCATCACCACCCTGCCTTCCACCAATCCTTCATCCATCATCCGCGCACCGCCCATTAAACTCACCAACCCTACGCTCCACCAAACCGCCTCCCCCGCACCACCAGTTCCCTTCACCCATCCCGTAGGGCCCATCATACTATCTTCAGATGCCGCAGCAAGCTGTGCTTTGAGGAGCGGGAAGATGTTCCATCGGAATTACGTTACTACTTCTAATCCCCAGTCCTCTCAGCCGGTGGCCGAGCAAGAAGAAACTGGACCTTTACCGGGTACTCAATATGACTTGCTGCATCATCTGGATCGAGTGCCCGCCAAAATATCTGTGCTGGAGCTGATCAAAAGGTCTACCCTTCATCAAGATGCACTGAGGGATTTTCTACATAAGGTAATGGTTAGCGAAGACATGGCAGTTGATAGCCTGCCGACGGCACTGGCAACCATCTCCAAAGGGCCGGCAATCACGTTCTCTGAAACCGAGCTTGCACCTCCGGGGGCTCGGCAAATGCCGCTCTGCATAACAATTACCCTGAACAAAGTCGACATTGAGGCAGCGCTGGTTGACACAGGGGCCTCAATTAATGTTTGCCCACTCAGCACCCTCCGAGCATGCAACATATCTGAAGAGTTACTACGGCCTACCCCCACCACTATAGCGGCATATGACAACTCAAGGCGAGCATGTCACGGGGTAGTCACCATTCAGGCAGAGCTCGGGCCCCTTACTATGGCCGTAGAATTCTATGTTCTTGATATCGACCCTATGTTCAAGGCTATCTTGGGTCGTCCCTGGATTAACACACTCGGCGCTGTGCCCTCCACCGCACATCAGTACATTAAGTTCCCCTTTCAAGGGAGGGTCGTCAAAGTTAAGAGCTTATCCACAGTGCAGTCAGTAAAGGCTATTTCAGAGCAAGTTCTTCCCACACTTTGGCCTAGCAGCCGGCCCGTTCTGTCAGTGCTGGATTTGAACTTTCCTTGGGCTTATACATCCCCTAAGCCCGTCGCTACTCCAGTTAATGTCAAAGTGAAGCCGCAGATTCGGGATTCAAAGGGGTGGAACATTATATTGAAGCTGGGCTATCAACCGGGGAGAGGCCTCGGTGCGCAACTGCAAGGGATGACTAAGCCTATACCTAAGGGAAGGAAAATGGGTAGGAGAGGTCTCGGCTACAAGGAGACAGCGTTATCTATGATAAGTGATTCTGGGCCGCTCACCTGGGATTATCGTCAGCATTTTGTCAAAGGGCCTCTCCAGCCTGGCACATTAGCTCCAAAGCTGGTTCAACAAGAAAGGAATACAGTTTGTCCAATTTCCAGTCCGCCTCCCTTGCCAAGAGGGTCAGATGATGACATGCTCGACTACAGTCAGGCCTTGCAGGGGCTCTTTTATGAGGAAGAATCTCAGAGGAAGCAACAAGAAGTTCGGCTTATGCAGTGGAGGCCGAAGAAGCAGCTTATTGTTAATCTACAGAAGGAGGAGAGCTCTCCAGTTGTCTGTTCTTGGTCTCTCTCACGCTTCCAATCTATCTTTCAACAAAAGGAATTCGTACCCCGCCTTCCTCCTGTCATGGTAAATTCATCTTTTATTGATCCATCGGAGATTCTATTCATTCCTTGTACTAGCGGGAAGTGTCCACGCATTGATCTATCCACTCTGTTTACTCCTCCTCCTCCCAACGCTCAGCTCCACGAGATGTGGTTCTCTTCTTCTGATCCCTTCTTTGATTACATCTTCCCCGAGCTGTTCCCTATGCAGCTCCCACCTCCTCCATCTTGCTGTGTAGTCTCTGCTGATCTCCAAAAAGAAACGTCAAACTTGAAACGGAGATTTCAGTGGAAGATTACGCTATCCTGTCTCCATCCTCCCAAGGGCACGAGTCCCCTGCTCCTCCCCTTCCACTAGGTCTTCTGTCCCCTAGGTTATGATTAGGGTCCGTCGAGTCTAGAGGAGTAGAGTCCGTTAGGTCTAGAGAAGTAGGGTCTTGTTCTGGGTCGTCCAACCCTTCCCATTTTGAACCGCGCTCGCTTGCGCATCCTTCCCAATCTGTTCCTGATAGGTTCTTGCAGGATATAGCTCAGCGGTGTCATGCTCTTTTGAAATGTCCGGAATTCGTCGCTACAGCAATCGTGATTGAGGATGAAGAGGAAATAGAAGGGGAATGGAGCGACGACGGATTAGGCGTCTATGAGGTTTTGGATGAGAAGGATCCAATAGATGAAGACAGCAATGTAGATGACACTGCCAACTTATATGCACAAGGACTAAAAAGATTCGACCAGCCGTCGACGGTAGTGGATGAACCTATAAAGGAAATCAACTTGGGAATAGAAGAAGACCCAAGGCCCGTCATTATTTCTGCTAATCTCCCTTCACAGGTAGAAGAAGATCTAATTAAGGTATTGAAGGAGTATAGCGATTCTTTCGCCTGGTCTTATGAGGACATGCCAAGTCTTGACCCCTCCTTAGTAGAACATTGACTCGTGCTTAAACCAGGGGCAACACGTGTGAAACAACGGTCAAGAAGATTTCACCCCCACATGGCCTTAAGGATCAAAGAAGAGGTCGACAAGCTATATAAGGCCAGGTTCGTCAGAGTGGTTTTATATCCTCAGTGGGTGGCGAACATAGTCCCTGTTCTCAAGAAGGATGGAAAAGTACGCATATGCATTGATTTCAGGGATCTAAACAAAGCATGTCCCAAAGATGATTTCCCGCTGCCCCATATAGACGTCCTAGTGGATAACACTGCCGGGTATGAAGCTCTGTCATTTATGGATGGATACTCGGGCTACAATCAGATCCGTCTCGCTCCGGAAGACCAAGAGAAAACTTCCTTCACCACACCCTGGGGCACGTATTGTTATGTGGTTATGCCATTTGGGTTGAAGAACGCAGGTGCCACATATCAAAGGGCGATGATGGCCATTTTCCACGACATGATGCACATATACATGGAAGCTTACGTGGATGACATCTTGGTGAAGTCAAAAACAAAAGAAGAGCACCCCTCTATCCTGGCTAAAGTGCTGTAGAGGGCCAGGGAGTATAAGCTTAAGATGAATCCGAAGAAGTGTGTGTTCGGAGTCTCCTCAGGGAAGTTGTTAGGGTTCATAGTGAGCAAACAGGGATCCGGATTGATCCTAATAAAGCACAAGCCGTCATGGACATGCCTCCGCCAAAGAACATTACAGAACTTCTAGGATTGATTGGTAGACTGCAATTCATTAGAAGATTTATATCTCAGCATTCTCAGAGGTGTCGTCCGTTTTATGAGTTGCTTAAGGCAGGCGTCAAGTTCGAATGGAATCAAGATTGTCAAAAGGTCTATGACGACCTCAAAGAGTATCTGTCCAATCCCCCGGTTTTGCAACCTCCTGTCCCTTGGAAACCCCTAATCCTATACATCTCGGTTATTGAGGACTCCCTAGGGGCGGTCTTAGCACAAGTGGATGATGAAGGGAAAGAGCGGGCTGCGTACTACCTTTCTCGACTGTTTAATCCAGCCGAATCCAAGTACACCGCTATGGAGAAGACTTGTGCCGCCTTAGTGTGGGTAGCTCAGAAGCTTAGACATTACTTCCTTGCCCACCCAGTTAGGTTGATCTCTAGAATGGACCCGCTCCGTTATCTCTTAGAAAAACCCGTCCTTTCTAGTAGGTTAGCTCGATGGCAGAGCTTCCTCTCTCAGTTCGACATCACCTTTGTCGTTCAGAAGGTAGTCAAAGGATATGCCATTGCTGAGCATCTAGCACATCTCCCTATTCCTCATACCGATTCCATTCAGGATGATTTCCCTGATGAGCATCTCTCTGTCCTTTCTCATCATCCCTTTTGGTCTCTGCACTTCGATGGTGCGCTCAACTCCCAAGGCCAAGGGATCGGTGCTGTCTTGCTTACCCCAGAGAGAGTAACCATCCCCTTCGCTTATCAACTTCGATTTCCTGCCACCAACAACATCGCTGAGTATGAGGCTCTCCTGGCCGGCTTGAAGCACGCCTATCTCCTAGGTGCGCGCTATTTAAACATCATAGGAGACTCTCAGCTCATTCTACGGCAAGTTCTGTCCACTTACCGTACTCGTGACCCCAAGCTCAAACCTTATCAAGATTTGGTCACGCTCATTGCTAAGCGATTCCGTAAGCTGATCTATATCCATACTCCCCGTTCTCTGAACATTCTAGCTGATGCTTTGGCATCTCTTGCTTCCTCCTTATCTTTTCCTCTCAGTCGTAGTACTGAGACCATCGTCATCCAGAGATTGGACGCGCCTTCTCTTCAAGATCCTTGGTTCATCAACCTCAGGAAATCTGTAGAGGCGAGAGTTGAGAAGGAAGATCTCAAGGAAGTTTCATTAACAGAACTGGAGGAGATTCTGGACGAAGAAGAATTGCCTTGGTATCATGAAATCAAATTGTTTTGTAAAGAAGGGTCATTCCCAGAAGGGGCAAAGGCCGAGCAGCGTAAAGCAATAAGAAGAGCCGCCGCAAGGTACACTATCATTGCAGGAGAACTGTATAGGCGCACTACTAATGGAATGCTCATGAGATGCTTGGATGATGTAGAAGCTTGGAAAGTGGCTGAAGCCGCCCATTCTAGCGAGTGTGGAGGTCATGTCAATGGCCAGGCCCTAGCGAAGAAGATCCTTAGGCGGGGCTACTATTGGCCCACTCTAGAGGAAGATTGCTCCCTCTATGTCCGGAGGTGTCTTAAATGCCAACTCCATGCTGATAAAATTCACTCTCCAGCTTCGTCCCTCCATCCTATGACTGCTCCTTGGCCATTCTCTATGTGGGCTTTCGACGTTGTCGGCCCGCTCGGTGATCCTAATTCTCAGATCAAGCAAAAATCCTTTATCCTTACCGCTACTGAGTACTTCACCAAATGGGCCGAAGTCGAGGCGTACGCAGAGATCAAAGCTACAACGGTGTGCCGCTTTATCATGAAAAATATCATCTCGCGGTTCGGAGTGCCAAGCAGCATCATCACCGACAACGGACCCCAGTTCGTCTCCCAAGAGCTTAAGGACCTATGTAAGAAGTTCAATATTGCACTGCATCATTCGTCTCCATATTACCCTCAAGGCAACGGTCAAGCCGAGGCCACTAATAAAACCCTTCTTAAAATCATCAAGAAAACATGCGAAGCACATAAATTTTCTGATTGGCCTGAAAGATTGGTGGAAGCTCTGTGGGCTTACCGCACCTCCGTCCGTACCCCTATAGGGCAAACTCCCTATTCCCTAACCTATGGGATGGAGGCGGTGCTCCCCTATGAGATCTTAATCCCTTCCCTTAGAGTGCAGCTCGATAAGGAACTTAATCTCGATGAGCGTCGGGAGGCGTTGCTGGTCCAGTTGGAACTCTTGGATGAGAAGAGGATGAATGCGGCTGATCATGTTTCTATTTATCAAAAGAGGGTTTCGCGTTATTTTCAAAAGAAGGTAATGGAACGTAAATTCATGACGGGTGATATTGTTTTGAAACGCAAATTCATTCGGTCTGCAGGTCCTAGGTCCAAGTTACAACCTAACTGGGAAGGGCCATTTGTAGTAAAGGAGGCTTATCCAGGAAATGCTTATCGTTTAGTAAACGCGGAAGGTAAGGAGCTCTCTCACCCGTGGAATGGGTTGTATCTTAAGCGTTTCTTTCCTTAAAAATCTAAACCATGTGCTTCTCCGGTAATAAGAACTTCCTCCCTATCTTCGAAAAGAGGGTCCCGAGTAAGGCAATCACACACTACACGACATCCCTGGTCGGGTTCCTTGCTTATAAGACACCATTTTCCTCGGCCATGCTTTAGGGGAAAGTTTAAGTCCCTGTCCGCTTCATTCTTCGGCTGAATCCAGGGGCAAGGAGTAAATAAGGAGGAGACAACCAATCCAAACTCCCTAACGAGAAGAGGTCTCAAACAGGGGCAAGTCCGTTATGACCTGACGCCACAAGAAAGAAAGAACAAGAAAAGAAAAGGAGTGCTCTTTACAAACAAAATCAAAAGCATCATCTCAAAGTCTGTGAATGAATTTTCAAAAGCTCCAAAGAAAAAAAAAAACTAGGCATGACAAGAGTGGCAGTACAGTTCCCCGCGGGACGTTATGAGCCCGGTCGCATGCATGCCTAAGTGGACAAAGGTTCGATGACGGACATAAAAGCCCCGGCACAACAGACCAAATCTCTAAATAGGGTTGTACGGTGAGGGAATCAAGTTCTAAAAACTCCCATATCTGGCCTAAGCTTACCCCCATGATCCTTTTTTCCTTTTAGGACTGAGATGAGTACCCTAGGTATGGCATTGGTAAAAACACCGTCACAATGATTAGGTCTCGGCCAGGGGTTGTCACACTATTGCACGCCGGTCTCAAGACTCAACCTAAAACAAGGAAGGTCTCGTGTTGCTAGAGAGGCACTGGTTTTTCAAAATCCAAAAACATCAAATATTTTCAAAATCCAAAAACATCAAATATTTTCAAAATCCAAAAAACATCAAATATTTTCAAAAATCCAAAACAAAACAAATATTTCCAAAATCCAAAAACATTGAATATTTTCCAAAACTCCCACAAATACCATCATATGCATAGCATGCATCACATTTTTATTATGTTTTCGCCTATTTAATAAGGCTCCACCCCTTGACCAAACATCAAGAAACGGTCATTATCTAACTTGCTTCAAGGCAAGGGGTTGAGTCTAAGAACAGATCTAACTTGTTTCATGTTTGAGTATGTGCAGAATACAGGGACAAGTCCAAAAGCAAAAGCTCACAACTATGCAGGTTCAAAGTGTGTAACGCGCCAGCATCAGACCGTTACAGTCATATAACGGGCCCATCTTTGACCGTTATTTCCCTTCAGGCATGGACCTTCTTCCTTTTCGTTGAACCATCACTTTAGCGGTCTGAGATCTACTGTTACTTGAATATAACCGCTCAAGACCCATCCGTCATATCCTTCAGAGACAGGGCTCTTATTATTTTCATTATGACGGCCTGCCGTAGGACTGTTATTTCCTTATGGCGGCCCAGTGCATATCCGTCTCTTACTCCAGAAGCCCTGTCTGCTCACATCATTCTAGCCTTTTCAAACTATGGAACTCAAGATCATTCAAATATGGCAGTCTCATCTCATTCAAGCAAAGATTAATGAAATATAATTCTTGATAAATTCAACTTCGATTGTCAATTACGTGATATCTCTCATGAACAAAAAGAAAAATCAAGATACATTCAATTTCTTATCCGCAAGAGGGCGGATTCTTCTCAACTCTTTCATGTAATCTCGGCGTGCTTCGTCGTTCTCTTCAACTTCTGCTTGCCACGGACGCACCTTGCTGATCTCCCACATGGTCAGCGCGTTCCGGACTGCTCGTTCATCTTCCTCGGTCCCCATCTTCCTAGGTAGAAGGGGATGGTAGTGTGATAGTGCAGAAACGCTGATTCGAGGTAGTCCGATCTGAAGATGGCATCGGTGCGGGTTGTAGATCGCCATGGTAGTGTTCCCTACTAGCTGGAGGTCCAGGCCTTGACGCCGCGGTATTTTGAGAAGAGTGCTTCGGAGGACTCTTGGTCGCATGATGAACTTGTCTATTGGAAGAATGTTAAGGAAGAGGCGCCATTCGTCCCGAGTTTTCTTATCCGCCGTCTTGCATTCAACCTGAGGAGAATATCCAAATGCCCCTCCAATGAAGAAGAGAGGGTGGCTCCCGAAGATCCGGCTTGCTGAAATTATGTCTTCCTTGGGAAGGAATTTGATTCTTATTCCCATCCAGCACTCAAGGAGTATCATGGAACCAAACAAGGGGCCCCCTATGCAAGCCGAGCTTAGTCCTTCATAAAGGTATGAGAGGACCGCTTGAGAGATAGACATTCCCCGCCACAGCCCGCTAATAATGCCAAGATTTTGGATGTCTAAGAGGTGGTCGGTAGTAGTAAAAAGAAAGACTCCACACAAGCAAACCGCCACCGCCTTGGCTATTGCTTCATGTCTCTCCCACTTATTTTTACAATGAGACACTATCCATTGCGCCAAGGGTATCAAGTGAATGTGGTGTGGGCTGATCATGGTCCTCACGTCCTTTGGATTGTGAATGAAATCACTCAAGATCAAGGACGGGTCGATAGGCTCTATTGTGTAGCAAACCCGGTCTTCATCCCCCACCTTAGTCTTAGGAAGGGCTAGGTAGGTCTCTACCTCTTCTAAAAGGACGGTTGCTTCAAAGGAAGGGAAGATAAAAGTATGGGTTTGTGGATGCCATAGTTCCACAAGTGCTGAAAGGCTTGGCCAATCGAAGGATAATTTCTGGAAATTCTTGCCTAAAACCAAGAGGGGTTGAAGATGCCATGCTTTAAGGATTGAGGTGATCTCTATGGGAAGTGCCTTTACCATGGGAGCCACCCACTCCAGATTGGAATAGCACCTTGGACCAGGAAGGGGCTTGAGAAAAGAAAGAAGGAAGTCATGAAAAGAATAAGTGCAGCAAAATTCTGAACTTTGGGTGAGTTGTAAGAACTTACCACTCTTTGGGCATTGGAGCTTAAGTGCTTGGGAATTGATGTCAGCCGCTGGAGTTCTCCATACTCTTTTCTTGCAGCTTTGGGGCCGGTGTAAGCTTTCTCCTCCATAGCCATCACCTCGAAGCTCCTCTTCAACATGCTTTCTGTTCTTTGGAAGAGCTCTTCAAACCCTAGAACAGAGGTTTCAGCAAAGCTGCGATTTTGATTAAGGTTCCAAGTTGCTAAGGCTTATATTTAACTTTGGAAGGATAGGATTCAGACTAGAAGGCTTTATCTTCAATCATGATAAGTTCTAATGATGAACTAAGTGGCTAAACCTCGGGTTTTAGTTATCTCAGCTCAATCCGTTTCGGATTACAACCCAGATTCTAACGGTCCATCGTGCGACCGTTACTTCATTCCGACGCGTCAGCCCTTGGCCGTCGCATTTTCTGTGGGTTTCAATTCCCCGAATCATGTTCTGTGGAGAGTGACGGTCTACGGGTCTACCGTCACTTTCTGTAATGCGCAAACCCTGAGCCGTCGTATTCCCAGCACTCAGTTCCTTCTCTTCTGGGCTAAACGCTTCCTGACGGTCCTGCTTATGACCGTCTCTTAAGTCTGACGCATCGCCTTCAGACCGTCGCATTTCCTGCTGGTTGCCCTGACCAACTATCGTTCTGCCATGATCAACGGTCTGACCCTTGGCCGTTATTTGTCTTTGACGCACCCTCGGTTGGCCGTCGTTTATCCTGATGCCCCACTGCCAGAGTGGGCCTCTGATGATTAACGGTCTCTCACCAGAGCGTCGTTTGATTATGACGGTCAGATCTTAGATCGTCACTTTCTCTGCTGCTGAGTTCAGGCTATTCCTTCTGCCCTTGCCTAGACCTGGTGGTCTTTCACATTGTACACCTCGTCCTCTTCCCATTTTCATACATTCCTGCATACATCTCATTCATTCATTCACATTTCGTCCATCCTGCATTTTTCACATTCATTCATTCACGCTTGCATAAAATTAAAACAAAATAGAAAACTAAAAAGAAGGGATCTCATTCCATTTTGCCAAAGTTCTATACAAAAGATAAGAAAAAAACATAAATACATCATTCGGTCGGCTTATCCGCCGGACCGCCCTCATCCTCTCTATCCTCGGGTCTCCTCACGGGTGGCGGTGCTATGGAAGCACTCTCCTCCTGCTGTCCTCTCTCTGCCCTTTCATTCCTCCGCTGGGCGGAGGAGCTGACAAGGAAATTTCCTACTGAGCCGCTCGGGGCGGCACTCCTATGTACCCCACTCTGGGAGGCGCTCCGCTCCGGTCCCCGGCCCATCATCCGAACCGTCCGCTCCAGTGTCCGCAACTCGATCTTCAGTGTAAAGACCTGACGCCGCGTCTCCCGTGCCTCGGTCCGGTAGCGATCCAAGTCGGCTGTCCCGATCTGAAGCTCCTCCACCTCAGCTCGTGCCCGCGCTAACTCCTTCCGGAGTTGTTCCATCTCTGCATCATCTGGGCGTCGCAGGGTCTCCGCTCTCAGCCGGGCCATCTCTGCCCGTACCAGCTCCGTCTCTGCTCGGGCTCGATCGGTCTCGGCCGGCTTCTCTCTACCTCTGCTCTCGCCTGGCTGGCCTCGGCCACTGCTGCTGCTAGATCCCTCGCCTGTAGATTGCATTTTATATCATTAGTCATGAAGCATTTAATTAGGCATAATCATAAGCATGTTTAGTCTCTTACCCGCTCCGCGAGGGTGGCCTCCGCCTCCTCGGCCCAGGTAACCGCCCGAGCAAAGTCGGCCTCTTGCTCAGCCCTGCCTCCCGCAGGCTGCGAGGAAGACGATGGGGCATCCGGTCCAGCGTGTTGGGCTCCCTCGGACCGCTGCATTTAGAAGTCATGGTTAGGTGACATTGGCATTTGCATCATGAACATCATTGCATAAATCATGAGCATTTAAGTTTTTAGTCTCACCAGGAGCTCCAGGGCAGACCGGTACCCGTCTCGCTGCTGGATGGTGGAGTGGAGTAGCCCTTCCAGCTCGGCTATCCGTCCCTCAGGGTCTAGCTACATTTTAGAAAGCATGAGTCAGCATATATCATATTGCACATTGCATAATAAAAGTTTAGAGTTTTAGAATTGCATACCGGTCGTCGGATACCTCGGTACACCCGGTCGCCGTAGAGTCGAGCGAAGGCCTTCAGATATGCCTCGTCGCTCTCGTCTCGCTCCTTCACCGCTCGACCCCGCCTATTCCAATCGTGGACGTACTTCACCTTCCGGGCGCACCAATCCACATTGCCGCTGATGCCCCTTGCTGATTTGCCGGGGTGGTCATCGCTGTGGCGTGGAAAGGTCACCTCGGGCTGGTGTAGTCCCCGGGTCCGTAGGATCAGCCTGTAGTGTAGAGGCTCGATGATATGGATGCAATGCAACCATATGTCTCGCCCCCGGTACGATAAGGCCGCCTCCACCCATGGCTGTCCCGTATAACCCTCGTCGCGGTATGGGGTCCATCTCACCTGAGAGCATTTAGTTCATTCATTAGCATATAAAAGCATTAAAGTATTAGAGATATTTAGAAAGCATTTAGAAGCATTTTAGAAGCATATAATCATTTTTGAGTTCTAGACTTACCGATGTATGCGGGAAGGAGTCCAGGTCGTCCTGGATCGTCCGGGTCAGTCTAATGATCGACCCTGTGTCCCTCGCCACCGACCAACGCCTCGCGATCGGTATGCGGCCGGGATAAAGTAATGCGCCTCTCCCGATGCTCGGGAGGTACATATAGCTCCAGATCTGTATTTAGAAGTCGAGTCAGTCGCATCATTGCATAAATCCTTTGCATAAATCATGGCATCAATATTCATGATATAATAGAACACATATGAAGTGCATTTACCTGTAGGAAAGGCGAGAAGCCGCCCAGCATCGTCTGCCGGTCCGTAGTGCTGAGGGACTCGAACAGGAATGCGAGCACTGCTGCTCCCCAGGCGTATCTCCTGACTCTGCCCAAATCCTCTATCATCGGCAGCAGTCTACAGCTGATGACATCCGCCCGGGTCGCGAAGAGGAGCTTCCCGAATAGCAGCATCAGGAAGCGTCTGAGCACCCTATCTCCCTCTGGTCGAGCCTCCGCCGCCACGCGAGGGCGCACCTGGTCTATCACTCTCCCCAGATGCTCCTCGGGTAGCTCTCCCACGGTGATCGCCGCTCCTCTCAAGCCTAAGCTCTCCTGCAGCACTGACCTCGAAAGCTGAGAGGAGGACTGTCCCGGCCTGATCAAATCCAGCCCGAGCAGCTGCTGCGCCATCTCTCGGTAGTCGCCGTATGTCCACCCTGTCACTGCGGCTCCGTGGACTCTCAATCCGGTAATCCTCGCTATGTCTTCTAGCGTGGGGATCATGTGGCCCCACGGGAAGATGAACGCCCTGCTGATCGGGTCCCATCTCTCGTGCAAGGCGTACAGCAGCGGCGTGTCCATCCGGATCACCTCGATGCTGAGCACCTCGGTGAATCCCATGCCGGCTAATCTCTCTCTCTGGTAGTCGGGCAATGCCTGGTACACTGCCCGGATCTGTAGCCAGGAGATCCGCGACCGTCTCTTCCCCTGCATTACATATTAGATCATTCATTAGTCCAAATTGCATCATATAATCATTGCATAATCATTCATAATTGAAAACAAAATAAAAATTTGAAAATTGAAAACCCTAAAAAATAGTTTAATTCCCTGGCTAAAGTGACGGCCCTGGGGTGGGGCGTCGTTTGACTCTGACGGACGCAGCCTGATGCGTCGGGTGTGTGACGGTCGCTGGCAGGACCGTCACATTATCTGCATTTGGGAATTTTTTCCCTTGCATCCCCGTGGTCTCCCACTATGGCCAAATGGCCTACAATTGCTCCTAGTGGGTTCGTAGACCCATTTCTACCCCTTTCCCTCACATGCATGCATAAATAAACACGAAAAAATCAAAAATTGGAAAATTAGGGCGGGGGCCTACCTCACGGTCCATGTCTCTCCTCCTCTTTTTCTCTGGTTTTTTGGGCTCCTCTGCACCCAGTGAGGTTTCCCCTTGGTCCTCCGTGGCCGTGGGAGCTTCTTCTTCCTCCCTTGGATTTCTCCTTGCCGGTTGTTCATCTTCCACCGGCGGGATCGCCTCCCGTTCAAAACGGCGGTGGAACCGCCGTATTGTCATTCTTTTCCCTCTCTCTCTCTTCTTTGGTGGCGGCTGGGGTGCCTCGTCGCCGGCCATTAGAGCGGTGGGGGTGGAATCGCCGGAGCTCTCGGTTTTGAGGTTTTTTTTTGGGCGTTGAGTGTTGGAATGAACGGGCCGTGACCGTTCGGTTGTTTTTTTTTGAAAACTCAGGAAATGCGACGGTCTATCGACCGGCCGTCACATCATTCTGACGCCTCTTGAATAGGCCGTTACATGTGTTGGACTGTTTTATTGAAGAATGTGAACCGCCTGATTTATGACGGATCAAGGGTGATACGTTGCTTGATGTGACGCCCTGTCGTCAGACCGTTATATGCTTGCAAGTTTCTTGATGAATTGAAAGGTCTAATTGATGCTTAAAAGACCCTATTTTCTATCATGAATGCTGTTCCTTGCACGTACAATGGTTATGCCTTGATTCTTATTTTTATTTATTATTGGCTAACCTATCTTTCATGAAGGAAGTATGAGTGAAGTCGTGCTTTATCGTCCGTCAGGCAGGTAGGTCAGGTATTGTATCTTGTTTCCTCACTCCCTTAATGCATTACTATATGTTACCTATGATATATTACCTCGAGAACCGGCTGGTCATTCACGTGTCCTGGGATCTGATGTTCCCCTTAAACAAAAATGATGATGATCTAAGTTCACATGATTAATCGTTGGATAGGCCGTTAGATTGGAAAATTTGGGGACGATGGTTCTATCTTGCACGCCGTGGTTGCAGATAGTGTCCTGACTCCGATTTCTCCAAACTAGCAATATTATTCTCGAGTATTTGATATTTTATCTTTCTTTGCATCTGTTTTGAATATTTCTTTTCCTTTAACCCAGCATGCATCATACGCATTCTTTGAGCATTCATGAAGCTTCATTTGTTCAAGTGTCTCGTTGATGGTGAACGGCTGTGTTGATTATCCCAAATAAGAAGAATTATTCCACTCTGGATTAGAAGGTTTCCTTCGATCTGCTCGCTTGATCTGGTTCGCTGAGGATTCCTGTCTGGAGTTTAGTCTCTTTCCTTTCCGTTGCCTCCGGCGGCTAGCCGTTTTTCCTTTCCTTAGTTAATTAGTTCCTCCAGACTCGCGTCCTTTGGCTGGCTATTTCCTTGTGATCAGTTTGAAGTTTTCCAGAAAATTCCTATCGCTTGTTGGTGAAGAACGGGTGTCGTTTACCTTCACGCCCTCTTTTTGATACACTCCGCTTCATTTCCGCTTCATCTTCATGTTCCATTTCACTTCCGCCTCACCTCCACTCGCTCCCCTGCAAAGAGGACGTTAAGGAGGGGCATATGTTGACACCCGTTTTATACCCAATAAGTCGGGTCATCTCCTTATTTCATTCTATATGATGCTCCGAGTTGTTCACTCTTCATTGAGTCTCTTGATCAGTTGAAGCCTGTTTTTTGGGTCTTTATTCCTGGATTAAGATGTGGCTCCCGGTGGCATTTCGTTGGATGAAGCTTAGCAAAACCCTTCACTCTATTTTTGGAACCTCAATGATAATAACGGTCTCAGTCAGGCGCGTTGCTTCCTTCTGACGGATAGATCCTGGGCCGTTACTCTTTGAAGAGTCTTAAGGCTTGAGGCCTCGTTTTCAGTGCTTATCCCTTAGTTTCCACGTTGATGATGACGGTCTGTCGTGCAGCCGTCGTTTCATTCTGATGCCCTATGCCTTGGCCGTCGCTTCCTTGAAAAGTCCTATTGTTTGGATCTTCTTCCCATTGATCTTATCTCTTTGGGATAGGGTTGAAAATGGCGGTCGTTCCTTGATGCGTTACTTCCAAGTGGCGGTCTGTCGTGCAGCCGTTACTTTCTTCCGAGAGTCCTGGCAGTTCAGGCCTTTTTTCTGCTACTCCGTGGTCGAGATAAGGATTTGGATTGACATTATCTCTTTCAGATCTGATCCTCAGGACCTCCCTTCGATCCTATGGACTCTTGGTGATATTATCTTCGAGGATTTGCTAAGAGTTATCTCCTTTCACGTCTGAATTATCCTCTGCTCGACCTAAGAGTTTGAGGGTCTATAAATAGAACCCTTGACTTCATGGCCAAAGGGGGGGAGATTTCGAATTCACGACGAAGTGCTGCCAAACTCAGGAGCCGTCTTCATCCAAGAGGAACTGCTTCCCACATCCATCCATCTCATAATCAAGGGAGTACTTTAGTTTTGGTCTTTCAAGTTCATCATTGCATGCTTGAGTCCTTCCTTGGTTTTTCCTCAATCCAAGCATTGTCCCTCCTCTTTCTCCACGTTTTTCATTGTTCTTTATGCATACAAACATCTTCCCAAACTTTTAAAACACCCAGAGGGGTTAAAAAACCAAAACTCCCCGGTAATTCCCTCTCCTTTTGATGTTCTTAAACTCCTCAAGAATTGATGCTATGCTTGTGAAAAGGGCTAATTGAGGTTGTCTTGTCTTGTCTTTCCACATCTTTGGCAGGTTTACAGGTTCATTAGCACGAGGCCCAAGTCTTCTAGCCGGCTGGAAGAGTTGGAGTTAAAAGAATTCAAGCTTTGTTACTGCAGGTTACCTGACGGTCTGGTGCAGGCGCGTCACTATCTTCCGGCGGTCTATCATACGGCCGTCGCTTCCAAGCGACGCACGGGGTTCTGGCCGTTACTTCCAAGTTGATCTACAGGCTTTCTCTGGTTTTCTCTCTCGTGGGCGGGTGTTTCATTCACCTATTTCCAAGATATATTCAGGTTTTTGACTTGTGTTTACTTTGGTGGCGATCACATCTTTCCTTGGTATTGGGCATTAGCTGTCTTCTTCATCGACAATCTTTATTTTCCTTGCTTGTTCCACCTTCACGGTGTGTTTTTATTTATTCCTTGCTCCACGCCCCGGCGTGTGTTTTTCTTTTCCTTAGCGTAGTTTGATTGAGATAGCGTGCCCATGCTAGAGCTAGCTATGATTGCCTAGGTTCATGTTCACATGTTCATAGGTTTGAGTAGATCTTTGATTGCTTGTTTGTCATCTTGCCATATTACTTTGCAAATCTCAAAAGAAAAGATAAAAGATAGGCAAATAAATATCAACAGCCACCTCGCGACTTCGCACTCTCGTCTCCTCGGGATGTCTTGTCTGATCTCTACTCTGACGTACTGCCTCACGAAACTCCGCTTCATATGGATCATTCACCGTGACAAACACATTAGGCTGGTCAGTACGCGCTTGTTGGTCTTCGTCACTGGCTGTCCATGCGCATTCATCCTCGTCACTGCCGCTTGCTCTTCCGCTAACTGCCGCTTCAGCTCTTTTCTTCTTTTTTCCCTTTTCTTACATCTCAACTCTCTTCTCCCGCATGCATGTGCTTGGCCATTGCAAGTTTCACATCTCTAGACACATGGGTACACCCAGCAACCTCAGAGTATCCCGCACCGGCTCCTCCTGCCAAGTGCTTCTTCAACCGAGACACACCTCCTCCCCGGTGTTCTGTTTTACAGTAGTTGCAATGCCAACACCTACGGTTGCCATCCAACATAACTCTGTGTGACCATCCAATGTCATTTGGACGTTCCTTAGGAGCCATAGAATGCTTAAATGTATCTTTTAAATTTAAGAAATATAAATTATAAATATCACTAAATTAAATAATAAACTAATATAAATTAAAAATATTTTATTGTTTTAATAAATTAATTTTTACATACATCTATCGAATATAATTTACAAATGAAACAATTATCCAAAACATTATATTTAAATTTAGAACATCTACAACTAAAAAGATTAAATAATACATCTAAATTAAATTTTACTTACAACCATCGAATCAAATTTACCATCTGTGAATTTTTTATAAAATATGAAATTTTATTATTCTACATTTACAACTAAAAAATTTAAGTAATACTTCTAAATTCAATCTACAATTTTTGTTACAAATATAATTTTAATGAAAATAATATCATTATTTCTACAACATATAAAACTAAATGCGTTATTTAAGACATCTAAATTAAATCTACAATTTTTGTTACAAATATAATTGTAATGAAAAAAATAAATTTAATTATACAACATGTAAAACTAAATGCATTATTTAATACATCTAAATTAAATCTACAATTTTTGTTACAAATATAATTTTAATGAAAATATTAATACATCTAAATTAAATCTATAATTTTTGTCACAAATATAATTTTAATGAAAACAATAAATTTAATTCTACAACATGTAAAACTAATTACATTATTTAATACATCTAAATTAAATCTACAATTTTTGTTACAAATATAATTTTAATGAAAACAATAAATTTAATTCTACAACATGTAAAACTAAATGCATTATTTAATACATCTAAATTAAATCTACAATTTTTGTTATAAATATACTTTTAATTAAAATAATAAATTTAATTCTACAACATGTAAAACTAAATACATTATTTAATACATCTAAATTAAATCTATAATTTTTGTTACAAATATAATTTTAATGAAAATAATAAATTTAATTCTACAGCATGTAAAAATAAATCTATTATTTAATACATCTAAATTAAATCTACAATTTTTGTTACAAATATAATTTTAATTAAAACAATAAATTTAATTCTACAATATGTAAAACTAAATGCATTATTTAATACATCTAAATTAAATCTATAATTTTTGTTACAAATATAATTTTAATTAAGATAATAAATTTAATTCTATAATATGTAAAACTAAATGCATTATTTAATACATCTAAATTAAATCTACAATTTTTTACAAATTAAAATTTATATAGAACCATCAAATAAAATTTACAATCTGTAAATTTTTCTAAAACATTAAAATTAATTCTAAAATATTTATCACTATAAAATTTAATTTAATTTAATTTATAATTCACAAATTTTAAAAAATTTAAAAATTTTGACCCCGCCTCTCTCTCACCCTTGGCCTACTTCCACCTCCCCCACTGGTCACCGGCGCCCACCGACGCCCCCTACCCCACCCCCTCTCCGTCCCCCACCGTCTCCCACCACCCCCTGCGGCCCCGCCCCACCCCCACCTCCCCCACCCCCTCCTCGTCCCCCACTGGCTCCCCCTGCCTCCCCCCTCCCCTTCCCCCACCGGATCCCACTGCCCCCTACGGCCCTGCCCCCCCCCCCCCACCTCCCCCACCGGCGCCACAGCGCCCCCACCATCGCATGCCCCACCCCCACCTCCCCCACCCCCTCCCCGTCCCCTGTTGGGTCCCGTGAGGTGTAAACGGATCTAGAAGGGGGGGTTGAATAGATCCTTTCACAAGCTTTGGCCTATTTAAAAACTCTTAGCTGGCGGAAGCTTAAACCACTCTTATAAAGTGAATGAATCACTTAGGCACAATGCACAGCGGAATTAATTAGAGTGGCTCAAATGGAAAGATTTGAATTACAAGCTATGAAACGTCCACACTTCTTTAAGTGAATTACAAAGCATAACACATAGATGAACATGCAATAGCTTACAACAACCGTGCGTGTGTGTGTGTATGCTATGTTGATCACTCAAAGTGCATATGTATGTGAGCAAGATAACTAAGTATGGAAGCACATGAACCTGCGAATGGGGTTAGAAGATATAGAGCAATCACACAAAATAAACAACCCACAACACATGGATTTTTAAGGTGGTTCGGTTGCAACCCCGCAACCTACGTCCACCCCTCACCAAAACCCGGTGAGGCTTCCTTGCTGACACACAGCTTGACCCGGGGACACGCCCCAAACCACAGAACAGAGAAACCCCTCTTTCTGTCTTCCTACACACAAAGCCGACAGGGACAGCTACACCGCAAATCGGAGAACTCCCGATTGCCTTCCTACTAACCACCGGTAGGGACGTCAACTGCAAATTGGAACACCCTCCAATTACCTTCCTACTAACCACTTGGTAGGGACGTCAACAGCAAATTGGAACACCCTCCAATTGCCTTCCTACTAACCACCTGGTAGGGACGAATCACAACTTCAATGTTTAACAATATTGAAAGTAAAACAGATGTGAAGGAATTAAAACAAGAGATTGAGTAAGAAGGAATTGGCCCTTGTATCGATATGCTTTGTTGATCAGCAGCAGGGATCTCTTCTTCTTGCAAATCAATCTTCTTGTAATCACCCTTGAATGGATGATTGTTCTTCACGTAGTACTGTTCATGTGAACAGTAACTGTTCTTCCAATCCTACTCTTTTGATCTTCCTTTTGATCTCTTTGAATGGATGAAGAAGTGAATATATGCTACCTTGATCTTTGCTTCCTTCTTCACAGATCTTGGAAGATGATCTCTTTGATATGAGCTTGAATACCTTGGATTGGATGAAGATGTTCTTCACGGAGTACTGTTCATGTGAACAGTAACTCGAACTCCTCTTGCTTTGAACACCCCTTTGAAGCCTCCTTTGATCTTCCCTCTTAGCCTTACTTGCTTCTACTCTTTCTTGGAGGATGCTGGATTGAGATATGAGCTTGAATCACCTTGAGTTGATGGAGAGGATATTGGATGTAGCTTTGATCTTCTCTTGATCCTCTTGAGTTGATGAAGCGGTTTATGGATGCAGCTTTGATCACCTTTGAGAGCCTTGAATGCTTCTTGCTTCCTTGGAGATTGAGATAGCTTCAGATCTAGGCTTGAATCTCTTGGAAGGATGAAGATGTTCTGCTCGAAACACTGTTCACGGAGGTGCTACAGTGCTCTCGAAATGGCCTCCCTTGATTCACTTCATCAACTCCATCAACTAGAGTTTCTAACCCTCTTGTAATGGTTTTATAGACTTTGAATGGTCTATAAACAAGCCCCAGACCAGATACACAAATCATGGGAAGTTAGGTGAGGTTTGATTAAACAAAACCATGGAAAGGGGCTGGCCACGAGGTGGATTTCGAAGTCAAATAAGGTTGGCTCGGGGCTGGCGGTTGACCGCTACTGTAAAATGCTGTAGACGAATGGCCCCTGGGAATTCAGGTCGACCGCCACTGGCTGGCGGTCGACCGCCACTGAAAAACGTGCAGCCTTGGCAGTCCCTGGCTGGGGCGGTCGACCGCCCCTGTGCTGGCGGTCGACCGCCAGCTGGGCAGAGCCCGGGTCACCCCGGGTCGGTCCGTTGACCGCACCAGCTCCGTCGCTTGAGTCCGTTAGCCGCCCGTTCATGTCTGTGGCATCGACCTTGATTGTCTTGAAGTTTTATTACTGAGTCTTCAAGCCAAATTTTGTTCCGGGGGCTCCGCCCCCGGAAACCCCCGCAAGGGGCACTGCCCCCTTGACCCCCACGACCTGACCGCGCAGGTCGATCCGCATGCGAGGGCGCAACATTGAGCTTTCATATTTGCATTGAGCTTTCACATTTGCATTGAGCTTTGAGATTTGCATTGAGCTTTCACGTTTGCCTTGAGCTTTCACATTTGCCAATTCCACTTCATTCCTTGGATTATCTTGTAGCATGCTATCGAGAAGTTGCACCGACCTTGAATCATCCATAAGGTAAGACATGAACTGACCATATGTGTGATGCTATTCAGCTTGATTTCTGTGCTTGAAACATGCTATATTTTCGTGCATCCAATATTGTCATATGCCTTGATATCTGTCAATTCAGTTGTCTAGATTGGTGTGCCATTCTTGAGCTTTTACACTGGAAGTATAATGACTCGAAATGTATGAATATTAACATTATCAAATACAGGTATAGTTCATTAATGACTAAAGAGGCAGACATCATCAAAACTAACTAAAGAGGCAGACATCATCAAAACCATAAAATGATTTAATCATGTTGCACACATGTTCAACATCCCCCACCGGCGCCCCCTGCCCCACCCCCACCTTCCCCCTCCCCGCTTCCCCACCAGATCCGATCGCCCCCTGGCCCCTGTCCCACCCCCACCGGCCTCAGAGTGCCCCCTACCACCACCTGCCCCACCCCCACCTCCCCCCTCCCCATCCCCCACCAGCTCCCCCATCTGCGGGATCCGTCCCCCACCGAGACCCTCCGCTCCCTCCCCGTCCCCCACCGAGACCCTCCGCCCTCCACCGCCCCCAGCGGCGGGATCCGTCCCCCACCGAGACCCTCCGCCCTCCACCGCCCCCAGCGGCCACCCTCCCCAATTAAAAAAAAAACTTAAAGCTTTTCACTTACCTCCGATGGCCGGTCCCCGCCGCCCAGAGCCGCCGTCCACCGCCGCTGAGCGACGTCCACCGTCGGTGTGCGTCGTCCACCGTCGCAAGCCACCACTGCAAGCCTGGAACGCCCTCCTCTGATGCATCGCCTAAGCCCCGACCCGGCCTGTTAAATGGGCGACCCGGCACGAGCGCGCCGACCCGGCCGGGCCCACAGCGGACCGGTCCAGTACGTGGCGGGACGCACGGGACCATGCGGTCCAGTGTGTCCATGCCACGACCCCCAGCCCGTGCGTCCCGCCGCCCACCTGGGACGGGTCAGGTCATGTGGATCAGGGCGGGACGGACCAGATGGCAAACCGTGACAAAAACTAAAGTTTTAGCATGTTGTTACATTTTTCTAGTTTGATCGTGGAAATATCCCATGAAATTGTACTTGTATCCAAATTGTTTTGCATAACATTCTCTACTATACTTTGAAGACCTTAACATGCCTTAAACAGTCCAAAGCGTAATAGAACAAGTAGGGTCGTCAATGGGTCGGGCCGACCCGACAGGCCCGCAGGTCTGGCCAGATTTTCGGCCAAGTCACAAGGGCCTTCTCGACTCGTGGATCTTTAGTCGAGTCTAAAAGTCAGGCATAACTAGGTCCACGAGTCGAGCTCAAACTTTGAATTCGGCCCACATGCCTACCCGACCCGTTCTCTCTTTTTTCTCCTTTCTAATTTTAAAAATTACTTAATTAAAATTATGTTATTCTACCTAAATAAAAAAATTAAAACTATATTTTTAAACAAATTAAGTGATTAACATCAAAACTCTAATTAATTCAGTAAGATTATATGTTTATATTATTCAATATATATTTATTATTTATTATTTTATTTAAGTTTTATGGTCGGGCCGAACCTTAATCGACTTTATATTTTTGTAAAAGTGTCGAGTTCGGCACGGACCGACATAGCTCGAACCCGGGCTAGGATCGGATCTTAATATTGATGAATCAGGCTAGTCTGACTTGGGTCTGACCTATTGATAGCCCTAAGAACAAGGGTCCAAAATTGAAATGAGCCCACATATATATGGATCAGGCCCAATAATCTTAGGTGAAACCCTATGTCACCATCTACTAAAATCTAAAAGGTCCAAGGACGCCATGTAAATTAACTTAAGATGTGACAAGAGATCAAGAACAATTACCTCGATAAGAAGAGTAAGGCTCACTACACACCTAAGTGTTGCACACTCTGGATGTGCAGAGTCTTTAATTTTTTAATTTTTTAATTTTTTTTTGGAAATGACTTTTAAGATATCCTATTTTGAAGTACAAATTACGTCACTATTAGATTATTTAAAAAGAATAAAAAAAGAAATCAAGTCAAATGAATTTTGTTAAATTTATTCTTTTAAAAATTTATATATTTTATTTTTAATTTTTAAGATAATCGAATAACGACATGACTTATATTCAAAGTAAGATATATTCAAGAGATATTTCAAAAAAAATACTTTGCATACGCATAGTGTACAGCGAGTCAAACCCCGATAAAAAACACGTTGCTTTCTTTTCGACATTGAACATGGAACATCGTCGGGCGATTCATTACCCATCTCTTCATCATCTTCACTCGTCACCTGTATAATTAACCAAAGTACCAGTTTTTAACGAGGTTGGAATCGTGGAAATTTGAGATAGTGTTCCACTGAAAGGCAATAATATATACATATATAACACGTATAGGGCATAGCAAGCATGTATGAAAGCTACATAAAATGGCAGCCAAAACTAATAAACGATTGTGTTTGGAAGGTAATGCAAAAGAAAGTACAAATATAATCATCGTGTATAGAACGGTCATTAGAGGAGGAGCATCTAAATAGATTTTTTATCATTTAGTGAAACACCCTAAAAATTGATGAAAAAACCCTCCAAATGTTTAGGATAATGTCCTCCGAAAAAGAGTGTTTATTTAGTAAATGTATAATTACAAATAATTACAAGAAAAATATCAAGATTGAAGAAATTTACCCTCAAATATGGAGATTATAAGGATTGAAAGCTAAAAGTCCCTAATATTTATCATATTAATATTATGTGATTAGTAGATTAATCTTAACAAGGAGGAGGGGTTTCAACAATTGCTATAGCAGGAAATGGACTAGAACTATAAAGGGGTCTAATCAGAGGAGTAAACTAGGTACAAAATAAGAACTCAAGTCCTAGAGTCAACTTGAGCTAAATGGACGATGAACCAAATAAACTGTCACTAAGTCTCTTGTCCTATACCTTCCTTTGATTCCCGACCAGAGAGAAGTAAGATTATTAAAGCCCCCCAATAGTACGAGAGAAACAATCTTTCGATGGTCAAATCAGACAAGTCAATAAAGAGGAAAAAGTGGAAATGAAAGTATAGAGAATTAAAAAGTTGTCATTACCTTCTGGAGGTGTGTATATTTACAGAGTTATAATTGTACGAACAAAATAATTTTGACAACTTTGATCAGTGGATGACACATGTCCCAACCCATTAGGCTTATCGAAGAGTTGAACTATGTGTTCCACCTTGTGAGACCCATCGAGAAGTAGGGCCCATAAGGAGGGTACTCACTTCAAGAAATAGGTCCCACTTCTGGTTTCATAATTGAAGTATAAGCTAGGACATGACCTTGTGATAACTGAGGACGATAACTCTTAAAAGGGGATCCAATCAGAGGGGAAGATTGGGTAGAGAGCGAGTACTCAAGTCGTGGAGCCAACTTGAATTAAATGGATGATGAACCAAGAAAATCGCCACTAAGCCTCCTATCTTCTGCCTTCATTTGATTCTCGGCCTATAACAAAGAAGTAAGTGTAAGGACTCGCACAGTCTAGTTCGGATAACGCAGCGGATAATAAAATTTAAATCTCGAACCTAGGTCCTATTGGAATCCTAGAACCGTGCTCTAATCGATATAATAAGTGTACCTAGCACTGAACGACGCTGTCCGCAGTGTCCGATGCAAATTTTCACGAACGTAAAGCCGCACAGATGTCCGGCATCTAGAGTAGATCCACATGGATCTTCGTATAATGACGGTGTCTACCCGTTCTTTGCCCCAACGCGCACAAACTGCGGATCCTCCAAAACCCCCTTCGTCTTTCTTAAGCCTTTCTCCCTTGAGAGGGAGAGAGAGATCAACAAGGGAGAGAGAGAGAGCAAGAGGGAGGGGAGGAGCTAGGGGAGAGAAGAAGAGTGGAGGAATTTTCTGCTTTGACGCTTGGTTGTGGAGAAGGCCACCCACGTAACACATAACACCCATATATATATATATATGGGTTGGGCTCTTTCTAAAATAGCCCCTAACTACGTATATTGTGTATGTGCCCTTGCATTATTGTATATACATATATGAAGCCCTTCTCATTATTCTTTTCTCAAAAGAATTTAAGACTTTTAACATATACATCTATACAATAATATCCCGTCACCTGAGAACCTATTGTGTGTGATCCTCTAGGCCCATAGTCACTCTAGTTTAAGGCCCATTAACTTCTAATTTCTAATTAGAAGTAAATTAAGCTTATAATTCACTTCTACTGGAGCCGAATAATAGTTTAATTTATTCTGAACCTTTGAGCACGTTGGGTCAAGTAAATCCACGTGACCCCAGAGGACATCAGGTTAAAACAGCCTATCTGGTACTTGTTTGTCTATAGTTGCAGCATCACTATAATCCCTCGCTCCTTCTATGAGTCTGGTTCAATCGAGGGTATGGTTACTGTCAAACCCCATGATCGTACTTTTCGACCACGACCTCCTAAAAGTGTATGACGTCTATTCTAAACGAACTCACACGACACTGGCCAGGGATTTAGTGGAGCGTTAGTGTCATGACCCATTAACTATCTGATATATACCCGACAATGGGCGATCCTCTCTTGGCCATTGATGATCTTCACACGTATCCTGAAATGGTTAATGACTTGGCAATTCATGATTTGTGGTTAAAGTCACTTAGCCAAGTATGAAACCATCTCAGTCCTCATGTAAGATCCGATCAATATCTCAAGTCAAAGAACCAACGATGCTACTAAGATAGTTGGATCTTCAATTGACATTAGATATAATCAACCATCTGAAGATCCAATGGCAGATCAGTCCAGTGTACATCCTCCCGAGACGTACACCTACACATATGTATTGGTGTCCCGCACCAATAACCATGAGACTGCTCACCCATACATCATGTGTACTGGTTTAAGAGGTAATCAAAGTCCTCGAGTGATTACCCTCCAACCAGAAACAGTTTTTAAGGTATGTGGCCATGCACAGTCAGTCTCATGATCGAGATCACATCTCGAGTTGACTTTACAACCACATATCCTAGGGACATCGTAGAGTAATATATATTTACAAATTTATGCTAAAATACCACTTTATTAATGATGAACAAGATTGTACAACTATCGGGCCTACCCGACCCAAGATTGACTTGTAGGACACCCAATACTAACAATCTCCCACTTGAACTACAGTAAATTTCCCACAACTGTGAGACCCATCTTACCCCGATGGCTCTCAAACATAATCTATGTCAAAGGCTTAGTCAGTGGATCTGCTATGTTATCTTCAGATGGTACACGCTCTACCACCACATCTCCACGATCAATAATCTCCCGAGTAAGGTGGAAGCGACTCAGAATGTGCTTCGACCTTTGGTGAGACCTTGGTTCCTTCGCCATGGCGATGTCCCCATTATTATCACAAAATAATGAGATGGGAGCTGATATCTGGGGAACTACACTGAGTTCCAAGATGAATTTCTTCATCCAGATGGCTTCCTTAGCAGCTTCAGCCGCAGCAATGTATTCTGCCTCCGTCATCTGCAGTCGTATCTTGCTTGGAGTTTCTCCAACTAACTGCTCCTCCATTCAATATGAATACAAATCCAGACATGGATTTGCAGTCATCTGGATCTGACTGGAAACTAGAGTCTGTGTAAGATCTAAGTTGTAGGTCCTCTCCTCCATAAAGTAGAAAAAGATCCTTAGTCCTCCGCAAGTACTTAAGGATGCACTTTTCTATCTTCCAGTGCTCCTCGCCTGGATCTGCCTGATATCTACTGACAATGCTTAAAGTATTGGCAACATCAGGCCGTGTACATAGCATTACATACATGATTAACCCTATGACCGAAGCATAGGGTACTTTACTCATATGTGCCACCTCCTCAGATGTGTTAGGGCTCATCCCCTTGGATAGGTAAATTCCATTTCTCATGGGAATGAGACCTCTCTTGGAATTTTTCATCCTGAACCTTCTGAGGATAGTGTCTATGTACATGGATTGAGATAATCCTAGTATCCTATTGGATCTATCTCGGTAGATCCTTATGCCCAGCACATATGATGAAGGTCTTGAACAACCAAGACTTAGTTGATGTCAACATCCCTACATCATTCCCAATGAGTAAGATGTGATCAACATATAAGACCATAAAGGTCACAGAGCTCCCACTGACCTTCTGTAAACACAGAGTTCATCTTCATTCTGAATGAAGTTGAAAGATTTGACAGCTTCATCAAATCTCAAATTTCAACTCCGAGATGCTTGCTTCAATCCATAAATGGACCTTTGAAGTTTACATATCTTATTAGGATGAAGCTTGGAGGTGAATCCTTCATGTTGTACCATGTACACATCTTCTGCCAAATTTTCATTAAGAAAAGCTGTCTTCACATCCATTTGTCAAATCTCATAATCCAGGTATGCAGCAATGGCAAAGAGGATTCTGATTGACTTAACCATAGCCACTGGCGAAAATGTCTCATCATAGTCAATGCATTATCTTTGACGATATCCTTTCGCCACTAATCTAGCCTTGTATGTGTCAATATATCCATATGTACTGATCTTCCTTTTGAATATCCACTTACAGCCGATAGGGACCTTCCCTTCAGGTACATCAACCAAATTTCAAACTTTGTTGGTGTTCATAGACTGAATCTCTGAATCCATTGTCTCTTTCTATTTCTTAGAGTCTGCACTACGAATTACCTCCTGATAGGATTGAGGATCTTCATCCCCATTGATACATATCTTAGATGACCTCTCTGAGACATGTCCAACATATCTCTCAGGTTCTCGCACTACTCTACCAGATCTCTATAGTGTCGGGGTTTCATTCTGAATAGGATCAATCGATATTGTCTCATCCAATGAGACTGTGTCTTTAGCTTGTGGTTCTTAGACCTCGTCCAATTCTATCTGGCTCCCATTATTTTTATGGAGTAGATATTCCCTTTCCAGAAATGCAGTTCTCTTAGCCACTAAGACCCTTTGCTCAGAGAGGTGATAGAAATAATATCCAAAGGTCTCATTTAGAAATCCCACAAACCTACACTAATTAGTTCTAGACTCAAGCTTGTCACAGTCGTTCCTCTTCACATGGGCAGGACACCCCCAAATTTTAATGTGATTAAAATTTAGTTTCTTGCCTTTCCATATCTCATATGGTATAGAAGGAACAGATTTACTTAAGATCATATTCAGTAAATAGGTCGCAGTCTCTAAGGCATAGCCCAGAGAGATAAGGATAGTCCGAACATGGACATCATGGATCGGACCATGTCTAACAAGGTCCTGTTTCTCCTCTCGGATACACCATTGTGCTGTGGTGTATACGGTGGTATCCACTGAGAAACAATTCCATTATTCTTAAGGTATGAAGTGAATTCATGGCTAAGGTATTCTCCTCCCTGATCTGATCGAAGAGCCTTAATACTCTTACCAATCTGTTTCTCTATTTCATTCTTGTATTCCTTAAACTTCTCAAAGACTTACAATTTGTCTCATTAAATACACATAACCCTATATCGAGAAGTCATCAATAAAAAAGATGAAATAGAGGTGACCCCATTTTTCTTCTATGGACATGGGTCTACACATATCCGAGTGTATGAGCTCGAGAAGGTCAGCAGCCCTCTCTCCATGTCCACTATGTTCAGTATATCCAGGTGATTTGATGATAGCAAAATCCATATTATGTGTTTTCTCACGTGCTATCTATTACCAATCAAGTTCGACCTTCATACACATTTAAAGCCTAATGTCATCATGCAATGTTTAAATGCTTAATCTCTTCCAAATGCATAAATCAATCTTAGTTTCTAAACCACCCAGGCTAAACTTAACTCACTCGTTTTAATTGAAGACAGAATGTGTCATAAACTGATCAAATCACAGATCATGATCTATTGTCTAACTCTTTATTTTTTGCAGGAATCCCAACCAGCGGTCGACCGCCAGCCAGGAGTGGTCGACCGGTTTTCCCAGCAACGAACGGGCCATTCCTGTAAAATTTCGGTCGACCGCCAGCTCCTACCGGTCGACCGCCAGTCACGATGCAGCCCTTTTTGACTTTGTTTTCTACAATGTGAGAAGCCCTCTCCATTGAGTTTGTTTAATCTAAAAGTCACCAGATTCACTATGATTTGTGGATCTTGTCTGTGGCATGTCTCTTGACCACCAAAATTCTATAAATAATCTCATTGGGGTCAAAAACCTAAGTGATTGAAGCAAGAACAAGGGAGGCCATCAAAGGAGAAGGAGGGGTGCACTGTAGCTCCGTGAATAGTGCTTCGTGCAAGAAGTTCTTCATCTAAGTGCAAGCTTCTCAAGCTGATTTGCAGGCCATTCAAATGAAGATCGAGTTGGGAGCTAGCTTCATCCAATACCATCTTCATCCACTAAGGGGGAGCTTGAATCTGTGTTTTCATTTTCTATCTTTTCATTCCACTCTTGCTGAGGTTTATTTGTGTGATCTTGTAATATTGAAACACTAGTGTGTGTGTGGATCTACGCAGATCCGTGTGTGTGTGTGTGTGTAAGTGATCTCTTTGTTCTTCATGGTTCTTTGTGATTCGGTGCTTGTGCACCTTCGTGGGAGTTCTGAACTCACACGAGTGTGTGTGTGTGCTTTGATCTTGTAACCTTCTACAAGATAGTGTGTGAATCCTCACAGTCGGTGAGGGGTGGACGTAGGTTACAGTTGTTGCATCCAAACCACCTAAAAATCGTGGTCTTCTGTGTGGTTTGCTCCTTATCTTCTACCTCCATTCTGCTCTAGCTCTTTTGCATACTGCATCATCATCTAGTTTCCTTGTTTAGATCTAGTTTTATTAACATTTTACGGGAGATCTCTGGTATATCAAAAGGTAGCTTCTGATCGACAAGGTTAGTCATGTCGGGAGAAAAATAGCTTGTGTGAGAGAATCTTCGGATTCCCAGACTCCGCCTGGTACTAAAGAACTGCTGTAGGGGTTGATTTAGCCAGATTCTCTTTGTTATCCATCAGATCTCTACGTGTTTGTTGCTTGTTCTTAATACGTGTTTTAAATCGGGTAAAAGTTCTTTAAAATCTGTAATCACCTAATTCACGCCCTCTCTTGGGTGTCATTGATCGCGGGACTTCAATTGGTATCAGAGCTAAGGCTCTATTTCTTTCAGATCTAACGATCTAGAGTAAGATCCACATCAATGGCAAACAAGGGTATGATGCCTGAGGGTCACTCCATTCATCGTCCTCCATACTTCGATGGCTCAAATTACTCCTATTGGAAAAATAGAATGCATATTTTCTTGAGAGCCCAAAAGTATGAGATCTGGAGAGTTGTGGACAAGGGTCCTTACAAACTCTCTACCGATGAAGAGAAATGGACACCCGAGGAAGTTAAAAATGCACTGTCAATTTTAATGCTATGAATATTATGCAATGTGCTATACATCCTAATGAATTTTCTTGTGTATCCATGTGCAGCTCAGCGAAGGAAATGTGGGACAAGTTGCGTCTCATATATGAGGGAACCTCCGAGGTCAAGGAGACCAAGGCCAACCTACTCGTCAGAGACTACGAGCTATTCAAGATGAAATATGAAGAATCTATCTCTGAAATATTTGCAAAGTTGACTGAGATTACCAATTGTGTCAAAAGTCTCGGAAAAGAATACACTAATTCCGAGCTCGTAAGGAAAGTGTTGAGATCACTTCCATCGGTATGGCATACAAAAGTCACAGTAATTGAGGATTCGAAAAATCTGTCCACACTCACTTTGGACGAGCTCATAGGGTCACTCTTGACCTATGAAATAAATATGAAGAGAACAGCCGAGGAAGATACGAAGAAGAAGAAGGTAATTGGATTGAAAGCTCATCAATCTGATGAAGACTTTCAAGAAGAAGAATCTAGCGAGGGAAGCAATGAAGAAGAAGATTTGGCCATGATAACTCACCAAGTAAGGAGATTCTTGGAAAAGAAGAGGAATTTCTAAGGTAATTTCAAAAAGGGGCAAAGGAAGCCCATTCAAACAAGGGGGAGTCAAGCAAGCCCAACAACGTCATTTGCTGTGAATGCAAGAAGTCCGGACACATGAGAGAAGAGTGTCCAGATCTGAAGAAGAAGTTCAAGAAGGAGAAATTCAGGAAGCCAAAAGTAATGGTCGCTACATGGAGCGACGAAGAGGAAGAGCTGTCCGAAGAAGAGGTCGGAGAGTTCATGGAGAGCCCGTGCCTCATGGCACATGAAGATGATTCGACGGAGGTAAATTCTGACCCTAATTTTATTTCCAATGAACAATAGGAGTCGGAATATGAAAAATTGTATACTAAATACAAGAAAATCATATCTGAAAACAAAACTCTCAAAAAGAAAATTGACGATTTGTCACATGAAGATATCTTTGTTAAATTTGAGAAACTGGAACAAGAATGGTTCGAACTAATAGAAGAAAAACAAAGTCTGCTACAAACAATTTCAGATTGTGAAAAAGCCAAAGACGAGTTATCTTGTAAAATGTCCGAAATGGAGAAAGTGTGTGAAAAAATGAAATCTGAAGAAAAAAAATCCGAAATCCACAAATTCAGAACTTGAAAAGAAAACTGTGAGTTTGGATAAAGAAGTGGCTGAACTTCAGTCCATCTTGTCAAAGTTTGTAAACGGCAAACAAAATCTAGATAACTTGTTGGGAGTTAAAGTCAATTTTTAAAAAGAAGGATTGTGATACACTCCCCAAAATAAAAAATCTTTTGAGCATAAGATCACTACATCCTTTGTTCATAAAAAAGAAAACAACCATGCTTCACGTTCCAACTCTAAGCCAAAACATGTCCAACCCTAACCACGATAATTTTAAAGAAAGTTTGCACCTGTTAATTGTTATCATTGTGGTAGATTTGGTCATGTTGTTACAAATTACTGGTTCAAACAAAACTCACCAAGAAATCATGTTTTTTGGACCAAGAAAAGATATGCATAGAATTGGACTAATTCCTACGGACCCAAACTAGCTTGGGCACCAAAATCAATTGCATGAGAATGTTGTTTCTTACATATATGTCTTGAAGCCAGGGAGAGCAAATGGTACTTGGATAGCGGCTGTTCAAGACATATGACATGGG
Organism: Amorphophallus konjac; assembly: GCA_022559845.1. Classification (NCBI taxonomy): domain Eukaryota; kingdom Viridiplantae; phylum Streptophyta; class Magnoliopsida; order Alismatales; family Araceae; genus Amorphophallus; species Amorphophallus konjac. The sequence continues at coordinate 472,510,655 of CM040118.1, forward strand.
ACAAGAATGTGTTCTCTACACTGCAAGACAAGGATGAAGGTTCAGTTGCATTTGGAGACAAGGACAAAGGTAAAATCATTGGAATTGACAATATAGGTAATAATTCTGAAATTCTTATCGAGAATGTACTTTTGGTGAAAGGCTTAAATCACAATCTCTTGAGCATTAGCCAGCTGTGTGACAAGGGTTTTAAAATTATTTTTGATGAAACCCACTGCCTTGTCATAAATAAAACTTCCAATGAAATCAGATTCATCGGCAAGAGAAGCAACAATGTCTATACCATTGATCTAGATAATGTTTCCCGTGATGATGTGTGCTTGGTAGCAAACAATCATGATAATGCATGGCTATGGCACCGAAGACTAGGTCATGCTAGTTTTGGAGTAATCTCCAAGTTGTCTAAACATGACTTAGTGAATGACTTGTCAAAGTTAAAGTTTGAAAGTGATAAAATCTGTGAGGCTTGCACAAAAGGCAAGCAAACACGCATATCCTTCAAAAATAAAAATATTATTTTCACCTCATGGCCTTTGGAACTGTTGCATCTTGATTTATTTGACCCAACTAGGACATCCAGCCTAGGAGGAAAATCCTATGATTTTGTGATTGTTGATGATTATTCCAGATTTACATGGGTGTTATTTCTATCCAATAAAAATGATGCATTGATGGAGTTTCAAGTGTTTTGTAGGAAAATCTAAAACGATAGAGGCTACCTTATCACCACCATCCAAAGTGATCATGGTGGTGAATTTGAAAATCATGAATTCAGCAATTTCTATGAAGAGCACGGGTATATGCACAACTTCTCATCACCAATGACGTCCCAACAAAATGGAGTGGTAGAGAGGAAAAATAGAACATTGATAGACATGGCACGGACCATGCTAAGTGAAGATTCTCTACCAAAATGTTACATCATCAATAGGGCAATGGTAAGTACAGCGTGTTATATTTGGGCTGAGGCGGTAAGTACAGCGTGTTACATCATCAACAGGGCAATGGTAAGGCCCATCTTGAAGAAAACTCCCCATGAGCTCTACAAGGGTAAGAAACCGAATATATCCCATCTTAAACTCTTTGGATGTTCGTGCTTCATCCTGAACAATGGTAAGTCCAACCTAGGTAAGTTTGATGAGAAACGTGACAAGGAAACTTTCCTAGGTTATGCACTTAACTCTAGAGCTTATCGAGTGTTTAATAAACGGACTTTGGTTGTTGAAGAAAGTCCTCATGTGATTTTTGATGAATCTGAACTAAAACTAACTATGTAAATTGTGGATGCAGGAGAAGCCCCCAAAGATTCAACTAATGCTGGAACATCTAAAGTCAAGGATGAACCAAAGGAAGGAATACCCAGCAAGAGTAAAGAAGATGGAGATCCTTCAATTGAAACACTAGAAGAGCAGCACCCTGACTTGCCAAGCACCTCCACATTCTTAAAGGATCATCCAGCTGAAAACATAATCGGTAATCCTCAAGATGGGGTAAGAACCAGAGCATCCCTAAGGCAAGTAGAAGAAGAGGATTTGATAGCCTTAATCTCACAGGAAGAGCCTAAGGATATCCATGAAGCTCTTCAAAATGAAGCCTGGATCCAGGCTATGCATGAAGAGTTGCACTAGTTCGAAAGAAACCAGGTGTGGACTCTAGTGCCACGACCTAAGAATCAATCCATAATTGGAACCCGATGGGTTTTCAGAAATAAGTTAAATGATACGGGATTTGTTGTTAGGAACAAGGCTCGGCTTGTGGCCAAAGGGTATAGCCAGGAGATGGGTATTGATTTTGATGAGTCATTTGCACCGGTTGCTTGTCTAGAAGCAGTCTGAATTTTATTATCTTATGCTTGCTCATCTAACTTAAAATTGTTTCAAATGGATGTTAAATTTGCGTTTCTAAATGGGTATATCAAAGAGGATGTCTTTGTAGAACAACCTCAAGTTTTGAAGACCCCAAACATCTACAATATGTGTACAAGCTTCAAAAGGCATTGTACGGACTGAAGCAAGCACCAAGGGCATGGTATGAATGGCTCACCTCATTTCTGATTGAAAATAGTTTCTGGAGAGGTAAGATTGATCAAACACTTTTCACAAAGAAATCAGGTAAAGATGTATTAGTAGTTCAAGTGTATGTGGATGACATAATTTTTGGAGCTACTAATAATGTGCTATGTGATGAATTTGCAGAAATTATGCAAGGAGAATTTGAGATGAGCCTAATGGGTGAATGTTACGCGGGTTTTTATGCCGATGACCGGGGTGAGGGAAGGAATACAGTGGTGAAGGAAATTATAGGAATTTGATGTATCTCGTGTATCCTCCTTACGGGTGCATGCCTCTCACGGCGGTACCGGACACTCTCCTTTTTACGGAAAGTCGAAAAGGGTCGAATGGCACGGAAATGTCAGGATACGGGTTAACCGGACAAGGTGCAGGCGTGCTAGTCGATCTCTCGACAATCACTCATGGAACCAAGGTTTGATCGGGAAAGCGTCACCAGGCGATCGGGCGACACGTGGAGAGAAGGGGTTCCATGGGTGCGAGTGCGTAGGCGATTGCGGGAATCGTGTACAGAACGCCTTTCCCCACCGGTCGCAAGCAACCGATGTTTATTTACATTGGATTGAATCTGAATACCTTTGTTCTATGATGAAGAAAAGTCTGTATATGTGTCTGAAGCCGTGGGAAGGTGGCTAGGGTGCATTCAGCAGCTAGGGGTACGCGTTGGTGTGGGTCGGAAGCTGGGGGCCCGAACACGGGCGTATGTATTTTACTGGTTTTATGATGAGCCACGTGGGCTTTACAAGTAGGCCTAAATGGGCCGAAGTACAACTGGAGCAAGCCGCGGGACAATCCCGACACGTGGGTCGGTCCCCGGGTCATTGCGTGGCGAAGCGGATGTCCGCGTGTTTTACTAGAACTCTTTACAGAGGAGTTGGCGTGGGTCCGACTGCCTTGGTGGCCAGAACGGACACAGGCTGGCGCCTGGAGGAGGTCGGACGCGGCTCGAGGTGAGCGGTCGGGTCCGAGTCTCGGATGGCGAGTGTTGTCATGCTGGGGAGTCGAGGTCGGCCCCGGTATTGTGATTCCCGAGCCAGAGGTCCGACTAGACTTTATTTGTCAATATTAGGGGCCGACGGCCGGCGGGGAGGTGAACAGTGGGCACGCGGTTTCGTGTCGAGGGTCGACGCGGCGTTGTGAAGTACCCTCCGTCACCGTCGTAAGTGTCGTAAGTTGACGTACACGGGCGGACTCGGGATGCTGGCGTACTTGCCGTTGGTACGGTCATCTTACATGTGGCGGGGATGGACTTGGTGTGAGATGGCTAAACACCGTATGAGGGGAGTACGTGCGACATACCCTCGGCGTGTGTGAGCCGACCAGCCAGCCAACCGCGCGCGCACTTGTCTTCCTGCGTTCCCGACCCTTGCTGAAAGCCTCGGGAATGCGAGGGTGCGACGATTAGGCCGGGGAAGTTTGCTCGTCCGTCCGTGCATCCGTAGGTTACTTCACATACCATGTGTCCTTCATGTTTTGGTAAGGGGGGGAATTTATAGAAGTTGAAGGGGTGGGGGGTGGCGTTTAAGCGGACCAAGTTGAGGGTACAACTTGGTCTGGGTAAACCCCCCAAATAGTGCTTTTATTTAAATTTTATTTGTGTGCTTTTGTGTGTGTGTGTTGGAGTGGAAGGGGTGGGGTTTAGGCGGACCAGCCCAAGGGGTTGGTCTGGTCCGCCTAAACCCCTCCTCCAAGGGGGGATTAGACGGACCAGCCCCAAGGGGTGGTCTAGTCCGCCTAAACCCCTCTTCGGAGAGGAAATTCTTTTTTTTTTATTTTTGGAGGGGTTTAGGCGGACCAGCTTGGGGGTCCAAGCTGGTCCGCCTAAACCCCCTCCCCCAGGGGGTTTAGGCGGACCAAAGTGGTCCTTTTTTTTATTTTAAAAATCCTTTTTTTTATTACCCAGGGGTTTAGGCGGACCAGCCTGGGGGTCCAGGCTGGTCCGCCTAAACCCCACCCCCCTAGGGGGTTTAGGCAGACCAGCTTGGAGGCAGGGGGGTTTGGGCGGACCAGGTAGAAGAGAGAGAGGGGGAGTGGTCCCACCCCTATAAAACCCAGTTTTTTATGTTACCTTCTTCCTAAATAGGTTAAGAAGAAAGAGGATAAAGGATACTGGGAGGATACACCGGTGGACTGGCTGCTTGCGCACGAGGATCGAGGGATTGACGTGTGTGACTCAACGTAATCCCGGGACTCAGTCTTCGCGAGTTCTTCGACGTACAGGTATGACAAACGAACTTTACACGAACCTCGGACCGTGAAGTTAGGAATCTCCACGAGTTGGGACTGGGGAGGGCCGTCGGGCCCCCGAGCTGAGGAGAGGGTGCCCCTCCCGGGGAGTTTGCCCTCCCCGGGGGCGCAGCCACGCCCTGGGACACACGGGCCCCGGGTAAAGCCGTAACCCTGAGTGATGGCCCCCCGGGGGTCTTCCTTTGTCGTCCGGGGACATCTCTTGGAAGATATGAAGTTCCGGGAGGTTGAAATGGCCCATGGGAGCCATTATTCTCTGAGTTGTAGTGGCTGCTTACAAGGTGCTCGAGCGAATGGCCGACACACCCCGGTTTGCCGAACGAGCCGCGTAGGTGGCCGACGGGCCTTGGATTTGGCCAAGGGCCAAGGGTAGAAGTTCGTAGGGGCTGGGAGGAGGCACCTTGGGCCAATGGGCCTTACCTCGTACTACGTGCCATGTTGTACGGTGGGTCGGCAGAGTAGCCTCGGGCTGGCCCAAGAGCTAAAGTTGAGTGGCATGTTGCCACGTGTCTGAGGGTCGGGGGTGGCCCCGACTTGTTGGGGGGTTGTTGTAGGACCCAATTGGTGTACTGGGACCATGGGGTGGCCCATGGGTTGGTGTAGATGGGTTGAAACAGGTGCGCCCATAAGGTGTTCGGCAGAATGCCGAACACGCGTGTGTGAGCCATACTGATGTGACACAACCTAGGACTCAACAAGCAAGCACAATTAAGCATTCAAAACGGATCGTGGGGAAGGGAAGATGATAGTTACATCCAAACACTACCTCCACACAGGGAGGGGCCTTCAGCCGGCCAAGCGGGGAGGGGAATTTGAGAAGGGAACACCGAAGATGGGAGGTTGCCGATTCTGCCCAGTTCTGTGGGTGCTGACAGGAGACTGATGAATTGACTGCTGCAACTGCTACCGAATTTTGTTGGGGACGAAACCACCTGTAAAATCTTCGTAGTAGGCCAGGGAAGTCGTCCAAATTTTATTAATTTTTTCTGTCGTCGATGTTGGTGTGGGTGGAGGCCCGAACATGGAGGTAGAGTCTCGGACTGGCAGCTTCTGGTTTCCAACAGCAGGTTGCAGAGGTTGCCCTAATAGCTGCCGAACTCAGAATCGAGCACCGTTGGAGTTGTTGGAACCGTGGACGAGTCCTCTTTGCAGCAAAACTGACGGGGAAGCCAAACGACGCTGGAGAAGACCAGGGGACTCTGAACAATGACGATAGGTCGGTGCAGACTGTGGGAAGCAGAACCGCGTGGCTGAGGGAGAAAATTGATAACTCCTGCTACAGGATGCCGAACGGAGTTTTGCTTCTGGATTCTGAAAGTAGACAGAAGGAGGAAAAACTTTTCAGAAGCGCTCTTGTCTTGATTCACGCTGGATTTGTCGTGACACAGCTTCCAATCACGTTCAGGTGCTCTGTCAGGAGAGCTTCGCGCAGTCGAGGGAGAACGGCTCTCCCGGGCAGTACGGTGCTCAGACGATGACGAAACCACTTCCGTTGCAAAGAAGACAGGCAGACGCTTCCGACGATAGCTCTTGGACCTCCAGGGACATCAAGGGGAAGCCAGGGTCGCTGCTGCACTCCACTGGTTCTCTGCAGGCTCTCAGCCAAGGTGGAGGAAGGGTCATGGGGTGGCTGCTCTTGGTAGAGTGGAGTGGAGGGAAGGGGATGGGGGTGGCCTACTCAATGGGGAAGGGAGTTGGGCGACTTTAGGCTATGGAGGGAATGGGATATTCAAATTCAAATGGTCTTGGGAGGTGGAGGGTTGCATGGGGGAGAGGGAAGGGTGCTTGGGAAAGAGATGAGGTGGTTGGAGGGTGGCTTAGTGATTGGGGATGCTCCCTTGGGACTAGGGGGTGGAGTAATGGGATGTGTGGGGAAGGGGAGTGGCCTTTAATGGGGGTAGGTGGGAGAGTGGTGGTTGGGAAGGGAGGAGAGAGAAAATTTTTGAAATTGGGTGTGGAGGAGAGAGAAAGGGGAGTGAAAGAGAAGGATTAAGAGAGGGATGGGTGGGATTCTCTCCCTAAGGCTTCTCACCTCACTAATGGATTCACTCCACCATAAAAATAAAGATAGAACTCACAAAATGGCAATTTTTCATTCATTGATTCATTCAAATGGAGAAAATGGGGTCCTATATATAGGCAACCCACATTTCTACAAAAGACCTTGACTCTTAACACAATGACAAATAACCAAGGGAAGGGGGGGTGCCCTTGGGCCAAGCCCAATGAATTGGGCCCATAAACTAATCTATCAACATAATGACACTTAACCTAGGTAAATGACTCATTAACCTAGGTACAAGACTCAAATAAAAGGAAAATTACATAATTATGACTTAAAGAAAATATGAAAGTTACATGAATTGACTTAGAAAAATGTGACGGATGTAATGGAACCATGCTGGCGGGAAACCGGGGCTTTGAAAATATATGGGGCGAGAGATGCCCCCATCATACTCCCGGGGTGCGGAGAACTCGACTCCGTCGAGTAAGAGTCCTTCCCTCCTCGGAGGGTGTAGAAGTGGTATCGCCCACAAGTCTTCCGAACGAGACCGATCCATCCACCTGCCGAGATAGCGCTCGTATACCTTGCTCCTAGTGGTAGTGACTTGTTCATCCAATATTCGTTCAATGCGCTCACGCTGGGCTCTCTTGGCTGGTGGTCTCTCCTCACGGGTGGGTGCTCTCTCAACGGAGGGAATATGCTCAATATCCTCACTAGGCACCACCGTGGGTCCCTTATAAGGCACTAGGTCGGCTACATTGAATGTGGGACTCACTCCATACTCCTCGGGGAGATCTAACTCATAGGCATTAGCGCCAATGCGCCTCAGGACCTGGAAGGGACTAGCCCCACATAGCCTCAATTTGGATATGACTCTCGGGGAGAGCCTCTCCTTCCTCACCATCACAAAGTCACCCATGTGGAATTCTTGGTGACACCGATGAGAGTCGGCCACCCTTTTATCAGTCACATTCTTCTTGCTAATGTGCTTGCGGATCTCTTCATGCAATGTTGTGAATGCAGACATTCTAGGAGTGATGGGTGGACCTGAGTAACCAAAATTAGACCTATCATGTAATGATGCAGTGTAGTCTTTGGTCAGCCTAGGTGGGTCGGGGCACCCGTAGGTGGCCCTATCATGCAAATTGGTGATAAATATCGGGGGACCCGGACATCTGTAGATGCCTCTGACATGCTTAAGACCCATGATGAATGAAGGTGGACCATGACATCCGAATATGGACCACTCATACTTTCTACTTGACATGTGGGTGATATGAATGAATGGACCCAACATAGTGTTCATGCCAAGTGGTGTGGTAAGCCTAGACACATGCATACTTTTCCCAAAGGTGACTTCCATGTGTATAGGTGTGGGACAACCTTTGAACTCCTATTGGAAAGGATCGAATGGATCTAAGAAGGTGGTCGTCATGGGGTGGGGCACAACCTTATTACCTAGGGATATGTGGCCCAAGGTCATGGCTCCCAAGGTGTAACCCGGGTCATGGATGAGGTGGGTTTGGCCCAATATGGTGGGTGAGGGTAGGAAAGGGTGGGTGGTTGGTAAGATGGTTGGGTCATATGAGTCCCTTGACTCCCATTGGAATGGATCATATGGATCATAAAATGGGTCACCTAGGGGGAGGAACTCCATGTCCTCAAGATCCTTAAAAGGTGCTAAGTCATCCTTCTCCATGATAGTTGGGCCAATGTTCTTGACAAGTGGGTCGGCCATGAGTGGAGGGCTTAGCTTTCTACCCGAGATAAGAAGCTCTAAATCGAGGAGAAGGTTGGGCTCATCGGGTGTAGGGAGGAATAGAAGGAGGTCTCTAGTGTAGCAATCAATGGTGCAAACCGAGGTGATAGACCCTATGCATAGGTGTAGGAGGCTAAGGCTCCTAGGTTCTTCGACCATAGGGGTCAACATGCTAGTCATCTCTAATTGCCATGCTATGCCCTTGAGAAGGTCCTCTAAGGTCTCCACTTGATAGGATGCTTGGATTGTGGTGTGATAGGAGAAGAAGAGCACTATGGGAATGTCTCGTTCTATGGGAGGGAAAACATGGGCCGGGGTCTCTCGAATTGGGCTCTCCTTTAGCCAACTAACAATGGGTTCTCCTAAGATGAGCTCCGCCCCAACTAGAGAGGGTGGTGTAAGGTAAAGACCATCGTGTGAGGTTTCTTCTTCAGCTTGGACTTGGGTTTCCTCCAAAGTGGGGGGTGGGTTTGGAGTGCTCACAACTATTGGATTGGGTATGAGTTCTACTACCAAGGAGGTGAGAGAGTCTTTTGAGGTGATGAGGGTTTGTGTGTGGTGTTCCCAGGGTAGAGGGTAAAGGGAAACTTGGATTGGGATTGGTAGGGTGTGGTTTGGGAGTGGAAGTAGTGGAGGTCTAGGTTGGGGTAGGATGGGGTTGGAAGTGGAAGGTGGGTTGGGTGACAGGATTTAGGTTGGGTGGTGGTGGCCGTCATGGTTCTAGGTGGAGGGATGGACACGGGGTCTACTTGGGTTTGAATGGTGAGAATAGGGTGAGTGGTGGTCCTTATTGGGGAAACCAGGTCGGTTAGGGGTCTCTTCCCCTTGGGATCGGCCGGTTGTGGAGGGGTGGTAGTGGGGGCCAATTGAGTTTGGATAGATAGGTTTGCGGAAGGAGGTTTTGGTTGGAGTGTGGGGATCCTCATGGGATTTGGTGGAGAGGTGGTTGTTTGGTTTATTTGGGTCTTAAGGGAGAGGACTTGGTCGCGAAGTGTTGTTATGATGGTTGAGAGATGAATTGTTGGGGGTGGTGGGGGTGGAGACCAAAGGTCGGTCTCAAGTTGGCCGGGTGGGGATGGAGGAGTGGTAGTGCTCCTCAGGTTAGGGGTGCTTGAGTAGGAGGGGTGGGAATGTTTGGGGATGTAGATCTTTCTAAGTTCTACCTTCATCTCTTCCCATGAGTGAATAGGTTCTTGTCTTCCAACCCTCCTTAAGCCCTCTATGTGTTCCCACTTACTTTTGGCTTGACCCCGAAGTCGTCCCTTGGCCTTTCCGACTCTCGCCGGTCCATATACCCAAGTCTTTTCAAAGTACTTTTCTATGGTAGCCTCCCACCTAAGATAGTCACTAGAATGTGATCCGTCAAAGGTAATATCCCTATCTAGGATGAAGTCCATGGGTGGCGAGTAGGCTAAGTAGGAGGCCATGATGATCGGGGGGATCAATGCAAGGGTCGGATTGATGATGACACCAATGCAAGCATGCCTTAGGACTTGACTTGATAGAGATAAGTCAATGACTTGCTCTGATACCAATTGATGTGACACAACCTAGGACTCAACAAGCAAGCACAATTAAGCATTCAAAACGGACCGATAATAGCAACCGCTCACCCGATGCTCACTAAGACCCGGGATAACTTGGCAATGCCAAGGGGAGGTTGTGTGGGCTAGGCCCTTGCTGGTAGAGGGACAGCAAGGCCAAGGTTTGATTCCCCAAGGGTATGGCTGCCCAAATCAAGGGTCCGACGAAGTGCCAAAGGGCACGGGTTCCACTCTCTTCCCACGATGATCACTTATAGCAAATGAGCTTAAGGATCGGGCTCTCGTCACGGCCAGCGGAGTTTATGAACTAATATTGAAAGAACAAGCATGAATTAGAGCAGAGTTTTGGAGCACTCACTCGACCGGTTTGAAGAAACCGGTCTCGCTCGGAGACGAGGGCGAGCGGGGAAGCGTGGGTTCCCCACACACCGCGCCGGGGTAGCTTGACATGTTTAAGCTATTACAACACTACACCCCATGCAAGGGGGGGATCGTGGGGAAGGGAAGATGATAGTTACATCCAAACACTACCTCCACACAGGGAGGGGCCTTCAGCCGGCCAAGCGGGGAGGGGAATTTGAGAAGGGAACACCGAAGATGGGAGGTTGCCGATTCTGCCCAGTTCTGTGGGTGCTGACAGGAGACTGATGAATTGACTGCTGCAACTGCTACCGAATTTTTTTGGGGACGAAACCACCTGTAAAATCTTCGTAGTAGGCCGGGGAAGTCTTCCAAATTTTATTAATTTCTTCTGTCATCGATGCTGGTGTGGGTGGAGGCCCGAACAGGGAGGCAGAGTCTCGGACTGGCAGCTTCTGGTTTCCAACAGCAGGTTGCAGAGGTTGCCCTGACAGCTGCCGAACTCAGAATCGAGCATCGTCGGAGTTGTTGGAACCGTGGACGAGTCCTCTTTGCATCAAAACTGACGGGGAAGCCAAACGATGCCGGAGAAGACCAGAGGACTCTGAACAATGACGACAGGTCGGTGTAGACTGTGGGAAGCAGAACCGCGTGGCTGAGGGAGAAAATTGATAACTCCTGCTACAGGATGCCGAACGGAGTTTTGCTTCTTGATTCTGAAAGTAGACAGAAGGAGGAAAAACTTTACAGAAGCGCTCTTGTCTTGATTCACGCTGGATTTATCGTGACAGAGCTTCCAATCATGTTCAGGTGCTCTGTCAGGAGAGCTTCGCGCAGTCGAGGGAGAACGGCTCTCCCGGGCAGCACGGTGCTCGGACGATGACGAAACCACTTCCGTTGCGAAGAAGACAGGCAGACGCTTCCGACGATAGCTCTTGGACCTCCAGGGACATCAGGGGGAAGACGGGGTCGCTGCTGCACTCCATTGGTTCTCTGCAGGCTCTCAGCCAAGGTGGAGGAAGGGTCATGGGGTGGCTGCTCTTGGTAGAGTGGAGTGGAGGGAAGGGGATGGGGGTGGTCTACTCAATGGGGAAGGGAGTTGGGCAACTTTGGGCTATGGAGGGAAGGGGATATTCAAATTCAAATGGTCTTGGGAGGTGGAGGGTTGCATGGGGGAGAGGGAAGGGTGCTTGGGAAAGAGATGAGGTGGTTGGAGGGTGGCTTAGTGATTGGGGATGCTCCCTTGGGACTAGGGGGTGGAGTAATGAGATGTGTGGGGAAGGGGAGTGGCCTTTAATGGGGGTAGGTGGGAGAGTGGTGGTTGGGAAGGGAGGAGAGAGAAAATTTTTGAAATTGGGTGTGGAGGAGAGAGAAAGGGGAGTGAAAGAGAGAGATTAAGAGAGGGATGTGTGGGATTCTCTCCCTAAGGCTTCTCACCTCACTAATGGATTCACTCCACCATAAAAATAAAGATAGAACTCACAAAATGGCAATTTTTCATTCATTGATTCATTCAAATGGAGGAAATGGGGTCCTATATATAGGCAACCCACATTTCTACAAAAGACCTTGACTCTTAACATAATGACAAATAACCAAGGGAAGGGGGGGTGCCCTTGGGCCAAGCCCAATGAATTGGGCCCATAAACTAATCTATCAACATAATGACACTTAACCTAGGTAAATGACTCATTAACCTAGGTACAAGACTCAAATAAAAGGAAAATTACATAATTATGACTCAAAGAAAATATGAAAGTTACATGAATTGACTTAGAATGTGACGGATGTAATGGAACCATGCTGGCGGGCAACCGGGGCTTTGAAAATATATGGGGCGAGAGATGCCCCCATCACATACGCGCGTGCTACGGGCCTCCTGAGTCGATGGTTGACCTATTTAGGTCTCCCTTTGACCTTGGAGGGTTGAGGGAAGGCGTTCCGGGGTGGGTCCCTAGCCTTTTCACTGAGTGCCATGTGACATGGCTTGTAGTCGGAGCGTCCCGGGGGTGGCCCGGGTGGCCGTGTAGAGCGCGGAGAAAATCAGCGACTTATGAATCAGGAGCAGTCCCGATTGATCGCTAGTGCCGCCGTGCACCTCGGCTAGCGTGTTAGGGCCGTTGGTCGGGCCCACTGGATTGTCGGAGGGGTCGGGTAGCCCATGCCTTGAAGGTGTTCGAGGAAATTCCCGAACCCTTTTTTCTGGGTATTTTGCTGGGGAATAGTCCGGGTACAACAAATGCCCCCCACGAGTCGTGCGTCGGAGGCGGAGACGAGGGCGTACGGCCCGTGAACCTCTCCTTTGGAGTTGTTGTAGTTGCATTTTGACGTTTCATATACTTGTGATTTGTTGTATTGTATGTGTTGAATTTCTAGCCTACTGACCATTGTTGTGCTATGTCTTGCAGCTATGGCCCGATTTGGCAGGGACGAGAGGGTCCCAAGGCGTGTGGTCCAGGAGGAGGACCACTGGGTGAGGAGGACCGAGCGGCCCATGCCCCCTTTGGGCCCGCCAATTATCACTGCGGCCAGCGTGGAGCAGCTTGATGGTGGGCAAACAGTTGTGGCAGAGGGCCCCGTCGGCGAGCGCATCAACGGGGTTGGGGTTGTGGAGCTGGCCCGCGCGTCGGAGGCGGGCGAAATTTATACTTATGATCACAGCGGTGGCTATCCATTGGAGTTTCCTTTGGACTGTCACTTGTTTGAGTTTATCAGGCACTTTGTTTCGCCAGGCATGGAGGAGAGTGACTCACAGGTTGCTGGGGCCCGTCGCCGACTGGAGCGGGCGATCTTGGTGGGCCGAGACAGCTTGCATGGGATTGTCCTTTGCGGCTTCCCAAGTTTCTCTGTGGATTACTGGAGGCAGAGTCAGTTTCCCAGTGCCGAGTGCCTGGGCTTCTTCAGCAGAGCAGACCAGTTCAGAGTTCGTGCTGGAGTGATGGGTCCCGCCTTCTGGGATTTGCATGGACACCACTGAGCGGAGACAGAGGGCAGTCCGAGATTGGTACTGGAGCCATCAGGGCCGGAGCATGCCGGGGAAGGCTATGACGACCACATCCTTTTGTCCAGGATTCTGCGATAGACCGCCGTTAGCTGGTATGGCCACTGGGCGGTGATTTCGTCACACATGTATCGCCAGGGAGTTACCGAGTGGTTGATGGGTATAGTACACCACTACCGGGTGCTGCTAGACCGAGCTGACATCAGATATGCTGTGACTGCGGCTCTGTATGGGTATCCCTGCTACACATGACTTTTACAGGTGTTGATAGAGCGTTTCAACCGCAGGTGGAACACCGTGGCAACGGTTGAGGGAGAGACCTCATTAGACTTGTGGTCTCTGAGGAGGATCTCTGGGTTGTCGATCAGCGGGGAGGGGTACGAGGAGATAGTGCTGGATGACCTCCATCATAGCCACACTGACGGGCATGGACGATACCGGGTTTCTTACAGCTACCGGTATCTACTGAAGACCTGGAGGGATCTAGCCCTGGCTGGGAAAGAGAGAGCAGCACAGACTCCCAAGGTGCCGCTGAAAGCGTGGATTCGCCACTTTTATGACGGCCCCTTTTGCTTTCACCAAGAGTTCGTGAGGGACCAGACCCCCTGGGAGGAGTACACAGAGGTGGAGCTGCGTTTTCGGACATATAGCAGGTATATCTACACCACAGGAGGGGTGGAATCCCCATAGACTGCCAGATGTGACCCACCGGGCCGCGTATTTGGCATACTGGTTGGCGACGTTTATGGTCCCCCACGGGGAGGATGGCCAGCTGAGAGTAGAGCTGTTGTGGCCTGCGTGCCAACTGGCAGAGGGACGGAGGCTGGCCTTAGCCCCAGTTGCTTTGGCTACTATTTATCAGGGACTGGGGGTACTGGCGGCACACCCAGCGCCACGTGAGCGGAGCCTGCTCCTACAGACTCACTACCTCAGTCCATGGGCTGGGTTGCTGTTCCCAGGGTTGGTGTCTCGCGGGTCTGTGACGAACCAGGCGGCACCATTGTTGTTTAGCTTCACCGGACAGCCCGATGGGGATGCAGTGATGCAGCTGGAGGAAGCCAGGAGGGTCTTGTGTTACTTGCCTGGCAGGGGCGAGGAGGGTGTTCCTTTTGACGGTGCTACCATGGACTCCCACCTGATCATGGTGCCTTTGAATGGTGGGGCGGCCTGCGCCCTACCCTACCAGCTAGAGCCGGACGCGTCATTATACACAGAGTGGGTGATGAGCACCCGGCCAGCGGTGCTGCCTTTACACCAATCTGTGACGAGCTTCATAGAGTCGTACTACCCACACAGGTTCGCTCGGAACTTCGGGTATGACCAGGGGATCCCGCCGAACCAGGAGTTCCCTTTGGCGGGTTGTCAGTACAAGGGTCGGGACACACATTTGCTAGCCGCGGCGTGGTGGGACTTCTACTGTCGCCGAGAGCCGGAGCCACTGTCGACGCCTGTGCCGGGACACAGGGGACGGTTCGATGTCCACTACGCCAGACGGTGGTTCGAGCATTGTCACAAGTACCGACAGAAGGCCTCGGCGATCCGGAAACCCGAGGAGACCCGTCTTTTGAGGGAGGGCATGCCTCTCATCGCACTGGATGACGGGTATCTACGAACTCACTTTTCTCGGGTCCGTCGGGAGGTAGAGAGGCTGGCGCAGCAGGCGCCCCGGGGGAGCCGAGGCTCTTGGTCGACGGGGCGGAGCGGCAACGGGGCACTGAAGCCCCTCAAGCAGGCGCGGGCAGCGCCTGGAGGTACCAGAGTCCTGGCACCTCGACCCGGGACATCGAGGACTTGGTGGACCATGGTAAGATGAAGAGAAGCTTCGAGGTGATGGCCATGGAGGAGAGAGTCTACACTAGACCCAAAGCTGCAAGAAAAGAGTATGGAGAGATGTAAAGGCTAACCTCAATTCCCAAGCATCTAAGCTCTAATGCTCAAAGAGTGGTAAGCTTCCATAACCTAACCAAGTTCAGAAATTTCTACACTTCATCTTCTTCCTCATGATTTTCTTTTTTCTTCTTCTTAGCCCCTTCCCGGTCCAAGATGCTATTCTAATCTGAAGTGGGTGGCTCCCATAGTAAAGGCACTCCCTTTAGAGGTTACATCAATTCTTAAAGCGTGGCACCTTCAACCTCTCTTGGTCTTAGGCAAGAACTTCCAGAAATTGACATTAGATTGGCCTAGTATTTCAGCCCTCATAGAATTATGGCATCCACAAACACATACCTTCATCTTCCCTTCCTTCGAAGCAACAGTCATATTAGAGGAGGTAGAAACCTACCTAGCCCTTCCTAAGACTAAGGCGGGGGATGAAGACCTAGTTTGCTACACGGTTGAGCCTATCGACCCGTCCTTGATCTTGAGTGATTTCATTCATAATCCAAAGGACGTGAGGACCATGATCAGCCCACACCACATACACTTGATACACTTGGCACAGTGGACAGTGTCTCATTGCAAAAACAAGTGGGAGAGACATGAAGCAATAGCCAAGGCGGTGGCGGTTTGCTTATGTGGAGTCTTTCTTTTCACTACTACCGACCACCTTTTAGATATCCAAAATCTCAGCATTATTAGTGGGTTATGGCGGGGAATGTTCATCTCTCAAGCGATCCTCTCATACCTCTATGAAGGACTAACCTCGGCTTGCCTAGGAGGACCTTTGTTCGGTTCCATGATACTCCTTGAGTGTTGGATGGGAGTGAGAATCAAATTCCAACCAAAGGAAGACATAACTTCTGCTAGCCGGATCTTTGGGAGCCACCCTCTCTTCTTCATTGGAGGGGCATCTGGATTTTCTTCACAGGTTGAATGCAAGACGGCGGATAAGAAAACTCGGGATGAATGGCGCCTCTTCTTCAACACCTTTCCAATAGACAAGTTCATCATGCGACCAAGAATCCTTCGGAGCACTTTTCTTAGAATACCGCGGCGTCAAGGCCTGGACCTCCAGCTAGTGGGAAATACTACCATGGCGGTCTACAACCCACACCGATGCCATCTTCAGATCGGACTACCTCAGACTGAAGCTCCTGCCCTATCACACTACCCTCCCATTCTACCTAGGAAGATGGGGACCGAGGAAGATGAGAGAGTAGTCCGGAATGCGCTGACCATGTGGGAGATCAGCAAGGTGCGTCCGTGGCAAGAAGAAGTGGAAGAGAACGACGAAGCACGCCGCGGTTATGTGAAAGAGTTGAGGAAGATCCGCTCACTTGCGGATAAGAAACTGAATGTAGCTTGATTTTCTTTTTGAACGATGTAATTGACAATCAGAGTTAGAATTTCATCAATCTTGTGTTGCATTAAGTTCATTTGAATAAGATGGGATTGCCTTAGTTGAATGGACACGAGTTGTGTTTTGATTTGGCTAGAATGATCAGCAGAACAGAGCTTTTGGAGAATGTAACGGATCGGATTAGGGTCGTTAGAAGGATATAACGGTGGGGAGATAGGCCGTTAGAGTGTATGCTCTGAGAACTAAATTCTCTGGAGGAAGTAACGGTCTAACGATAGGCCGTCAGGAGGAAATGACGATCTTCCTGGGGCCGTCAAAGATAGATCTGCTGAAAGAATAGAGCCGACGTCCGAAGGAAAAGTAATGGTCAAGGGGGACCGTTAGATGACCGTGGCGGTCTAATGAAGGCGCGTTACAGCCCTGAACCTGCATAGTTATGAGATTTCAGCTTTGTCCCTGATCCTGCGTTCTGCATACACTTAAATATGGAACAAGTTAGATCTGTTCTTAGACTCAACCCCTTGCCTCGAAGCAAGTTAGATAATGACCGTTTCTTGATATTTGGTCAAGGGGTGGAGCCTTATTAAATAGGCGGGAAAAAAACATAATAGAACTAATGCAATGCATATGATGGTATTTTTTTGGATTTTGGAAAATATTCGAATTTTTGTGAGTTTTGGAAATATTTGATGTTTTTTTGATTCTGAAATATATGGTATTTTTGGATTTTTGAAATATATGATGTTTTTAGATTTTGAAATATATGATGTTTTTGGATTTTGAAATATATGTTGTTTTTGGATTTTGAAATATGTTGTTTTTGGATTTTGAAATATATGTTGTTTTTGGATTTTTGAAATATATGTTGTTTTTAGATTTTTGAAATATATGTATATATGTTGTTTTTGGATTTTTGAAATATATGATGTTTTTGGATTTTGAAATATATGTATATATGTTGTTTTTGGATTTTTGAAATATATGATGTTTTTGGATTTTGAAATATATGTTGTTTTTAGATTTTGAAATATATGTTGTTTTTGGATTTTGAAATCCAGTGCTTCCCCTTAGCAACGTGAGCCCTCCGCATCGTATTGAGAGTCCCGAGGTTGGCGTGCAATGAGGTGACAAACCCTGACCAAGGCCCAGATTTTCATGACGGTGTTTCTACCAGGGCCATACCCAGGGTACTAGTTTCAATCCTGAAAAAGGAAAATAGAACACGGGGGGTAAGCTTATGCCAGACTTAGAAGCTTTTAGGACTTGGGTTCCTCTCCAGACAACCCATTAGAAATTTGGTCTGTTGCGCCGGGGCTTTGCGTCCGTCATTGAACCTTAGTCCACTCTAGGCATGCATGCGACCGGGCTCATTCGTCCCGCGGGGAACTGTACTGCCACTCTTGTCATGCCTAGATTCTTTTTCTTGCCTTTCTGGAGCTTTGGAATCATATTCAATAGACCTTTGAGATGATGCTTTTGATTTTGTCCTTTGCTTTCTTTCTTTTTTCTTTGCTTGTGGCATCAGGTCATAACGGACTGCCCCTATTTGAGACCTCCTCTTATCAGGGTGCCTGGATTGGTTGTCGCCTCCTTATTCACCTCTTACCCCTGGATTTAGCCGAAGGAAGAAACGTACAGGGACTTCGACTTTCCCCCAAAGCATGGCCGAGGAGAAATGGTGTCTTTTAAAGCGGGAAACTTGACCAGGCATGTTGTGTAGTGTGTGGTTGCCTTACTCGGGACCCTTTTAGAGAAATGGAGGAACCTCTTGCTGCCGGGGTGGCACTGATTAGACTCTTAAGAAAATAACCGCTTAAGGTACAACCCATTCCACGGGTGAGAGAGCTCCTCACCTTCCACGTTTACTAAGCGATAAGCATTCCCTAGATAAGCCTCTTTTACGACAAACGGCCCTTCCCAGTTAGGTTGCAATTTAGACCTAGGTCCTACAGACCGAATGAATTTGCGTTTCAAAACCATATCACCTTTTTGAAATTTACGTTCAATTACCTTCTTTTAAAAATAACGTGAAACTCTCTTTTGATAAACGGATACATGATCGGTCGCGTTCATCCTCTTCTCATCTAAGAGTTTCAGCTGAACTAGCAACGCCTCTCGACGTTCATCGAGATTAAGATCCTTATCAAGCTGCACTCTAAGGGAAGGGATCAAGATCTCATATGGGAGCACCGCCTCCATCCCATAGGTAAGAGCATAGGGAGTTTGTCCCGTGGGAGTACGGACGGAGGTGCGATAAGCCCACAGAGCTTCCACTAATCTTTCTGGCCAATCGGAAAACTTATGAGATTCGCATGTTTTCTTGATGATTTTAAGAAGGGTTTTATTAGTGGCCTCGGCTTGATCGTTGCCTTGAGGGTAATATGGAGATGAATGATGCAATGCAATATTGAACTTCTTACATAGGTCCTTGAGCTCTTGGGAGACGAACTGGGGTCCATTGTCGGTGATGATACTGCTTGGCACTCCGAACCGCGAGATAATATTCTTCATGATAAAGCGGTACACCGTTGAAGCTTTGATCTCTACGTACGCCTCGGCTTCGGCCCATTTGGTAAAGTACTCAGTGGCGGTAAGGATAAAGGATTTCTGCTTGATCTGAGAATTAGGATCACCGAGCGGGCCGACAACGTCGAAAGCCCACATAGAGAATGGCCGAGGAGCAGAGAGAGGATGGAGAGATGAAGCTGGAGCATGGATCTTATCAGAATGGAGTTGGCAGTTAAGACACCTCCGGACATAGAGGGAGCAGTCTTCCTCTAGAGTGGGCCAGTAGTAGCCCTGCCTAGGATCTTCTTTGCTAGAGCCTGGCCATTGACATGATCTCCACACTCACTGGAATGGGCTGCTTCAGCCACTTTCCAAGCTTCATTATCATCCAAGCATCTCATGAGCATTCCATTGGTAGCGCGCCTGTATAATTCTCCTGCAATAATAGTATGCCTTGAGGCAGCTCTTCTTATTGACTTACGTTGCTCGGCGTTTGCCCCTTCTAGGAATGACCCTTCTTTGCAAAACAACTCAATTTCGTGATACCAAGGCAATTCTTCTTCATCCAGAATCTCTTCTAGCTCCATTAGAGATACTTCCTTGAGATCTTCCTTCTCAGCCCTCGCCTCTACAGCTTTCCTAAGGTCGATGAACCAAGGATCCTGAAGAGAGGGTGCGTCCAATCTCTGAACGACGATAGTCTCAGTGCTCCGACTGAGAGGAAAAGATAGGGAGGAAGCAAGCGATGCTAAGGCATCGGTCAGAATTTTCTGAGAACGGGGAGTATGGATATAGATTAGCTTACGGAATTGCCTCGCCAGGAGCGTGACCAAATCTTGATAAGGCTTGAGTTTGGGGTCACGAGTGCGGTAAGTGGACAGAACTTGCCGCAGGACGAGTTGAGAGTCTCCTATGATGTTCAAATAGCGCGCACCTAAGAGATAGGCATGCTTCAGTCCGGCTAGGAGAGCTTCATACTCAGCGATGTTGCTGGTAGCAGGGAATCGAAGTTGATAAGCAAAAGGAATAGTCACTCCCTCTAGAGTGAGCAGGACAGCGCTGATCCCTCGGCCTTGAGAATTGAGTGCACCATCGAAGTGCAGAGACCAAAAGGGATGATGGGTAAGGACAGAGAGATACTCATCAGGGAAGTCATCCTGAATAGAGTCGGTGTGAGGATTGGGAAGATGGGCAAGATGCTCAGCGATGGCGTATCCTTTGACCACCTTCTGAACGACAAACGTGATATCGAATTGGGAGAGGAAGCTCTGCCAGCGAGCTAACCTACTAGAAAGGACAGGCTTTTCTAAGAGATAGCGAATCGGGTCCATTCTAGAGATCAACCTAACTGGGTGGGCAAGGAAGTAATGTTTAAGCTTCTGAGCTACCCACATTAAGGCAGCACAAGTCTTCTCCATAGTGGTATATCTGGACTCAGCTGGGTTAAACAACCGAGATAGGTAATAAGCAGCCCACTCTTTCCCTTCATCGTCTACTTGTGCTAAGACCGCCCCTAGGGAGTCCTCAATAACCGAGATATATAGGATTAGGGGTTTCCCAAGGACAGGAGGTTGCAAAATTGGGGGATTGGATAGATATTCCTTTAAGTCCTCGTAGGCCTTCTGATAGTCTTGATTCCATTCAAACTTGACCCCCGTCTTAAGCAATTCATAAAATGGACGGCACCTTTGAGAATGTTGGGATATGAATCTTCTAATGAATTGCAATCGACCAATCAATCCTCGAAGTTCCATAATGTTCTTAGGCGGAGGCATGTCCATGACGGCCTGTGCTTTGTTAGGATCAATCTGGATCCCCCGTTTGCTCACTATGAAACCTAACAGCTTCCCTGAAGAGACTCCAAATACGCACTTCTTTGGATTCATTTTGAGCTTGTACTCCCGTGCTCTTTGCAGCACCTTAGCCAAAATAGAGGGGTGTTCTTCTTTAGTTCTTGACTTCACCAGAATGTCATCCACGTAAGCTTCCATATAGATATGCATCATGTCATGGAAGATGGCCATCATTGCCCTTTGATAGGTGGCACCTGCGTTCTTCAAACCAAATGGCATAACCACATAACAGTACGTGCCCCGGGGCATGGTGAAGGAGGTTTTCTCTTGATCCTCCGGAGCGAGACGGATCTGATTATAGCCTGAGTAACCGTCCATAAATGACAGAGATTCGTACCCGGCGATGCTATCGACCAAGACATCAATATGAGGCAGCGGGAAATCATCTTTTGGACATGCTTTGTTGAGATCCCTGAAATCGATGCAGATACGCACCTTTCCATCCTTCTTGATAACATGGACTATGTTCGCCACCCACTGAGGATATAGAACAACTCTAATGAATCTGGCCTTATATAACTTGTCGACCTCTTCCTTGATCCTTAAGGCCATGTGGGGGTGAAATCTTCTTGACCGTTGTTTCACAGGTGTTGCCCCTGGTTTAAGCACAAGTCGATGTTCCACTAAAGAGGGGTCAAGACCTGGCATGTCCTCATAAGACCAGGCGAAAGAATCTCTATACTCCCTCAGAACCTTGATCAAATCTTCTTCTACTTGTGGAGGGAGATTAGCGGCAATAATGATGGGCCTTGGGTCTTCTTCAGTTCCCAAATTGATTTCCTTTGTAGGTTCATCCACTGCCGACGACGGCTCGTCGAATTTCTTAAGTCCTTGTGCATATAAATCGGCAGTGTCATCTACGTCGCTGTCCTCATTGATCGGATCTTTTTCATCCAAGATTTCATAGACGCCGAGTCCGTCATCGCCCCACACCCCTTCTATTTCTTCTTCATCTTCAATCATAATTGCCGTAGCAACAAATTCTGGACACTTCAAAAGGGCATGACAACGCTGAGCTAGATCTTGCAAGAACCTATCAGGGACGGATTTGGGAGGATGCGCAAGCGGGCGCAACTCAGAGGAGGAAGGGTTGGACGACCCAGAGCAAGACCCTACTTCTCTAGACCTAACTGACTCTACTTCCCTAGACTCGATAGACCCTAATCCTAACCTAGGAGGAAGAAGACCTAGTGGAAGGGAAGGAGCAGGGGACTCGTGCCCCTGGGAGGAGGATGTAGACAAAGTAGCATAATCTTCCACTGAAATCTCCGTTTTGAATTTGACGTTTTTTTTTTGGAGATCAGTGGAGACTACACAACAAGATGGAGGAGGCGGGAGCTGCATGGGGAACAGCTCGGGGAAGATCCAATCGAAAAAAGGATCGGAGGATGAGAACCACATCTCGTGGAGTTGGGCGTTGGGGGGAGGAGGAGTGAATAGAGTGGATAGATCAATGGGCGGGCAATGCCCGCAAGTACAGGGAACAAATAGAATCTCTGGTGGATCAATAAAGGATGGATTTATCATGATAGGAGGAAGACGGGATAAGAATTTCCTCTGCTATAGGAGAGATTGAAAGCGGGAGGGAGACCAAGAAAGGATAATCGGCGAGCTCTCCTCCTTCCGCAGATGCTGAGCAGGCTGCTTCTTCGGCCTCCACTGAACAAGCCGAACCTCTTGCTGCTGCTGGCAGTCTTCTTCATGAAATAGCCCCTGAAGGGCTAGACTATAGTCAATCATATCATCAACTGACCCCCTTAGCACTGGGGGTGGACTGGCAATCGGACAGACTGTATCTTCCCTTGGCGGAGCTGGCCGTGGAGTTAATGTGCCAGGCTGGAGAGGCCCTCGAACAAAGTGTTGACGGTAGTCCCAGGTGAGTGGCCCAGAATCACCCATCATAGATAATGCAGTCTCCTGGTAGCCGAGACCTCTTCTGTTCATTTTCCTACCCTTAGGAATGGGCTTAGTTCGTCCCTGCAATTGAGCATCGAGGCCTCTCCCCGGTTGGTAGCCTAGCTTCAGTATGATGTCCCAGCCCTTGGAATCTCGGATCTGGGGCTTCACCTTGATGTCAACTGCTGTAGTGATGGGCTTGCGAGGTGCGTAAGCCCAAGGAAAGTCGAGATCTAGCACTGACATAACGGGCCGACTGCTTGGCCACAATGTGGGAAGAACTTTCTCTGAAATAGCCTTCACTGATTGGACCGTGGATAAGCTTTTGACTTTGACGACCCTCCCTTGGAAAGGGAATTTAATGCATTGATGTGCAGTAGAGGGTACGGCGCTGAGGGTATCGATCCACGGATGACCCAAGATAGCCTTGAACATAGGGTCAATGTCCAGCACATAGAATTCCACGGGCATAGTAAGAGGCCCAAGCTCAGCTTGAATGGTGACAATCCCGTGACATGTCCGCCGAGAGTTATCATAAGCAGCTATGGTAGTGGGAGTTGGGCGTAGAAGTTCTTCTGACAGATTACAAGCCCTTAGAGTGCTGAGCGGGCATACGTTGATAGATGCCCCTGTGTCAACTAACGCCGCATCGATGCTGACTTTGTTCAGAATGATAGTAATGCACAGTGGTATTTGCCGAGCTTCTGGTGGTGCTAGCTCGGTTTCAGAGAAAGTAATGGCTGGCCTCTTGGAGATTGTTGCCAGTGCGGTAGGTAAGCTATCAACTACCATGTCTTCACTAACCATCACCTTTTGAAGAAAGTCTCTTAATGCATCTTGGTGAAGGGTAGATCTCTTAATCAGTTCCAGCACAGATATCTTGGCGGGGACCCTATCCAAATGATGTAATAGATCATATTGGGTCCCGGGTAGTGGCTCGGCCTCTTCTTGCTCGGTCGCCGGTTGGGAAGACTGGGGATTGGAAGTGGAAGGATAGCGCTCCTTAGGGCGAAGTTATAAGCTTCCGCAGCCTCGGATGAGCTTAGGATAAGTGATTTAGTAGGCCCAGTGGGATGGATGAGCGGTGCGGGAGAGGGTGTGGTGGAAAGGATGATAGGCGAGGGGTTAGTGGCAGTGGGTACGAGCGGAAGCGGGGATATAAAAGTGGACGGAGGTGTGATGAGTGGAGGGTTAGACGGAGGTATGGCGATAGTGGATGTAAGCGCGAGCGGGGAGGGGGTGATGGTAGCGGATGTGATCAATGGTGAGTGCGACGGGGGCGCGGGTTGTAGATGTGGAAAATATGTAGCGTAGTGTCACAAGTCACATAGGCAAGCATATGTGCATAAGTGATAACATAATGTGCATATCAAGTGAACATCATGAACATGTGACTATGTAAACATGGTAGCATGATCATACAACAAGACAAAAGCGATAAAAGATGTAAAAGAATGACGTGATCGCCACCAAGGAATGACAACGCCAAAAGAATATAAAATACTAAGTGCGTTGTGTACCTTGGAAAAAGAGGATGATCGCGCTCAATATCAAGATGCGGGGACTATGTGGATTACCTCTCCTTACCTTCCAGTCGGCTAGAAGGTAAGGGCCTCACTTTCCATGCTTTCCTGCGAAACAAACACAAAACAAGAGGCAAAACCCATTAGAAAATGCTAAGTGTAGAAATCTGCCCAAGTGCATAAAGTAGCATGAAAGATTGAGGGCAAACTTACCGGGGGAGGGTTTTTAACCCCTATGGAAGGGTGCAAACAATAGGTGTGTATATTGTGATAAGATTAACATGAAAAAATTGATTTAATATGCCATGATGAACATAGATAAACAAGATGCAAAAGTGCATGCCACAAGAAAAACTGTGCAAACAGTGTAAAGTGGGTGCAAAGACTGATGCAAACAGTAGGGCAAACGATGTCCAAATGAAAAGAAATTTGAGATGACATAAGAATTGAGTGTTGTAAAGAAGTAGGAACAAGAATCACTTAAAAAGGAGGTCGGGACAGAAAGTTATGACACCGGAGATTTGGGAAAAAATATAGACTGTGCAGAAAATTCAGAACAGTGCACAAAATGGGCTCAAAGAATGATGAATATCTCACAAGATAGAACACCAAAAGAGGAAAGAGTGGATGCTATGGAAAGGTGGGAGTGTTGTGGTGAAAGTAGGGTAGAAAGGAGAGTTTAAAACGGGGAAGAGACTAGTGAAAAACGGGGTGGAAAACACAAGAAAATAGAGCGGTGCAGAACATGGGAGGAAAATGACTAAGTATAAAAACGGAATGATCAAGCAAAACTCATGGACAAAATATGCATGAAGATGACAAGGTAATGAGCCCAAAACCAAGGAACACAAAGATTATACTTCCCTCTAGAGCCTGGAGTTGAAATGGAGGATAAAAAGTGCCCCACGGCCTCGCACCGGCGACGCAAACATGCCCCCGTCGCAAGAAATTTGAGTTTCAGCAAAGTGCAGAATAATGTGATGAAACCTCAAAAGTAGGGGCTTGGAAGAGGGGGAAAAGATATGAGAAATAAGGCAAACATATAATGAAAATGAAGCTAATATTACTCTCTTCAAGATGGAGTTGAGGGAGGACGAAAAGGATGAAGCATGACTCCGCACCGGCTTGATGAACAGGCCCCGTCGCGAAGTTGTAGCAGAAAATCAGCAAACTGTGATGATTTGCTAAAAGTAGGGGCAAAGTTAGGAGGGAAAACGATGATGAAATCGAGTAAATAAAGAATCAAAACGAAGCTTATACTTCCCTCTTCATGCTAGGGTCGAAGGAGGATGAAGAAAATTTGGCATGGCTTCGCCGTCGCCTTGAAAACACGCCCCCGTCGCATAGGAAATCTGGGCAGGTTTATATAGAAAAAGTGGTGAAACCCCCAACTTTCTCCCACGATTCTAGAAGATAGAGTCCACCAAATCTCGATATCTCTAGATCATTCTCGAGATAATAGTCAAGATAAGGCGTAGGAACAAACATGACTCTTTTTGGTTGAAGATTGTGGAAGTTATGGCTCTTGGAAGAAGCCTCTGGAACCTAATCTGCAGGATTTTTTGGTTGCACGAAAAGTATAAAAACCTCATATTGCGGCCACGATTCCAGGAGATATAGTCCATAAAATTTTGATTTCTATGAACCAAAGTAAAGATAATACAAAGGGCTAGAAGTAGGAAAAAACGGGGATCAATTTGGATAAGTATTCTAGAAGTTATGGCCGCCGCAAGATAGTCACATCGCGTAGGTTCGTGGAGATAGAGTCCAGAGCAGGCTGGACTCTTATTGGATAAACAGTCGGACGACTGACCGTTAAGGGTTAAACGGTCGTCAACCGACCGTTTACAACAATGAACGGCCATTAACACGACCGTTTAAGGTAGACTTTGCGTGACTTTGGAAATTGGATTATATCTCCCAAACGGTGCAGAATTAGCAAAAGTGGTAGAAGATAAAATTATAGATAACTCAAAAATGAACAACTTTTATGAAGAAAGTAAGATGAGAAAATGATCGAAAGAGAGAGAAAGTGGGGCTAGAACAGAGAGAGAAAATACCGGGACATAGGTGAACAGTGCAGTCTGCCGAAAAAATGTAAATAACTTGAAATCGGTGCAGAACTGGCCAATGACGTAGAAGAAGGAATTGTAGGGATTTAAAAGATGAACAACTTTGGTGAAGGACACATTTTAAAAAGAGGAAAGGAAGGGGGTGAAAAAGGATAATTTTCAAGACTACGCAACGAAAGGGGCTGAATGCTTGAGGGAAGCCGGCCTAAATGGGCCGTAAGGCGACTTTGAAGGCCGGAAGGTGACAAGATAGGCTCCAGGGCTCTATGAAATAATGATCTCCAAGGTTCAAAAGGAATGGAATAATGAAATGGGCTTGAAATCCATCCAAGAAAGGCTCCAAAATAATGGGTAATTCGGGGCATCAAAATGATGAATAAGAGAAATGACTCAACTTGCAGGCTAAAAACGGGTGTCAACACGGGTGATGGTGCGTGTGATAGAATAGGGGTGAATGGGAGGACGAGTGGAGGAGGAGTTTGGTGTGTAGGTATAAGGATAGGGGAAGCGGGAGGATTATGGTAGTTGTGGTGAAGGGCCATGACCTGCGGCGTGGAGTTATCATCGGGAAGCCGGGGGTTCGACGACATTGACCTGAGCTGGTGCCGGTGGCGGAGGCTGCGGAGCAGGAGGATGGTTTGGCATTGGGTTTTGATGAATCCCCAGGTCTTGAATCGGCTGATGTTGCTGCTACGGCTGTGGCTGCGGTACCTGTTGCTGCTGTACTTGCTGCCTCAGCGGTTGCCTTCTTTTCTCTTTGATTTCTGTGATGGACCGGTGCATTTCGGCCCAATCTATCCTCTGTCCTTCATGAAGATCATATACTAGGTCCCGGAATTGAAAACACCCTTCAATGGTATGTCCCGGTTGCCTGTGGAACATACAATACTTCATCTGATCAACGGCCGGATTCCAGTTGGGCCGTTCCGGAGGGAGCTGTATGGCATTCACCGACATGAGAGTTGAAAAGATGTCTGTGAGTGTTTCTGGCAAGGGTGGGTACTGAGCTCTTTTAGGAGTCGGGCGCTTGTTGTTAGGGTTGTTGTTGTAGCTGATGGGTGGAGGGACGTTGTGGTATTGTGGAGGTGGTGGTGGTTGTTGCGGTGCGGTGTAGGTGTTTTGTGGAATGGTGAAGGTGGGCGAAGGGTTTTGCGGGATGACTTGGAAGTTCTGTGGAGCGGGATTTTATGGAGTGCAGGGATTTTGGGGAAGCAGAAGGGTGCGGTTTGAAAAGGGAAAGCAACGGCTTGAACTTGCTCGTTTGTTTGGACCCCTTCGGTGACCGGCCCTTGAGGTTTCTTGTGATACTTGGGCTTTTGGTTTTCAAATAGTGAGTGAATGGGAGAATCCATGAACTGAGTTTGAATGAAGCGCGCTCGGCTATAGAGTTGGTGCATGTTGGCTATGTCGTTCATGGCCAGAATATTTCGGAAGGTCGGAGTAGCATTGGAAATAAGTAACTTGACCTTCTCTTCCTCCGGAATATGGTCAGGCACTCTAGCGGCCATTTGCCTCCACCTATCTGCATAAGTGGCAAACTCCTCATCCGTTTTCATCTTTTCGGTCACCAGATCTGTGAATGAATATTCCGGGCCAACTCTGTCTTGGAACCACTGAATAAACTTATCCTTTACTGTCTTGAAGCTCTCGACGTCTTCCAGTGGCAGAGAGTAGAACCATTCCAACGCAACGCCGTCCAATGATCGACGGAATAAATACGCCATAAGGCGATCATCATATTGGAACTGAGCCGATTCATACAAGAAATCCCCACGTGAATAAAGGGATTGCCGTTCCCGTCATATTTGCGATAATTGGGGAGCTCGGATTGCGGAGGGAACCGGATGTTCTGAAAGCTAGGAACCAGAACATCTGCCAAGGATTGTGGGCCAACCTGCTTCTGGTGGAAATCGAGTTGATGTTGCATGGTGGCCCATTTATCAAGTAACTCCTGCTCTCTAGAGGGAGCAGGGGTAGTGAGAGATGATGGCTGAAGTTGGGGAGCAGAAGGGTGGATTGTGGCAGAAGGTGGGAGCCCATAAGCAGGAGCGGAAGGATAAACGGCCGAAGTTGGGGGCCCATAAGAAGGATATTGGGCCTGAACTTGACCCAGATTGGAGTGGGCTTGGACAACCCCTGACTGAGGGCGCAGGAAGTCGGAGGGGCTCATGAGGACTTGCGGAACCGTCAGGCTAGGCATATGATGATCCGCCTGAATGAAAGAAGGGACAGGAGACTTCCCCTTGTCAAAAGATTGCTGGGCCGAAGTAGAAGATTGGCCCGTCTCCATGCCAGTGAATGTGATGGTCCGGGGTTGGACCGGAGTAAGATTAATTGGAGTGAGCTGGATGGATGGATTGGATTGACCCTGCATAATCGTGGGAGGGGAGATATTGGATCCTTGCATGGCCTGATAGACGGTTTGGAGTTGGGCCGGATCCAATTGGGCCATCATCTGGAGAATGGAGCCCGCAGAAGGAGTAGTGAAAGAAGGGGTAGCTTGACCACCTTCCATGGAGGTAGAGGACGGAAGAGGGGCTGTCCCCTCTCCAGAAGAGAATGAGGTAACCCTAGTAGGGTTTTCAAGAAGCCCTTGAGGAAGGGAATCCTCTTGGGAATGGGGAGGATTGAAAGAAGCCATGGTGGGTTCGAAAAGCGGATTTGAGTAGAACTTGGAAAAGGAATTGACCCTAGAAGGTGCTTCTAACTGACGAAAATAACTCCACATGCAACGAACAACCTTAACAAGATGCAAACAACACAACACCAACACACAATGAGCAACCAAACTTAGACGATTTATAACAAAGATGTAAGTAACAAGAGATGAAGACACTCAGAGTCAAGCAAGTTTTTTAAGATGATGCTTCAAGATTCTTATGATTTCTCCTTTGGAACTTTAGTGGATTGATTAATGTGAGCTCTCAACAATAGGTCCCTGATAGGAGATGGGTGTAAAGCTTGGTTTGACTCTAAATGTGATCACTCCCTCACTTATGCAATCCTTGACACGGGGTGGGAAAGGTACAACCGGCCCGGCGTCCATGTGGGAATCCACGGCTCGCGAGGACTTATGGAGGTCCTTGGTGTGATTTCCTAGTCGACCCCAAGGAATATGGAGACGAGAGGTCCGCACACCAAGGTAGGAAAATGCAATCTAATGTATGAAAGTATGAATGAACCTATGTGCACCGGAGTGCATGCAAATTCTAACCTAGAATCTAGCAAACAATTATGCACACAACGATGTAAGTATGTAAACCAACCAAGGAGGAAGTCAGATAACACCCAAGCAAAAATATCACAGTAAAAATTGTGGAAATAGAATGCACCTCGGGATGCGTACCTATCTGGAGTGTAACGGTCTAGAAGACCCGCGTCAGAAATATATAACGGTCAGAGGCCAGACCGCCAGAAGCAATATAACGCAGGGACCCAGGACCGTCGTATGAGCCAGAGAGCCAAAAACAAACCAGAAATAGAAGGGAAATCCGTGAAAAGCCCAAACAGCAGGATGAGGAGTGTAACGGTCTAAAGCCCCTGCGTCAAAGTGGAGTGACGCAGGGACAGAGGGCCGTCAGACTACCCAGAGAACCAGAAACAAGAGGAAGTAAGAGGGAAATCCGAGGAAACTAAACAAGGAAATGATGGCAGGTTTAAACAGAGATCAAGACACGATTGGCACAAGTTGTCCCACCGTGATCGCCAAAAAAATTATCTGTTGATTTGTTTTGCCTCTCTTCTTCTTTTTGTTTTGATGTGTAATAAAGATGATAAGTAAAAATCAAAGATCTCAATCAACCTATGAACATGTGAACCACGAACCTAGGCAAACAGAACAAGCTCTAGCATGGGCATGCTAAATCATCAAGCTAAACTAAAGGAATAAAGAAAAACACACGTCGGGGCGTGGAGCAAGAGCAAATAAAAACACACCGCAAGGGTGGAGCAAATAAAGGAAATAAGAGATATGAGATGGAGAGAAAGCTAATGCCCAATACTAAGAAAGAACATGATCGCCACCAAAGTAAACACAAGCCAGAGACTTGAAAATACCTTGGAAATAGGTGGATGAAGCACCCGCCCACGGGCGAGAGAAAACCAGTGAAATCTGTAGATCAACCGAATGTAACGGCCCAGACCCCGTGCGTCACAAAAATGTGACGGTCGCACGATGAACCGTTATATGGACCTGACGCGTCTTCTCAAGACCGTCAGACAACCTGCAGTAAGAGCTTATGAATTCTTTGAACTCCAAATCTTCCAGCCGGCCAGAAGACTTGGGCCTCGCGTAGTGAACCTGTAAACCTGTCAAAGAACGTGAAAACACAAGAAAACAAAGCCAAATTAGCCCTTTAAACAAGCGTAATATCAATTCTTGAAAGACTTAAGAGCATGCAAAGGGAAAGGGAAGTACCGGGAGAGTTTTGGTTTTTTAACCCCTCTGGGCGTTTTAAAAGATAGGAAGATGTTTAGATGATGAAAACAGATGCAGAACATGGAAACAAGGAGGGGGATAATAATTTTGATGAGAGGGAGGAGGAAGAACACAATATGCAATGATGAACTTTGAAACTTAATAGAACGAATACTCCCTTCACCGTGAAGCAAATGGACGTGAAAGACAAGTCTCCTTGGTTAGATGTGGCTCCAGAATGCGGCAGCACTTCGACGCGAACTCCAGATCTTCCTCTCTCGGGCCATGAAGTTAAGGGTACTATTTATAGGCCCTCAAACTCTCCGGTCGAGCAGAGGATAATCCAGCGAGAAAAGAGGATAACTCTTAGCAAATCCTTGAAGATAATATCACCAAGAGTCCATAGAAACAAACATAAGGTTCTGAGGATCAGATTTGGAAGAGAAATCACCAATTCAAACTCTTATCTCGACCACGGAGTAGCAGAGAAAAGGCCTGAACTGCCAAGACTCTCTGTTGGATGTAACGGCTACTCGACAGACCGCCATATGAAAATAACGTTCCAGGGGATACCGTTACATTTAACCTTATCTCAAAAGGGATAAGATCAACGGAAGAAAATCAAACAAGTTGGACTCTGCAAGATAAGTAACGGCCATGAGTGGACTCGTTGGAGGGAAGTAACGGCTACACGACAAACCGTTAGAATCAATGAATAGGCTAACGGATAAGCTTTGAAACAAAGACCTCAAACTTCAGGACTCTTCAAGAAGTAACGGCCTAGGGCGACTGCGTTAGAAGAATGTAACGCCCATGCAGAGGACCATTAAAAACAATGAGGATTTGAAATTGATAAGAGCTTGCTAAGCTTCGTCAAAATGAAAAGCCACAAGGAACCACACTCAACCAAGGAGAGAAGACCCATAAAATGAGCTTCAAACTGACGAAGGAAACTCAATGAAGAGTGAACAACTTGGAGCATCAGATGGAGTGAACAAGGAGATGACCCGACTTATCGGTCATAAAACGGGTGTCAACAGTGTCGTGCAGAGATGGCCGGGGCATCAGAGACCGCAGCTTCTTCTGAGGTGCAAGGCGAGGTGCCCCCATCCATTGACGGGCAGGAGCCCGCTGTGACCCAGGATGGCTTGGGTAAGTCTCAAACTGTTACGAAAAGTATTGCCCTTTCATTATAGAGTTGCGGGGATGCCAATACTGACTGACTCTATGATGTCATTTGCCAGGTGAGGATCCAGCCACCACTCTGGAGATGATTCAGGAGCTGGTCCGCACAGGCCCTTCCGTGTCTCTCCCCTCCTTTGAGGGGGAGCCTGAGGGGAGGAGTGCTTCAATGTCGCCCACGACCGAGGAAGTGTCTAGCTTGCTACCGCAGCTGTTGGCGGGGGTGGAGCGAGCTTCCCTGCCAGCTGTGGTGTCAGCCTGCACTGTGGGGCTGGTCGGGTCCTCGAGCATGGGACCCTCAGGTGCATAATTGGAGACTTAACCACTTCTGTTAAGCCTTTTATTGTTGATTGTCTTCTGGTGCTGAAGTTCTGTCAGTATTATTTACAGGTGTACCTTCGCCCCTAGAAGAAGGTGAGCTGCCCCACAACGGGGCCGAGATGGTGGAGGAGGGGCCCACAGAAGTGGCCCCTGTTGAGGGCGATGAGGAGATCGTCGATATCGAGAAGGTTTCAGAGGGGAGTACTCCAGCCGGTGAGTTTTCTGTTTGCAACTCTTAGCTGGAGAGGCATCCTTATATATAGCTGGGTCTGGTGATGACCTTGTTTACTGCGTTGGCTTGCAGGAGCTTCGGGTTCTGCCACCTATGGGAGTCCATCGGGGACCTCGTCGAGCTCTTCAGACGGCGGCGGCTCAGAGAGACAAAGGAGAGTTCGAGCTCGAGCTCTTCGTCCTCTGATGCCTCGGCTGGTAGGGAGGTTCCGACGAGGACCACTCCTGGAGGTATGCAGTGGTCCTCTTCACCTTTATTTAGTGCTTGCACGCTCTATAAGGCAGAGTGCTGACGTTCTTGAGTTACTTGAAGCATCGGATCCTGGGGAGAAGCATACGTCGACTCCTGATGAGGGCGGGCAGGAGGAGCCTCCTGTATCACCCATGCTTGCTGGAGATGACCGGATGGTGGAGGAACCATTGCCCTCTCCAACCCCGGTAGGTGATGCTGTGGAGGCGAAGGTGCAGTTGCCTTCCCCGACCACGACAGGTGATGCCACATAGTCGGCTGGACTTGCTCCAGGTAAGGAGTCAGGATTTATCTCCTTCTTTTTGTCAGGTTTTTCACCTTGTTTGTTGAAGGAAGTCTTTCAGGTATTACTTACTTCTTTTGGTGTTTGTTGGAACTATGTAGGTTCCACTGGAGTGCTGGCTGCGTCCGGAGACCTTTCCCTAGATTTAGGGGTCAAGTGGCCTCTGTTTGCTTCTCCGCCAGAGCCGTTACTGGAGGCGAGTGCAGGTGCCGCCCTGCTCCAGCGGGCGTGAGGCTACTCACAGAGCGAGCCCCTCCCTTCTCCAGAGGACCTGAGGCAGCGACTGCGGGAGTGCACCCAGGGCTATCAAGCACTCGGATTCCCACGCGAGCTCTGGATTTCGGGTTAGCCAGAATCTGGGCCGAGTACCTGCGGCTCCGCGAGGTGCAGGAGCAGAGGTCTCAGAGACTAGCGGTGATCCGGGAGGCACAGGAGCAGCGGGCTCGGCTCATGTCAGCCATAGCTGAGCAGAGGAGTCACGCCGAAGCGACCGCGTCAGTATCTCAGGCGCAAGCCGCACAGTTGAGGGAGGTGGAGAGTCAGGCTGAGGCCTTGAGAAAGGCTTGGGAGGAGCGGCAGGCAGTTGCCGAGCGCGTCCGAGCCGAGTGGCAGGCGGCTGAGACCACAGCCGGAGCCAGTGCCCAGCTCTTGTCCACCTTGGAGGTGGAGCTTGCAGCAACGGACTTTCGTCTTGCGGCGTTGTAGGGGGCTGAGGCGGAGCCCTGATCGTATCTCCCCCCCCCCCCCTTTTTTTTTTATGGAGTGTATGGATTTTGTTACCCCAAGGGCATGTCTTGGGATCCTTTTACATAGTATTAATGAACTCCATATCCTTTGTTTACTGGGTTGTTCCCTCCCTTCTTTGATGGAATGGAATGACGCGCGTGAACTGACGACTCCTTATTGTTAGTCGTGCTTGCTTGTCCTACGACGCATCGCCATGAGTGGTGACAGGAACCGGGTTTAAGGAACTCGGTGTTAGAAGCTGGAGGTTGAGTACTGGGTAGTAGAGGAAAGAAAGGCTATATGTGGGGGCCAATCCTCCTGGGGGATGAAAGCCCACATACCGGGGAACCAACGTAGGCCCGTAAGAACGGGACAACTTGCGTGATTTAGGGTTGTAGAGGTGATTCTGGAGGGTGTATATTGACCCTGAATTGGATGGTGGAATATTGGCTAACATTGTGCCGTTGGCCAAAGAGTGGGATTTGTATTTGCCAGGGAAACTGAGATTGAGCTAGCTGGGCGGCTTAGGCGGACATGGCAACCAAGACCGAAACTGGGAGAGGGATTGGAAATTGAAGCTGGGACTGTGACTGGGAAGAGGGGCTGAAGCTGAAGCCAGTTGGGTGACCTGGAAAGGTGCAATGGTTGGGAACTGGAACCAGGTCGGATGGCTAGCCTGGGAAGGTGTTATAGCCGAAACTGGAACCGGGAGCTGGCGGCTAGCCCGCGAAGGCGTCGTAGTCGAGGCTGGATTTGAAAACTGGCGGCTAGGCCTGTGACGACGTTGTAGCCGAGGCTGGGACTAGAGACTGACGGCTGGCCTGTGAAGGCTTTGTAGCCGAGGTACTGGGACTGGAGGCTGGGCGGCTAGCCTGTGAAGGCGTTGCAGCCGAAACTGGAAGTTGGAGACTGGCGACTGTCCTGTGAAGGTGTTGTAGCTGAGACTGGAAGCTAGAGACTGGCGGCTGGCCTGTGAAGGCATTGTAGCCGAAACTGAAAGCTGGAGACTGGCGGCTGGCCTGTGAAGGCGTTGTAGCCGAGGTATTGGGACTGGAGGCTGGGCGGCTAGCCTATGAAGGCGTTGTAGTCGAAACTGGAATTGAAAGCTGGCGATGACCGACCCTCAGGGGTGTAGTGGCCACCATTGTCGTGGAGTGATGTTGAGCTCGCCATCGAGACATGTCATGGCCGATGGCTTTGTAAGTGAAAAGTGGAGAGGGAGAGAGTTTGTTTTTCTCTTTACCAGCTCTACTGCCCTTGCGGATTTTCGCCAGAGCTAGCCCCCTTTAACTTTTTTCGGTGCGCCCTTGCGGGTTTTCACACCGAGGGGTTACCCTATTTTACCTGAGGTTCCCTTTCGGGTTTTCACCTCAGCTGGGTTGGTGGCAATTTTTGCCCCCAGTCGTCTCGTAGATAGAGTAGACTAAGGCCACCGGGATATCTCTATTTTTACCCGATTATATATATATATATATATATATATATATATATATATATATATTTATTTATTTATTTATTTATTTATTTGAGATTATCGTCCATAGCATGTTACTGTCAGGGGACGTAACCTGAGACTGGAAGGTGAGGATAGCCGAATATTGTTCGACCATTCATAGAGGTTTTTAGAAATCCTTAAGCCATGGTGGCGAAAGGCCACTTTGCCATGGGAAGGTATGACGGGGGTTGTAACGAGTGGATCTGGGGTTGTATGGGGGAAACTGGGATTATATTGAACTGGAGGGCTCTGGATTTGCTGGATATATGGGATGTAGGGGCAGAGGATGATAAATATCTGGGGAATGTATTGGGATGTAAGTTTACCGAGACGGTGACTGGAAGTTTGACTATCATAGGGACTGGTTGAACTGTGACATTGAGGTGAGGGCCAAAGGTTGGCCGAGTTGAGCGGGAGTAACGCAAGATTAACTGGGGATTAGAAGGCTTACGCTGTAGCAATGCAAGTGTATTGGAGACTGGTCCTGGGTGAGACTAACGGCCCACCAAGGGACAGGTGGAAGGCCGTGCTGACTGGTAGGGAGAAGAAGATTTTCTTGTTATTGGCTCTACCGCCCTTTCGGGTTTTCGCTAGAGTCTACCCCCTTTAGCTTTTTTCGACGCGCCCTTGCGGGTTTTCACGTCGAGGGGTTTTCCGATTTTGCCTGAGGCTCCCTTTCGGGTTTTCACCTCAGCCGGGTCACTGGCCTTTTTGCCCCCAGCCACCCTATTATGGTGAGGATGATTGGGTCTGTCGGGGCATCTCTATTTTTAACCCCATTTATTATTATTATTATTTTGACTTACATGTGAGCCTGGCGGCTAGACTGGTGTTGGTGCAGAAGTGCCCGTGTTCCCATAGTGACGGGAACGAGGGCAGGGGACCAGTTCCCGCGGATGCGTGGCGGCTATTCCGAGGAGCTGAACTGGCTGGTTGACTGGGAATTGAAGACTGTGGGGACTGGCTGATGGGATCCTCCACGGGGGAGGACCAGCCTTATTGGTAGTAGCTGGGGCGTGCGCCTTAGTCTGGCTGGCGCATGAACTCATGCTCCGGCACATAGTATAGCTTCATGTGTTTGCCGTTGAGAGGCGGGAACGGTCTATGTCCTTTGTGATCAACAACCGTGTAGGCCCCACCCTCATAGACATTCTGGATGATGTATAGACCTCGCCAATTTGGCTGCAGTTTTCCACTGGCGCGCCCTGCCATGACATCTTTTTCCTTGATCATGACGAGGTCGCCTTGCTTGAAAGCTCGCTGCCTGACGAGCTTATCATAGTCCCAGACCATGCGAGCCTGATATGCTTGCAGGTGTTTGTAGGCTTCGAGTCGCTTGCCTTCGAGATCGGCGAGCTCTTCTAGCCTTCTCTGATACTCGTTTTCGTCAGGGCCGGCAAGGCCGGTGTGGAAAGCCACACGATAAGAGACTAACTGGACTTCGATGGGGATAACTGCTTCTGCCCCGTAAGCAAGGGAGAACAGCGAGCACCCCGCGGGGGTTTTGTAGACCGTCCGATAGGCCCACAATGCTTCGAAGACCTTTTCACCCCAATCGCGTTTCCGGTGGCTAACCATCTTAGCCAGGAGCTTGCAAAGGATTTTGTTGAAGGCTTCCGCTAAGCCGTTTGCCTGGGGGTTGTAGACCGAAGAAGTTCTCCAGTTGATTTGGAATTTGGCCGTTAACTGGTATACGGCCTTATTCTTGAAAGGTGTCCCATTGTCGCACACTATGCGACTGGGACTACCGAATCAGTATATGATGTTGTGCCGGACGAATCTGGCAATGACTTCGCCGGTGACCTCTCGCAAGGGTAGAGCCTCCACCCAGCGGGAGAAGTAATCAGTGGTGGCCAAGATGTATTTATGGCCCTTGGAAGATGGCGGGAAAGGCCCCGCGATGTCCATGCCCCACTCAATGAATGGCCAAGTGGGGGCCGTAAGACGCAATGGGTTAGGAGGTTTCCTGGGTACTGGGCCAAAGGCTTGGCATTGATGGCATGCACGGGCATACTGGATACAATCCGCGTACATGGTTGGCCAGTAGAAGCCTTTGAGCTTGATGTTGTGTTTCATCCGATCTCCGGCCTGGTGCGCACCGCACAATCCGGAGTGGACTTCCTGCATGACGGCTTGAGCCTCCGCCAGAGAGACACATCTCAGGAGAATCGACTTGTCCTTCTCATGGACGAGTCGGTACAGGGAGTCGCCAATCAGCTTGTAAGAGGTTACTCGACGGAGTAGCTGGACCCTTTGAGCTCGGTCAGGGGGAAGCCACCCTTTCTTGAACTTGATGATGGGCGCACGCTAATCATCCTCTTCTAGTGGTGTGCTCTGGTCAAGGTCGTGGACCTCGTAAATTGTGAGACCGGTGTTGCCTTCGAGTGAGCTCGGCATCAATCTTCTGTGTTTGATGACGATGTCGACCTCGGCCTCAGGCGAGAGCTTGATGGCCGCGGCCAATTTTGCTAAGGCATCCGCCTGAGCGTTGCTGCTTCTGGGAATGTGATCTATTTCAAAGAAATAGAACTTCTGGGTTAGTCTAGTGACGGCGGTATGGTATGGAACCAACTCTGGCTTTCGCACGTCATAGATGTCGAGGACATATCAGACTATTAGCTGGGAGTCCCCGTAGGCTTTGAGGCATTTAATGCCCATGTGGAGAGCCATCTGGAGCCCAATGAGTAGAGCTTCATACTCGGCTTCATTGTTGGTCAGAGACTTCATGAGGGCGCAAGAGTTACACAAAACTCTGCCCTGTGGAGTCAGGAAGACTATGCCGGCACCTGCCGTAGTGGCTGGATCCTGGTTGCTCCGGGTGATCCCTCGGGAAGCACCGTCGAAGTAGAGCTCCCAGCAAGGCACGTTGGTTGTGAGAGCGCTTGGCTGCCAATAATGCAAGACATCTCTGCTCTGTTCAACTGGTTGTTGTGATTGAGCAACAGTGGTTGTGAGAGCGCTTTGCTGCCAGTAGTGCAAGACATCTCCGCTCTGTTCAACCAGTTGTTGTGATTGAGCAGCAAGGGACTCCTCGTCTGGGAGCTCCGAGCTAAAGGGTGAGTCATCTGGTACTGGATGGGTTGCCAAGAATTCAGCCATGCCCTATCCTTTAATTGCTTTTCTGGGGACATAGGTAATGTCGTACTCCATCAACAGGAGAGCCCACCTCCCCAGTCTGCCCGAGAGGACATGTCGTCGAAGGAGATACTTCAGAGGGTCGTGCTTGGATATAAGCTTGACTCGATGAGACAGGAGGTAATGCCGCAGCTTCTTGACTGCGAACACTAATGCCAGGCAGACCTTCTCCATGGGGGAGTAGCGGTACTCGGCACCGATTAGCTTCCGGCTGAGGTAATAGAGGGGCTGCTCTTTACCTTCTTCATTGACCTGCGCCAACAGAGCTCCTAGCGAAGCGTCCATGGCAGCAATGTAAAGGATGAGGGGTTTACCCTTGACTGGTGCTCCCAGGACTGGGGGAGTAAGGAGATACTCCTTGATTTGCTCGAAAGCCGCTTGGCATTCGAGTCCCATGTGAACGGGGCGTCTTTCTTCATTAGCTTGCTGAAAGGCGCGCATCGACCGGAGAGGTTAGAGATAAATCTCCGAATATAGGTCAGCCTCCCTTGGAAGGACCTAAGTTCAGTGATGTTGCTTGGTGGTGGGAGTTCCTGGATCGCTTTGATCTTACTGGGATCCACCTCGATTCTTCGGTATCTGACGACGAAGCTGAGAAATTTACCGCTGGATATGCCAAAGGCACATTTCATGGGGTTCATCTTGAGCCCATATTGCCGGAGATGCTCTAAGACTTGGCGAAGGTCGCTCAAATGGTCTTCACGCCTTTTGGTCTTGCCGACGAGGTCGTCAACATAACATTCGACGATGTTGTGCAGCATCTCATCGAATATTTTAGTCATGGCCCTTTGGTAAGTAGCATCGGTATTCTTCAAACCGAAGGGCATGCGTTTGTAATTTAAAATCCCCTTGGGGGATTTGAAGGCTGTGTGGTTCTTATCTTTAAGGGACATCCGGATTTGATTATAACCGGACGACCCGTCCATGAAAGACAAGGCTTCATGGCTGGTGGTCATATCGACCATTATTTCTGTGATAGGGACTGGAAAGTCGTCCTTCGGACAGACTTTGTTGAGGTCCCGAAAGTCGACGCAGATGCGGACTTGACCATTTTTCTTCTTGACTGGAACTATATTGGCGAGCCAGATCGGGTAGATGCACGGCTCGATGAAGTCGACCTCCGCCATTTTATGAACTTCGGCTGAAACCTGGAGCTCTAGCTCATGGCGCATGCGCCGCTGTGGTTGCTTGACCGGAGCGATTGAGAGAGAAATGGCTAGATCGTGCTCCGCCACGGAGGGGTCTAGCCCTGGCATCTCCTTGTACGTCCAGGCGAAGCAGTCCTTGAACTCGAGCAGGAGTTGCTTATAGTTCTGCTTCTCTACCTCGGTGAGGAGGGCACTGACGAATGTAGGCTGAGGGGCTTCATCTTCGCCCAGATTGATCTCCACAAGATCATCGACGGTCGCCTGGCCGCCGTCCTCCAGCTCGGGAGGAGCGGGTTGGAGGTCAATGAAATCGTCATCATCAGTGTCGGCTTCGTGTATTTCTTGGTTCTCGAAGCCATCGACTGGTGCTGTAGGACTGGAGAGTAGTTGTCACTGGAATCCGCTAGGGATCGATCTGGGCCGCCGACTTTTGGCCAGCAATTGTCAACTGGAGTTGCTGAGATTTCTCCGAGGTTGCCTGGTGAAGCTGACAATCTTTCGCAGCTTGGACCACCAAGATCCCCCCCCCCCCTCATGAAGGTTTACTATGATGGGTCCCTCGACTGTCTGAGAGACCGGGGAAGCTTCTTCCGTCCCTTTGTCCTGGCAGGGAGGCGAAGAAGGTTCCCTGACGTCTTGAACCGGAATTCTGGCTTTGGCGAAGATCGGGGCCAAGACTTCCTCTCTCTCATCCCCGGAGCTGTCGAATTTGGATTCGACTCTTGTTTGGTCATCGGCTGGTGGCACCAAGCCTACGACATTAACTGCGTAGTGGACGCGGAAGTCTGGGTCATGGTCGTAACCAAGCCCCTTGGTATCCTTATGGAAGGACGGGGGTTGCCCCTGGACCTGGGAAGGGTCCCACAGTCGACGGAAGTATCTTTGTTGGGCAGGGGTCTGCCACAGGGGAATGTGTTGTTTCAAACACATTTCTTGAATATGCGGCGACAGGTCGCCCCACACCTGAACTGCTTCAGGGGTGTCATCGGCTTGCCTAGATCAGCCGAAGTCGTCATCTGGCGGGGCCTGAGGGACCATGTCTCCTTTGTAGAAGATAATTGGTTTGTCCCTGTTAGCCTTCCTTTTGTTCTGGTGTCGTCGCTTGACGGTGACATTGAAGGTCGTCAGCGACTCGACACTGTGCTCCTCGGATGCACACGGGAGCTAGAAGCAGTCTGGTGGCAAGCATATACTCTTGCCGATAGCTCGGCTAATAAGGTTAGCCTCGAAGTCGATTTGGCGCCTTTCAGGGTGATCTGGGGTTGACTTGGAGCCGAGACGCAACCGGTGAAGCTTGGCCTTTTCCTCGTCAACAGAGAAGATGTCATCATCGTCTTCCTCTGAGAGCCAACCATTGCTTTTACTCTTGATCACGGGGTATGGACTAATCCCCTTAAAGTAGAGCGCAGCGTCGGCTAGGTTGCATTCTGCTGGTGTAAATGGCGACATGTCTGCAAAGACCTTGTGTTGCTCTCCGTCCTTGGCATACTTGATGCATTGGTGGAGAGTTGACAGGACGACCCAGTTTTCATGGAGCCAGAGTCTGCCCAGTAGCATCTTATAAGACGTGTTGGAGTCGATGATGTAGAATGTCACCTTAGAGGCGAAATCATCGAGCACCAGATCGACGTCCACACGGCCGAGGACGTCCTTGGTGTTCTGGTTGAAGCCGGATATCTTAACCGCCTAGACCTTCTGGAGGTATGGGGTCAGATATAGAGACTTGAA
Organism: Amorphophallus konjac; assembly: GCA_022559845.1. Lineage (NCBI taxonomy): Eukaryota > Viridiplantae > Streptophyta > Magnoliopsida > Alismatales > Araceae > Amorphophallus > Amorphophallus konjac. The sequence goes on from CM040118.1 coordinate 472,551,646, forward strand.
TGTCTTGAGCAGCATGATGTTGACTGCGGCACCAGCGTCCACCAGGATCCGGTTCACATCATGCCCGTTGATCTTCCCCTTCATATAAAGAGGGCGATTGTGGCACGGAGGGGATAGCATCATGTCTTTCTCCGTGAAGGTGATGGTGGCTGCGAAGGCTCCATAGGCAGCCGCTTCATTTCCGCGGCATGCGCTTCATAAACTTCTGGCTCTTGGAGTATTTTGATAAGGGTTTCCCTTATATCCTTACTCCAAGCGATGGCTTCCCAGATTGAAATGCTGGCAGGGAAGCGCTTCATCTGGTGGAGGACCTTCCGGTCAGCTCGGGCTCGAGCATCCTCCAGAGAGGGTAGTATGTTACGCTGGGTCTTCTGCGAGCTGCCGTGCTGTTCCCCGTCGGGAAGTTGCACTGCCTTGCCCTTACCACCGGGATCAGATTGACTTTGATCGCCAGAGGGCTCCTGGAACAGGGACGCCAATGAGCTCTTCTGGGGGTGGCTGGTGGGCTGGCTCATCCTTGCCGGAGGGTCCCGCTTGCTGTGCTGCAGAAGCATGTACTGGTGGGAGGCTGGCAGTAGCCTCTTCAACGCCGGCAGGATCGAAGATACCAGGTCCGCCCCGAATCTCTACTTCCGGAATGGGAGCCGGTTCCTCTCCTCGGAAGAGGATGATTCGCTCCAGGTCGAAAGTGGACGGAGAGAGGGGTAACTCGGGAGTTCTCCCACTGCCTCCATCGCGTCCCCGGCCACGACCTCGGCCGCGTCCGGTGTGCTTTGGAGCTGGCTGTAGCCCGAGAGGTGCGGTAGCCCTTTGTATTGTCTGAGAGGCTATTGGCTCGCCCCGCCGAGAAGCGTTGATATTGTCGGGAGGTGGGATGGCCACCATGTTGCAGGTGCAGCGCTGGAGCATTTCTTCCAGCTACTCTGGGGGATCTCCTTGTCTTTATAGCACAAGGAGAGCTCGTCAGGGATCATGAGTCTTTCGCTGTTCTTGAGCTTTTGGATCATTTCTTGGACCCAATTTCTGAGGCGGACTCGTTTCTGCATTTCTTCCCACGGGATGTAGCTGTTGAGTGGGAGAGCCCCGATAGGACGAGGGGGAACGTATTCCTCCAAGTCATCAATGAGCCGCTGGAGCCTTTGAAGAGCCATTGGCTCGGCCGGGAATTGCAGGGCGGCTGCTTGTTCAGCCTGTTTCTTGAGCCGCCTTCTAAGGTTCTTCCTCCTGTTTTTCTCTCGTCTCTTGGCGATAGCCGTCTCCAAGGGAGTAGGAGGGAGAGGTGCTGGAGCCGGAGTTGACAAATCATGGTGAGGATATCTCCGAGCTGACGCCCTTATGGGGCGAGGTTGATGACTCTTCCTCGCCCAGATTTTGATCCAGGCGCCTTCCGCTTGTTGTATATGGAAGGTGGCGTTGATCGCCTGCTCGATCACCTCGAGCGGCAATTCCTGGTATGCCGGAATACTGGGACTGGCATCCGAAGACGTGTGCGCGGTTTGATGTCAAACCGTGGTGGCGACGGGAGCCTACAAGGAGTCGGTAGGCTGGTGCTGGCGTCCAAAGATGTGTGCGCGATTTGATGCCCTAACCGCGGTGGTGATGGAGATGTCTTCCGCTAAGCCGGTACATTGGAACCGGTGTTGGGGGACATATGCGCAGTTTGATGCCTTACCCGCGGTGGCGGCGGCGGCGGCTTTTGTTGAGGAGTGGGCAGAGAGGGGCACAGGTCGTCCTGCTCCTTAGCCTTGCCTTTGCAACCGCGTTGAGAGCTAGGCCTAGCGATGACTGATGGCGTTGCAAGATGTTGTCGTTCTGCACAGTTATCCCGACTCTGCGGAATGAAGGAGCCTTGTGGCGGTGGGCCCGCCACTTGAAGTGAAGGCGCTGAAGACTCTGAAGATGTCTTCTTTGTACTCCGAATTATGTCAACAGGTAGGCGGGATAGACCCGACGGCCCCTCTGCTGAGGAGGTACACCGAGGCTGAGGCGGGGACTCACCTTGTTTTTGCTTTCCCTTCCTGTCCGCGGTTATCGGTGACGAAGATAGGGCGGGAGGAGGACGAGAAAGAGCCGAAGAGCTTGTCATCATCTCACCCACCAGAACGTCCTCTCGGCCAAGAAGGACCCGGAGGAGCCTGGCAGTGTCTTCTTCTGGGAAAGGGAGAGACTTTAGCTCCCGCCAGGACCGCCACTGCACGGCTGAAGTGGCCGGGATTGGCTGGCTAGGTGCTGATGTCTGGGAGCCCTCAAGGGCCAGAGGAGCAGGAGAGTGGATGACGTTAACTGAAAAGTTAGTCGGCTCCCCCTCTTGACTGGCGTCCTGCTCCTTACGCCTTCGCAGTCGCTCGAGAGCCTCTTGATTGTCCGTCCGGAACTCGAGCCATTATGGAGGATGCTGATAAGGCAGCCCGTGCCCATTTCCTTGGGGAGAGTCTGGCCGCTCTGGCGCATCCCTGGCGATGCTCAGGGTCTCTTCGACAGCTTGCCAAAGTCTGACGAGCGACATGGAGTTTCCTTCCGCATCGATCTGCTCCCATTGGATTTGTTCCTGGATAAGGTATTTGACTTCCTCACAGAACTCGATCGGGTGGCAGATTCTGGCGTGGAAGGGGCAATACTGGAGGTGACTACGATCCCAATGGGTGTAGCCAGGAGGCGAGTCGCGGGGCATGATTTGCCCAGTCTCGACGAGGATGTTGAAGAGTCGCCGGGTTCTCTCCCTGGGGAAGGAGAGAGGTCTCTGATCATGCCAAGGACTCCACCCTGGATACCAGATCGAACGTTCCCTTCGATTGGCTCTGGGATCCTCTGACTCGTCATCAGAAAGAGAAAATGCGGCCATCATATGGATGACATTGGCTGAGGGGTGACCCGCGCGTGCGGTCTTAGCCGGCCTGGCCCACGTATGTGATTGCTGAGGATTGACGAGACCGCTCTTCATCTTGATGAGGCAGTCTCGGATCAGCTTCTGTGCCTGAGTCTTGAAGACGTAGCAATCTTCAATTGAGTGACCCAGCATGCGATGGTACAGGCAGTTACTGGGATCGTCGGTCTTCAGGGCCTCGTCTGGCTTGAGGATTTCTGGCAGTTCGACGATCTTCTGGGCCATGCAGAGGTCGAAGAGCATCTTCGTGTGTTCCTTCTTGAAGGAGAAGGGTGTCTTCATGCGCTCCGAGAAGGAAGGAGCAGCCGGCTTGTCTGCTGGTTTTTTGTCAGAGCCACTGGACTCGGCCCCTTTGCTGGCCTTGGCGGTAGGGGTGAATTCTATGATATTCACCTCCTTACCGGGCTGGCATTCTCGCACTTGTTTGCCCTTTGCTGCAGTATAGCTCGGGTTGTCGGCGAAGAACATCTCTATCTCGGCGACTGCCGAATTGAGCTTGTCGAAGCCTTTGATATTGGTGCCGAGAAGCTTTTCGCTGACTTCGGTCGCCAGACCTCAACGACATATGGTGATGGCATCCTCTTGGACGGGTGGATTGACACACCTCATGCTGAGGTCTCGCCACTTTTTGATGAAGTCGAGGGCGCTCTCGCCCTTTTTCTGCTGAAGGGAGCAGAGTTCGAGTAGGGAGACCTTTCGCTCGGCCGTCTGAAATCGGTCGAGGAATTTCTTCTGGAGGTCGGCCGAGTCGACGACTGAGCCGGGCTTCAGGCGGGAGTACCATTGGAAGGTCGCTCCCGTGAGCGAAGTGGCGAAGTAGCGGAGGAGATAGGATTGATCCAGCGCTAACTCGCCCATGGCTGTGACATAGTAGGTCAAGTGTTCATGTGGCGACCCCTGCCCATCGAACTTTTGCAGCTTCGGGGGCTTGGAGTATTCTGGAGGAAGCTTCTTCAACTGGTGGTGAAGCGGGTAGGGTACACTGTAGAGATCCACCGTGACCGTCCATTCACCATATTGGGCGAGCTTTATCTCAATAATGCGCTCGATCATCTGACGTTGTGCCAAGAGATCCTCTGGCACTGGCGTGTTGGAGGCTCGTGGTTGAGTCTTAACCGGAGGCGTGCCAAACCCAGTTGCCAACGGGGTTCGGGCAATCGCCGCTGAGGTGTTGGCAGCATCGCGGGCCGCCGGGGGTGCCGGTGCCTCGGCCTGAGGCATCTCAGGTAGCTGCGGATGAAGGTCTTGCTCCTGGAGGAGGTCCTGCAGGAGGGCCTTCAGGTGCTGGTTCTCCTTCATGAGAGTGTCGAGGGTCACTTCTTGAACCTTGTTCGCAGGAGGGTCGTTATTGACCGGCTCTGCGTTGACAGGGGGGCGATCTTCCACCGGGACTGTCACGTCCCGACGCGGAATATCGAGGGCGCGACGAGTCGTAAACACGCGTGTCGATCAGAGCATGTACAATTTTATTTCTAAAGTCAGAAATGAACGAGAAAATGATACTTTTATTCAATCAAAATGAAGTATTACAACACTAATTCATAAGCCATAAATGCAAATTACAATTTCCAATCCCAAAGTACAATATTCTTGTAAAATCACTAGTTGATCTACATAAACCTAGGTAAAAAGGAAAAACACTCTCTCACTCTTGTCCATTCCCTTGTTCATTTTCATTTCCTGCAACAATTAACCAAAACGTAGGGTGAGCTAAAAGCTCAGTAGGATTTTATATCTCTATGAACCAGGTAATCTTTAAGTGTTAGCAATTTAAATAATTTTCTAACTTGTATCGGGAAGTGTATAAACATGAATAGAATTTCCAAGTAATTGAGATGATATGATATCAAGATGAATTTCCAAGTAATGACTTTGAACAAGTAAAGAATTTCATGTAATTGGCCATTTTCACGCAAGTCAAGTAATTCATGTAATTTTCAAGTAAACAAGTACGAATAGTGGAATGGCGTATCAAGTAAATCTATCATGCACTTCGGTGCAATGCCACACCATTGGTCAATCAACTCCCATGGGCACAAGTACTTTCGGGCGCTCCCCCCAGAACCAGACCGGGCCCCATTAATGCCAGGCATTGAGTCATATGGATCCGAAGATCCCAAGTACATTTAGACATCCACTTTAATGTATATGGCCAAGAATTTTCAAGAATATGCTGTTGTAATAAGCACAGATTTGACACAATTTCAGAAGTTGCAAGAAAAGTGGATAACAATTTAAGGCATAATGTTTAACAACATTAAGTCGTGGAGTTCAAAAATGAACGGTAAGTAGGAAGAAAATCAAGTAATTAGAGTTAAATAGAATTAATTTGATTTCATGGTTTAATCTTATGTGCATTTGATTTACAAGTGTTTAGACATGTTTACATGAAGTTTTTGTTCATTAAAAATGCATTAGTTAGCCAAAACGGTGATTTATTATAATAATCAGAATTTTATTATGAAAATAACTTTTTATGTTGAAAATAATTCTAACTTGCTGAAAATAATATTAACATGCTGAGAATGATTTTCATATGTTACCTTACTGGTAAGATGATAAAAATAAATTTTTCATGCTGGATTTAATGTTTACATGCTGAAAATTAATTATTAACATGCTAAAATTAATACTTAACATGCTAAAATAATCAACTTACTGATAAGATGATAAGATAAGTTTACTATGCTGATTACAGAAATTTTCTGATAACAACATAATTTTTATCATGCTAAAAATCATTTTTCTCCATTTATTTGCTAATTATTTGATAGGAAAATAGAATTATCATGCTGAAAAATAGTTTTAATACATTGAAAATAATTCTAACATGCCAAAAATAATTTTAACATGCTGGAATAATTTTACTATACTAGAAGAATTTTTATCATGCTGGAAGTAATTTTCATGCATCAATTTACTAATTATTTAATAGGAAATTAAGTTTTATATGCACAAAAATAGCTTTAAATAAATTTTAACATGCTGAAAATAATTTTTATATCTCAGTATCTATAAAATAATTTTATCACATTGGAAGTCACTTTTAACATGCTGGAAATAGTCTTAACATGTTGGAAACAATTTTTAGTATGTATAAACTAATGTGGTGAAAATTAGATTTTTACATGTAAAAATAATTTCATTCTACAAAAATAAATTTTTAACATGCTGTAAGAATTAAAACATGCTAATCTTACATTTTCTTACTTTTGGTGACTAATTACGTACAATTAACGTGGACTTCCAAAAGATATAGTTCCTATTGTAAAGTGACTTAAGTTTAGTCCCACATTGGAAGTTACAAAAACTTGCATAGCTTTCTATGTTGGAGAGCTCACCCTTGGGTCAGGACCCAAGGGGCATAGGATGTGGGCTTGAATTGTGAGTTGATACAAAACTAGTTATGTATAAATATGTATTTATTTATTTGTGCCGAGGTGCGGTGCGGTCAAGGCCAATTATATATATATATATATATCGTTCTGGAAATATATATATATTTTTTTAAAAAAAATGTTTGACCCAATTTTTGTGAACGCGCTAGCATAAGCTAGCGCGACTTTGAAGATCGCGCTACCCTTGGGTAGCGCGTTCTGAAAATATAAATTTTTTTTAAATGTTTGACCCCAGAGGGGCGGGAAAAACACTGTGTGAACGCGCTATATCGGGGCAGCGCGTTCAGAACGCGCTACTGATGTATGGCGCGTTCTGGACCTGATGAAAAAAACGGGAATACCCCTTCAATAAATTGACCATAACTTGCTCATTTCAGAACGGAATTTAATAAATGAGCTATCAATGGAAAGATGACATAAAAACGAAAAAGATGGCATGATTTAATTGAAGTTTAGCCTGAGAGACACCTACCTTTTGACGGATCTAAGATTATCCCCAAATATATAAAGAAAACCCTTGATCTTCCAAATCCTCCTTCAAATCTCAACGAATCTTCGCAGCAGCATAAACTTAACCTCCAAGGATGATTTGAGGGTCGAATGGGCTTCTATTTATAGTCAAAACTTGGCCAAATTTGTCAAGATTCCTTGCCTAACAATGCCAAACTTTCCAACTCCGAATTAGAAAAAAATTCTAATTTCTCCTCTTAACCTAGCCTCTATTTGGTGTGAACCAATGTAAAAACGGCTGGTCCAAGGTGGGCTGTTAGGTAAGGGTCGATTTTTGAGTCAAACTTCTAGAAATTAGGTTATTATAATCCCTTAAATATCATATTAAACACATGTTACGAATTTAAGGCTATTTATCCTTTATTGAATCCTTTAACCATTAATTCAGCCCATTATGGATTATTCAATGGGCCAATTGTAAACCTAATCCATTACATGGACTTTTATTGGGCTTACTATGATTTATCTAAGGTTTGAAGCATTTAATCTCTATTTATTTCTAGTTAATTCAAGTAAATTCAATAAACTAGCTTATTTCATATAGTAAAAATATAATTTGATTATTTCATGAAAATTTTAATTACACAATCAAATTGAAAATTTTATTTCTCATTTTTAAATTTTGGGTTTCTACAGGGACCTCTTCCGCGCATTCTGACGCCTACGGTCTGGCAGAAGTGCCGATATGACCTGTTGGGGGAGGCGGCGGAGCCGGGTGACGTGGCCTCCTGAAGTGGGACAGAGGCTGGTTCAAGTCGTCAGAGTGGGTGTCTGGCTGGTGTCTGATGGTGTAGCACGCGAACACTCGAACCGCATCATTGATGAACCGGGCCGTCCGCTTCCTCTGCAGGCGTCCCTAGTCTGTCAAAGACCGAGATGCGTTGCGGAGGGGGCTCATTCCCGATGTTGGTCGGAGGAGAACCCTGGACAGGTTGCTGGATGGCCCGAGGACGAGCTCACCTTTGCCTCCGCTTGCTTGCGCGGGGGACATTGGACAACTGGGCATCGTCATACTATGCTACTGTGAGACCCGTCGCATCCTGTCTGATGCCGCGTCTAAGTGCTCACAGGGGGCTGGTGATACGCGCCCTTCGAACAGCTTGAGCTTCCTCTGGGGTGACCCAGATTCTCCTCAAGTCCGATTGATGGTCTCCGTTGTCGCCGCTTTTCCCACGAGCTGTCTTGGGAGGCTGTGTTCCTAGCTGCGGTGGGTGCCCCCGGGCTGCAGCCGAGGACCCCGCTCCTTTGAGCTTCACCCCGTCCTCTCGTGTTTGACGCAAGAGGTCAAAACGATTTTAGGTGGGGATGGTGGGAATGGTCCGTTCCTGGGGTATGATTGGTTCACCCCCGTCGAGACGGATCCGCAAGTCGCCGACAAGGACCGTCTTGTCGGAATTGTTGGTCACGGCAGCGAGGCGCCTGCCTCTGCGGCCATGGCGACGCTTATTCTAAGGAGCTGAGGAAGACTTAGCCCCAAGATGGTAGACCGAGAGAACATGGCCCGGAACGACCGGCAACATGAAGCTGTTAGTCCGAAGTACCGGGATCGGTCCCCGGGGCAAGTAACCCACGCCGGGAGTCGATGGTTGGGCGACTCGGGTGTAAGCCTTTGCCCGTGCCGATAAGAGTGTCGCCGAGGCTCGAGATGACACTCTTGTGCCGGAAGGCAAAGCCGTTGGAAGTGTTGGAGCACCAACGCCCCTGGGTCGAGGACCCGGAGTAGGTGCCGGCGTAGTCCGGGATCGGGTCGGGATGCCCGAGGAAGGTGCTGAGGAATGCTACCCTCTGGGTGGAAGACCCACGGGGAGAGCCGGTTCAACTGGAGCTCGGGACCAGGGTCCCGAGTGGACTACTGGGAAGCCACGATCTCAGGGCTGTGAGCCCGTGTCGAGTGTCGGCCTCGTCGGGATTCGGGGTCGGAAACCCGATGCAGATGTTGAGGAGCCGTAGACCCGGGGCCGAAAGCCTGTGCCGGGTGCCGGCTTTGCTGGAGCTCGGGATTGAGGACCCGAGGAAGATGTTGGGAAGCCGTGGACCCGGGGCAGGGAGCCCGTGTTGGGTGCCGGCTTAGTTGCGGCTCGGGGTTGAGGACCCGAGGAAGATGCTGGGTAGCCATGGACCCGGGGCAGGAAGCCCGTGTTGGGTGCCGGCTTGGCTGCGACTCGGGGTTGAGAACCTGAGGAAGGTGCTAGGAAGCCGTGGACCCGGGGTAGGAAGCCCGTGTTGGGTGCCGGCTTGGTTGCGGCTCGGGGTTGAGGACCCGAGGGAGATGGTGGGAAGCTGTGGACCCGGGGCAAGGAGCCCGTGTTGGGTGCCGACTTGGCTGTGGCTCGGGGTTGAGGACGCGAGGAAGATGCTGGGAAGCCGTGGACCAGGGGCAGGGAGCCCGTGTTGGGTGCCGGCTTGGTTGCGGCTCGGGGTTGAGGACCCGAGGAAGATGCTGGGAAGCCGTGGACCTGGGGCAGGGAGCCCGTGTTGGGTGTCGGCTTGGCTGCGGCTCGGGGTTGGGACCCGAGGAAGGTTTCGTGATGATGATCGAAGTCAGGGGCGCAGGGCCTGTGTTGGAGATCGGACGAAGCTGGCCTTGGGAGGTGATGTTCACCCGGGCCAGTGTTGATGTGGGGGCCCCGCAGGGGCCTGCAGTGACAGCTCGGCTCCCGGCACTCAGGAGGGGCACTGGAGTTGGGGGTGCGCATGGCGCGTTGGCCGCGAGGGCCACTGGAGAGACTGGAGTTGGCTGAGAAGTAGCCACAGGGATCACACCCAGGAAGTAGCGTGATCCGATAACCGGGGCGAAGCTGCTGAAAGCAATCGGCGTCGCCAAGTAGCCCACCCGGGCATGAGTGGCGATGACGTTGGGGCCGTAGGTGACGGCCGTCATGGTTGCTGAGATGTTGAGTGCTGCGGAGGCGACGGTCGCTGACAGTCGTCGAGGGCGGCCCGACGATCAGAACGCTGATCGGAAGCTGCTGGAGAATGCGCGCACGAGTACCCTCCTCTCCCTCTCCTGCAAGAACAGGGAAAGGGCACTGGGCTTCAGGGCTGTCATAGACTTTTCTTCAGCAAAAAGAAGGAAGGCGGGAGACGTCCTACCGGGCGTGCCATCCTCTCTGTTGCGCGGGTTTTTATGTCGATGACCGGGGTGAGGGAGGGAATACAGCGATGAAGGAAAATACTGGAGTTTGATGTATCTCGTATATCCTCCTTACGGGTGCATGCCTCTCACGGCGGTACCGGGCACTCTCCTTTTTACGGAAAGTCGAAAAGGGTCGAATGGCACGGAAATGTCAGGATACGGGTTAACTGGACAAGGTACGGGCATGCCAGTCGATCTCTTGACAATCACTCATGGAACCAAGGTTTGACCAGGGAAGCGTCACCAGGGCATGGCACGTGGGCTCAGGCGATCGGGTGACACGTGGAGAGAAGGGGTTCCATGGGTGCGAGTGCGTAGGCGATTACGGGAATCGTGTACATGACGTCTTTCCCCATCGGTCGCAAGCAATCGGTGTTTATTTACATCGGATTGAATCTGAATACCTTCGTTCTATGCTGAAGAAAAGTATGTATATGTGTCTGAAGCCGTGGGTAGGTGGCTGGGGTGCATTCAGTAGCTAGGGGTACGCGTTGGTGTGGGTCGGAAGCTGGGGGCCCGAACACGGGCGTATGTATTTTACTGGTTTTATGATGAGCCATGTGGGCTTTACGAGCGGGCCTTAATGGGCGGAAGTACAACTAGAGCAAGCCGCGGGACAATCCCGACATGTGGGTCAGTCCCCGGGTCATTGCGTGGCAAAGCGGATGTCCGTGTGTTTTATTGGAACTCTTTACAGAGGAGTTGGCGTGGGTCCGACTGCCTTGGTGGCCAGAACGGACACGGGCTAGCGCCTGGAGGAGGTCGGACGCGGCTCGAGGTGAGCGGTCGGGTCCGGGTGTCAGACGACGAGTGTTGTCATGCTGGGGAGTCGAGGTCGGCCCCAGGATTGTGATTCCCGAGCCAGAGGTCCGACTAGACTTGATTTGTCAATATGAGGGGCCGACGGCCGGCTGGGAGGTGAACAGTGGGCACGCGGTTCAGTGTCGAGGGTCAACGCGGCGTTGTGAAGTACCCTTCGTCACCGTCGTAAGTGTCGTAAGTTGACGTACACGGGTGGACCCGGGATGCAGGCGTACTTGCCGTTGGTACGGTCATCTTACATGTGGCGGGGATGGATTTGGTGTGAGACGGCTAAACACCGTATGAGGGGAGTACGTGTGACATACCCTCGGCGTGTGTAAGCCGACCAGCCAGCCAACCGCACGCGCACTTGTCTTCCTACGTTCCCGACCCTTGCCGAAAGTCTCGGGAATCCGAGGGTACGACGATTAGGCCGGGGAAGTTTGCTCGTCTATCCGTGCGTCCGTAGGCTACTTCACATACCATGTGTCCTTCATACTTTGGTAAGGGGGGGAATTTATAGAAGTTGAAGGGGTGGGGTGGGGTTTAGGCGGACCAAGTTGAGGGTACAACTTGGTCTGGGTAAACCCCCCAAATAGTGCTTTTATTTTTATTTTATTTGTGTGTTTTTGTGTGTGTGTGTCGGAGTTGAAGGGGTGGGGTTTAGGCGGACCAGCCCAAGGGGGTGGTCTGGTCCGCCTAAACCCCTCTTCAGAGGGGAAATTCTTTTTTTTTTGGAGGGGTTTAGGCAGACCAGCTTGGGGGTCCAGGCTGGTCCGCCTAAACCCCTCCCCAGGGGGGGTTTAGGCGGACCAAAGTGGTCCTCTTTTTTTTATTTTAAAAATCTTTTTTTATTACCCAGGGGTTTAGGCGGACCAGCCTGGGGGTCCAGGCTGGTCCGCCTAAACCCCTCCCCAGGGGGGGTTTAGGCGGACCAAAGTGGACCTCTTTTTTTTATTTTAAAAATCCTTTTTTTATTACCCAGGGGTTTAGGCGGACCAGGTAGAAGAGAGAGAGGGGGAGTGGTCCCACCCCTATAAAACCCAGTTTTTTGTGTTATCTTCTTCCTAAATAGGTTAAGAAGAAAGAGGATAAAGGATACTGGGAGGATACACTGGTGGACTGGCTGCTTACGCGCGAGGATCGAGGGATTGACGTGTGTGACTCAACGTAATCCCGGGACTCCGTCTTCGCGAGTTCTTCCACGTACGGGTACGACGAACGAACTTTGCACGAACCTCGGACCATGAAGTTAGGAATCTCTACGAGCTGGGACTGGGGAGGGTCGTCGGGCCCCCGAGCTGAGGAGAGGGCGCGGCCCCCCCGGGGAGTTCGCCCTCCCTGGGGGCGCAGCCACGCCCTGGGACACACGGGCCCCAGGCAAAGCCGTAACACTGAGGGATGGCCCCCTGGGGGTCTTCCTTTGTCGTCCGGGGACATCTCTTGGGGGATATGAAGTTCCGGGAGGTTGAAATGGCCCATGGGAGCCATTATTCTCTGAGTTGTAGTGGCCGCTTGCAAGGTGCTCGGGCGAATGCCCGACACACCCAGGGTTGCCGAACGAGCCGCGTAGGTGGCCGACGGGCCTTGGATTTGGCCAAGGGCCAAGGGTAGAAGTTCGTAGGGGCTGGGAGGAGGCACCTTGGGGCCATAGGCCTTGCCTCGTACTACGTGCCATGTTGTACGGTGGGTCGACAGAGTAGCCTTGGGCTGGCCCGAGAGCTAAAGTTGAGTGGCATGTTGCCACGTGTCTGAGGGTCGGGCATGGCCCCGACTTGCTGGGAGGTCATTGTAGGACCCAATTGGTGTACTGGGACCATGGGGTGGCCCATGGGTTGGTGTAGAAGGGTTGAAACACGTGCGCCCACAAGGTGTTCGATAGAATGCCGAACACGCGTGTGTGAGCCATACAGGCGTGCTACGGGCCTCCTGAGCCGGTGGTTGACATATTTAGATCTCCCTTGGACGTTGGAGGGTTGAAGGAAGGCGTTCCAGGGTAGGCCCCTAGCCTTTTCACTAAGTGCTATGTGGCATGGCTTGTAGTCGGAGCGTCCCCGGGGCGGCCCGGGTGGTCGTGTAGAGCGCGGAGAAAATCCACGACTTATGAATCGGGAGTAGTCCCGATTGATCGCTAGTGCCGCCGTGCACCTCGGCTAATGTGTTAGGGCCGTTGGTCGGGCCCACTGGATTCTCGGAGGGGCCGGGTAGCCCATGCCTTGAAGGTGTTCGAGGAAATTCTCGAACCCTTTTTTCTAGGTATTTTCTTGGGGAATAGTCCGGGTACAACAGTGAACTAACATTCTTTCTTGGACTGAAGGTGAAGCAAACATCTCAGGGCATTTTCATAAGTCAAGTCAAGTACACAATGGAGCTTTTGAAGAAATATGGGATGGCTGAAGCAAAACCTTTGTCAACTCTAATGGCCACAACCTCGAAATTAGACAAAGATGAAAATGGTAAAATAGTAGATCCCACACTGTTTCGAGATATGATCGGATCACTACTGTATCTTACAGCATGTCACCCTAACATTCAATTCAGTGTATGTCTTTGTGCCCGTTTTCAGTCATGTCCTAAAGAATCTCATTTATCGACTGTTAAACGCATTTTTAGATACTTTCTTGGTACAATAGACTTTGACTTGTGGTTTCCCATCGGTAGTTCTTTTGATTTAATTACATACACCGATGCAGATTATGCCGGATGTATTGTAGATCGTAAAAGTACCAGTGGGTACTGTCAGTTTCTTAGTGGGTGCCTAGTCTTGTGGGCCTCCAAGAAACAACATTCAGTAGCTCTCTCAACGGCCGAGGCTGAATATGTAGCCGCCGAAAGTTGTGGGGCCCAAGTACTTTGGATCAAAAATTAATTGCTTGATTTAGATATTGAGATGAAATGTGTGCCAATCTTGTGTGACAACACCAGTGCAATCAGTTTGTCTAAAAACCATGTTCAACATTCTTGAACCAAGCATATTGATATTCGTCATCACTTTCTGAGAGATCATGTAGGAAAGAGGGTCTTTGAATTGAACTTCATTGACACACACAATCAGCTAGTTGACATTTTCACCAAACCCCTCAACCAGGATCAATTTAACAAGATAAGAAGAGAACTTGGGATGTGCAAGGGTGAGAGCATACATGCATAGGTTTGCACTTAGGTTAAGATTTGCATTTGTAGAAGCTCATATGCATCAAGGGTAGGAAAACATGCATATTGTCTTTACTTTTAATACCTTGTGTGTTCACATACACTCCTGCATGCTTGAATGTAATTATATGTATAGCCCTCCTTGAAAAAAATTTCTAAGGCCAGATATTCCTTGGATAAATAATTGTGGACTCAGTGATGTCGGATCTAAGGTAACTTCTGAGGGGGAGTTAGAAACTTTCCTCAAATCTGCATGTATTTCCTTCCCTCCACTTCATGACGTTGGCTTAAATCAGAAGGTCGGTTGTTAGTCCCCCCATTTATTAAAAAAAAGAAAAGAAAAGAAAAGAAAAGAAAAAGAAACAAAAAATATATAATTTAGGGTTTTTGGGCTAGCGGTCGACCGCCAGCCCCGCACCGGTCGACCGGTGGCGGCTAACCGGCCCGACCGGGTCACACCCGAGCCAACTTATAAGGCGTCCTAAAACCCCCCATTCTCATTCCATCACTTCCATTCACCCTCCACCACCTTTCCCTAACCCTAGAACCTCTCAACTCCACCTCCCAAGCCCCTAAACCTCATCCTTCCTCCACCCGCACAAGATCTGGCGTGTTCGTCTAGATTTCGAGACGAACTCCATTCGGCCGTTCGTGCGCTCGTGGAGTTTCCTCCTAGGTTCTAGTGTGCGGAGAAGGTCTTTGTAAGCCCCTGGAGTGTCTGTTGATCTATCTTCATTCCCCGGGACGAGGGTCATCTCTTCGAGGGTTTTTCACCAGGTTTCTTTTTCGGGATGCCGCCTAGACGAAGCTCTCGACGTTCTGCCCAAGGGGAAGGGAGTGGCCAGAGACGCGAGGCACCAGCTCCTCCACCACAGCGGGCACCTACACTGCGTCGAGCACCTAGGCTTCCGCCTCGTCCCATTATCGACCCTCGACTGGTCGACTTCAACAATGTGAATGAGCTTTTGCCCGACCTATGTGCAGTCTTTGAGATTCAGCCGGGTTGGACTGATTTCGTCACTAGATACACTCACTATTACCCTAGTCTAGGGCAGCAGTTCTATGGGAACTTGGTTGCAAGAAATGTGCAGTTATTTTCTGTTGTTCAAGGGGTTGAGATTCACATTACTCCCGATCTTTTTGAGAGATGTTTAGGAGTGGCGGCTAGAGGAGCCGACTTGGTTTATGGTCATGGGGAGGTTGAGGATACTTTTCTTGCTATGACCAGCTGTGAGTACGTGCGTGGTGTCAGCAATTTGATTGAATTGAATGCGAATCATTTTCCACCACTACAGCGTGTTTTGCATCATATGTTTACCTCCCTTATTTACCCAAAGAGTGGCAGCAGAAATGAAGTCACAAAAGTTCATAAATTCCCGTTTTATAATGTCGTGAATGGTATACAAATCAACATGGGTCGCCTCATGACGACTCTCATTGGAGCTTGCCGAACAAATCTGCGGCGATCTTTGCCGTATGCTTCACAGTTGACCGGGGTATTCATTCATGTTGGGATAAATTTAGCATAAGAACCGTTTATCTATGTTCGCCAAGATGATATTTACAATAAGCATAAGATCTTTACAGATATGGGATATTACTATGGTCCCGATGGTGAGCTACATCAGGATGTGCCTACTTATGGAGAAGAAATTGATAGTGAGGAAGAGAAGGAACAGGAACAGCAGCAGGTTCAAGAGGATGCTCCCCCTCCAGTTCAGGCCGAGGAGCTGCCTCCTCCACCCTCACCGCATCATATGGATTCGGAGATGCCTCCTCCACCTCAGTTTCATCATGGAGAGTCCTCCACTTAGGGGGCCACACAGCCTTCTTGGGTAGACTATGAGGTTTTTGACAGGCGATTTACTGGGCTAGAGACACGTGTGGATACTTTTGGGGATCGACTTTCTACTCTCGGTGATCGCGTTGACACTATGGGCAATGTGATTGACACCATGTCAGGTCGCATAGACTCCTTCTCCACTGCTCTGGATACCCTCTCCACTCAAATGGCCACACTCACCACTCATATGACTAGCCTCACCGACAGTGTTGCTGATTCCAGCCAGTCCTTCCACATCCTGAACATGACACTTCTTGGCATGGCTCACCCTGATGCGGCTCGTGACCTCGCCATTGGCCATATTCGGGATACTCTTCACACTCAAGTTCATTCTCTTGAAGACATTTGCCATCGCCTTGGTTACCAGGCCCCTCCTCCTGAGGATCAGCCTCCCGTAGATGCACCTTGAGGATTTTTCCTTTTTTTTCTCCCTCTAGATTGTTGAACTTTGGTCTTGTGTCACTTTGGGTCCCCCTTCGTCTATCCTACCCCATTTTGATGATGCCAAAGGGGGAGAAGTAGTAGTAGTGCATGCTCTATATATTTATGTATGTCAGTGTGTGGTTGTGTGTTTGCATGTCTGATCATGTAAGGATCATGAGTCTATTTTTATGCATTTGTTTAGTGTCTTGCGTCTAGAGTCGTGCATTCACTCTCGCATTAATGTACCTTGTAATGGAATGATGAATTGAATGCAATCGATGTTTGATCTCAAATTGTTGGCTCTTGTATCTCATTTCTTTTCTACTCGACAAAAAAAGCGTTGAATGGTTTGCGTTCGCTGACTTGATGGGATGTGAGTGAAATGCTGTGATTTCGAACTTTGATCTCCATTTTCAAACATTACTCAAAGGCATGTTCATGTATTTTAAAACCCCTTCAGTTTTGTCATCATCAAAAAGGAGAAACTTGTTGAGTATATCCAGGTGATTTTGATGATAACAAAACCCAGGTTATGTGTTTTCTCACGTGCTATCTATTAACAATCGAGTTCGACCTTCATACACATTTAAAGCCTAATGCCATCATGCAATGTTTAAATGCTTAATCTCCTTCAAATGCATAAATCAATCTTAGTTTCTAAACCACCCATGCTAAGCTTAACTCGCTCATTTTAATTGAAGACAGAATGTGTCTTAAACTGATCAAATCACATATCATGATCTATTGTCTAACTCTTTATTTTTTGCAAGAATCCCATCCAGCAGTCGACCGCCAGCCAGGAGCGGTCGATCGGTTTTCCCAGCAACGAACGGGCCATTTCCTGTAAAATTCCGGTCGACCGCCAGCTCCTACCGGTCAACCGACAATCTTGATGCAGCCATTTTTGACTTTGTTTTCTACAACGTGGGAAGCCCACTCCATTGGGTTTGTTTAATCTAAAAGTCACCATATTCACCATGATTTGTGGATCTGGTCTGTGACATGTCTCTTGACCACCAAAATTCTATAAATAATCTCATTGGAGTCAAAAACCTAAGTAATTGAAGCAAGAACAAGGGAGGCCATCAAAGGAGGAGGAGGGGTGCACTGTAGCTCCGTGAAAAGTGCTTCGTGCAAGAAGTTCTTCATCCAAGTGCAAGCTTCTCAAGCTGATTTGCAGGCCATTCAAGTGAAGATCGAGCTGGTAGCTAGCTTCATCCAATACCATCTTCATCCACTAAGGGGGAGCTTGAATCTGTGTCTTCATTTTCTATCTTTTCATTCCACTCTTGCTGAGCTTTATTTGTGTGATCTTGTAATATTGAAACACACATGTGTGTGTGTGTGTGTAAGTGATCTCTTTGTTCTTCACAGTTCTTTGTGATTCGGTGCTTGTGCACCTTCGTGGGAGTTCTGAACTCACACGAGTGTGTGTGTGTGTGCTTTGATCTTATAACCTTCTACAAGATAGTGTGTGAATCCTCACAGTCGGTGAGGGGTGGACATATGTTACAGTTGTTGCATCCGAACCACCTAAAAATCGTGGTCTTCTGTGTGGTTTGCTCCTTATCTTCTACCTCCATTCTGCTCTAGCTCTTTTGCATACTGCATCATCATCTAGTTTCCTTGTTTAGATCTAGTTTTATTAACCTTTTACGGGAGATCTCTGGTATATCAAAAGGTAGCTTATGATCGACAAGGTTAGTCCTGTCGGGAGGAAAATATCTTGTGTGAGAGAATCTTTGGATTCCCAGACTCCGCCTGATACCAAAGAACTACTGTAGAGGTTGCTTTAGCCAGATTCTCTTTGTTATCCATCAGATCTCTACGTGTTTGTTGCATGTTCTTAATACGTGTTTTAAATAGGGTAAAAGTTCTTTAAAATATGTAATCACCCAATTCACCCCCCCCCCCTCTTGGGTGTCATTGATCGCGGGACTTCACACTAAAGGGAGCCTTGGTCATCTTCCCCATGAGACAAGACTCACATGTATCAAATGGCTTGTATTCAAATGAGTTGAAATACCCATTTGAGTGTAGGTGAGAGACTCTCTTTTCACCTACATGACCAAACCTACAATGCCAGAGGTATGCAGGATTCACTTCATTGATATTTGAAACGTGTATAACATTAGAGCATGTATCTAATACATAAAGACCATTGACTAATGAACCATTGGCTATCAATAAGCCACTATTCATTATAGAGCACCCAGGGCTATTAAAAGTCAAAGTATATCCAACGTTATTCAAACTACATATTGAAATAATGTTCTTAATGATATCAGGAATAAAATAACAATCATTCAGTTCCATAATAACTCCTGAAGGTAAACTGAGGCGTGTAGTCTCAACGGCTTTAGCAGCAACTATAGCTCCATTGCCCATCCTCAGCTCAATTTCCTTTTTGCCCAGCCACCTCCTATTTACCAGCACCTGCAAAGAGTTGTAAATATGAGATGCACATCCAGTATCCAATACCCATGATGTGGATTTCACATATGACAAATTAAGGTCTGTGATAAAAATACATTCATTCAGAATTACCTTGTAATTCCTTTTCTAATGCCCAATGTGTCCGCACCGAAAATATTTGTTCTCTTTTTCATTCTTCTTGCCATTTCCTTTGTCACCTTTGGCTATTTTCTTACCCTTGGCCTTCTTCTTTCCCTTCCCTTTGGTGAATATTTGAGTGGCCTTCATTTTCTTGTTGGCCCAGCCAACAACCATTACAGAAGATGATTTATCTTTCTATATAGTCCCTTCAGCACTTTTCAACATGTTGAGCAGCTCAGCGAGAGTTGCTTCAATCCTATTCATGTTAAAATTTATGATGAAAGGACAAAATGAGTCGGGAAATGAACGGAGAATAAGATCAATGCACAGTTCAAGATCCAACTTGAACCCCAGTGCATTGAGTCTCTCAATCGACTCCATCATTTTCAGTACATGTGCCTGTACTGAAGCACCTTCCGACATTCTAGTCATGAAAAGCCTCTTGGAGATATCATATCTCTCTATCCTACCATGCTCCCCGAAGAGCTGGCGTGGGTTAAGAAGTATGATTCTATCAGTATTTTCAAACTGCCTCTGTAGCTCAAGAGCCATAGAGGCCAATATGTAGCACTGGGCAAGGGAAGAATCTTCTGACCATTTGGCATAAGTTGTTAAGTCGCCCTCATCGGCATCATCAGCTGGCTCAGAATGAACTGTGTCCAACACATAGGTAATTTTTTCGGCGGCAAGGACTATGCGTAAATTTTGCAGCCAATCCGAGAAGTTTGGTCCAATCAGCTTGTTTGCATCCAAGATGCCACGGAGGGGGTTGGATGACGACATAGTGATCTGGATAAGAAATAAAAGACAACTTAGTATATGTTCAAATTCTAACGTAGATGTGATTTTCTATCTTAGTTAGTTCCACTATTTTTCGATCGAACTATATAACCCTCAGTATATAGAATAGGAGATCAACGGGGTCATCCTAGTGGGTCGGAATCCCAACGAGATTGAGGTATGTCCTTGTGGAAAGCACAGCAAGTCATACGCCATCTCAAGGGCAGTCAACAAGCACTTGCATCCAATGCAATATTCGACTTTTGGCCCTCGAGAAGTCATCCTCTTGTGGAAAGCACAACAAAGGATACTCTCGATTAGATCTTACCACCATTACTACATAGCAATGAGTTCATGACCCGACCCATTATGGAAAGCACAACAAAGTCAAGTTCAATTCCTCACCCCATTGAGGCCTAGCCTTGGAGTTGAATCCTGCCCTCAGCCCATGGACCTTGTGGAAAGCACAACAAATCGATGAGATGAAGACATTCATTCACCCCATAATGGTGGAGGGCCACGACGACTCCTAGAGTCACGTTTACCTGATCTAAAGTTAAACTATGAGGGAATTTGATTTTATCTTGGTCTCACCCTAGGTGGTAATATAAATATATCTAATATATTTACTGTACCTAGTAGTTTACACAAAGTAAATGCATCCAATGCCAAAATTAAAACACGAGTGATCATAGACCCTAAGCCTAATGCTACTAAGACATCTGGCTCGCTTCCAACGCAACTGGATCGTCCTCGTTGTCTGTTCCCCACGCCTTCAAACTCTAGTGTTGCATAAATTACAAATTTTACACAGCTCGTAGGCCAGAAAAATTTAAATTATATGTAAAATAAAATTCTAGAAGCCCTCAAGGAGAGTATAACCAGTAAAGGGAGATAAAAGTACATAGGAATTACACCAGAGAGAGAAGGGAGGCTCGCATGCCCCAAACAGTAATGTCCATAATCACTAGCCAATCCAAACATTCAGATCAATCAGACAAAGGGTTATTTTTTAAAATAATCCTTACATTTGGATTGAAAAGTGGGATGTGCAAACAAAAAGATTGACTTTATTTAATTTTAAAAATTCAAGTTGGATTAACTAAAATTAAAATACATAAGTAAGTCAATACAAAGCAACATGAAGTAAGGCATACATAGAATCAACACTTATATAAGGAGCATGCATATTTGAATCAAATTTAACTAATTTAGATAATTATATAAATTTAAATTTAATTGTCTAATAATCAAATTTAAAAATAAATTTAAACAAACTAATTATTTAAATTTGAATTAAAATTAATTATCCAATAATGTAATTTAAAAATAAATTTAAATAACATAATTACCCATGATTATCATTTTCAAAAATTTGAACTTAATAATTATCCAATAATTAAAAATTCAAAAATTTGAGCTGTAATGCCCAGGATTTTTTTTTGGATATTTTTTGGATCATTTTAGTGGGTCTCGGAGTGTATTTTGTGCTTTACACGTGTTTTTCCATGATGTGCCTTCGGAACTCTGTGCAGGGCGAACCGTGGCGTTCTCTGACTCCGAGACGCTACCACTGCGTTGTGTTCCTCCCGAGGATCCCGGAGGTAATTTTTTGTGATTTTCTGAATTTCTAGAATTTTTGGGTTTTTCTATATATTAACCCTTTTTCTCTCTCCCCCTCTCATTCTCTCTTTCCCACTCTCTCTCATCTCTTTCTCTCCCCCTCTCCCCGGGCGGCCGACGGTGGCGGAGGAGGGCGAGGCGGCGATGGCGGGAGGCGAGGAACAGGGAACGGGTCGAGGATCAACGGCTGGTGGCTCGTGGAAGCTCGATCGCGGGTTCGTGGAGCGGCGAGGGTTTCGGGGCGTTTTCTTCATGGATCGACGCCCACGGTGCGTCGTTTCTTCGGTGGAGGTAGGGAGATGGACCCCTAGCTCGTGCGCTTCCTTTCTCACAAGTTTTGTAGGCTACGGTGAGCCGAGCGGGTTTATTTGAGCGGTTTGGAGAAAATCCATGTTTTTGGGGTGTGCGCCTGATCTACCGTTCTACCGCGTTTCGGACCGATTCGAGGGTCTAGATGCATGCTAGGGCCATAAGAGAGATTCCCCATTGTTTTCCCCATCATCCGTGGATGATCGGGGCGTGGAACGGAATTTTTGGTGTTAGTTCACAGTTTCGCCGCCGGGACGCTGTGGCGGTCGTTCCAGTGACCGCCACAGTGTGTAATGCGCCTGGGAAGGTGCGTTATGCTCCCTTTGTTTTGGGTATTGGCGTTCGTGGGCCTGATGGCCCCACGATAGACCGTCACAGGGCTGTGACGCCCTCATACTAGACCGTTACGGTGATTCCGACCGTTGGTTTATGACCGTTGGGGGTCATAGATGCCTGACGCACTCAGAGTGGCGCGTTAGAGAAGCGTGACGCCCCTGGGCAGGAGCGTTAGAGCTAACGTATCCACCCTTCACCCTAGCGCGCCTGGGTAGGTGCGTTAGAGAGCGTGACACACCGAGCGGTATGCATCACAGCTTGTGTAGCTCCCTGGCCTAACGCACCAGAGTCGGTCCGTTAGGTGACGTAACGCCCCTGGGGGAGCGCGTTACGTTCAATTTTTACTCGCCCTTCTGACGGCCCTGTGTTGGAGCGTCAGAGTCGTTGTGACGGTCGAGGCTTGGACCGTTACAGACCGTGACGGCCCAAGGCTAGACCGCCAGGCACTGTGTTGCGCCGAGGTGAGTTTTCGTGTTCGCCGCGTTCGTTCCGTGATGTGTGGATCCATGGTCGACCTGGTTGAGACCCAGCGGTCGACTTGCGATCTTGTGAATGCCCCAGACACCCGTGGGATTCTGTGTCCGTGTTTTGAGGGTGTCGGGAGGACCGTGCTACCTCGTTTAGCGTGCCCATGGGTTTGAGAGTCCGGGTGACTCCTCCTGTGTCGGGTTTTTGTGTTACGCTTGACCGAGTCACCGTGTATCGGTGTGTGTGCGGTGGGGTCTCCCCCGCATGCCGTGAGTTTCCTAGAAGATGATTCCCGAGTGGGCCATGTGTTTGGCCTTGGACTGCGAGTCCAGTTATCGGCGTGGTAGCTTGTGCGTTGCCCTGGGAATCGTGCTTCTGTGCTTTCCATGTGGGCCATGTGTGTGGCCTTAGACCGCGAGTCTAGTTGCCCAGCCTGGGGCTAGAGGATTCCCACTTTTCCCTGAGAGTGGGATTCGGTTTGGCGGCATGTGAGCTGCCTTGGGAACCGTACTTCTGCGTTTCTTTGTGGACTGTAAGTCTCGTTTCTTCTCCGATTGTGGTCACCGTGCGACGGTGCCGGTACGTGGGATGGTCCCCGTACGTCGTCGGATGCGGACGTTGTTTTCCGTTGACTTGAGAGTCTACTCCTTCAGTGACCCTCCACTAGTCGTAGCCTTCCTACACGCGTGTGGACCCACCAGGGAGTGGTGGAGAGGCTACCCTGAGGATGGTTTTTAGACTGGTTTCCGTCGGGCCCCTCGTCTGTAGCCAAAGTCCAGCTCAAGGGGAAAACCAGTTAGAGGTCTGACCTAGGACGCATGGTCTGTGTGTGCACACGTGGTTGGGGACAGTTGGACACACGCTGACGAGCGTGACCCCAGCTAGTCACTTGCTTTGTTGTTACTTGTACGGTGTCCGTGCCTCTGGTAGGCGCTACCACGTCAGGCAGGGCACCTGCGGTGGGGTGTAAGATGTCAGGAGACGCTACCGACTGTGCTTCTAGTGGGAGGTACTCCTATTCTGGACAGAGAGTGACAGACCGTCAGCTTTAGTGACTTCGACCTTCGTGTTTTGGTCGTGTTGACCGTTGAGTTTCGGTTGTTTCGCCATGGCGCGTGCATCAGTTTTCGTGCCATGAGACTGGTGCTAGTAGCTTTATCAAGGTTGCATCTTGTTGGTGCGGTGTTCGCGACCGGGTGGTCGGGGTTGCACCTTGGACAGCGTGTCCAGGTTGGCCGTGTCCTAGGAGACAGGCCCCTACGGCGGGATTGCCGTGGGTTTTTACTTCGGTAAGTGGTGCTAATGTGGTTCGGTAGCCCTCGACCGTGAGATCGGGGGGGGGGTGTTTTCTTGTACAGCAGGAGTAGCTGTAGTGCCGAGTTTTGACCGGCCACCAGTTCGTTGTTCCTGCTGTCGTTGTAGCTTTCCTTTCCGCTATCGTCGTCGTTTCCGGTTGGAGTTCCGCGGGATCCTTGCTGAGTCTCTATTTTGGAGACTCATTCCCTACTTTTCAGGTGTGGTGGTTCTTCCTCGAGGTTCGAGGGTGCGGTACGGAGGTTCTCAGTTGCCAGCTCGTCGGGCCGAGTGTTCACTCGGCATGTGGTACGCTTTACTGCTTTAGACTGTACTTTCGGTTGGACATGACTCTGTTGTTGTAGTAGTAGTTTATTTATTTCTGTTAATTATTGCATTGTCCTGCTTTATTTGATATTTCTTTGTGCCTCCACACTCCTTTTTAGCCCTTCCTAGTCCTCCGACTCGTGGGCGGTGGGCCAGGATTCGAATGGTATCGGGTCTTTCCCGGAATTCGGATCTTGGGTCGTTACATGAATTGTCTATAATAATCTTCAACAAAATTCAAATTTTGAATTTAACAATTATCTAATAATTAAAATTCAAAATATTGAATTTATCATTATTATTTTCAATTCTTACTCTTTTATCTCAAATTAAGTGATAATTATCCCAACTAATTACATTCAAAAGTCAACAAAAGAATTTTAAATTTAGAAGAGATAATTATCATATGAGCTAAAAATGGATTGGCCCAATTAACCGAACAGAAGAATCAAATAAAATTAAAAAATTAAAACAAAAAAAATAATGGCACGGCAGGCGCGCCGCGTGGGTGGCCCGGTCACCCACGCACGCGACCGGTCCTCGCGCACAGGGCGCCCAGCGCCCTGTGCACGCGAACGCCGTCGCCACTATTTTTTTTCTCATGCTTGGAGCATGCTATTTTTTTAATGATCTTTTGATCACGCAAACACGGGCGCCCATCGTCCTGTTCTCTCGGTTAAATCAAATCAAGCCGTTTAAAAGAAAAGTTATTGAAGATCATGACAATAACCCCTAACATGATTCTAGTGCGTAAAAATTACATCGATTAGAGCACAACTTGGCTCTATTACCACTGTAAGGATTCGCTAACCATGCTCTAATCGATGCAATAAGATTACCTAGTGTGGAATGACGCTGTCCGCAGTGCCCGATGCAAATTTCCACAACGTAGAGCCGCACAGATGTCCAGCCTCTAGAGTATATCCACACGGATCCTCATGCAATGACGGTGTCCACCCGTTCTTTCCCCCGGCGCACATAAACCGAGGATCCTCCAAAACCTCTTTCTTCTTCCTTAAGCCTTTCTCCCTTGAGAGGAAGAGAGAGAGATCAACAAGGGAGAGAGAGAGAGCAAGAGGGAGGGGAGGAGGGGAGAGAAGAAGAGTGGAGGAGTTTTCTCCGTTGATGCTTGGTTGTGGAGAAGGCCACCCACGTAACACATAACACCCATATATATATGGGTTGGGCTCTTTCAAAAGGAGCACCTAACTACATATATTGTGTATGTGCCCTTGCATTATTGTATAGACATATGAAGCCCTTCTCATTATTTTTTTCCCAAAAGAATTTAAGACTTTTAACATATACATCTGTACAATAATATCTCGTCATCTAAGAACCTATTGTGTGTGATCCTCTAGGCCCATAGTTACTCTAGTTTAAGGCCCATTAACTTCTAATTCCCAATTAGAAGTAAATTAAGCTTATTATTCGTTTCTACTAGAGCCGAATAATAGTTTAATTTATTTTGAACTTTTGATCACATTGGGTCATGTAAATCCGCATGATCCCAAAGGACGTCGGGTTCAAACCACCCTATCTTGTACATGTATGTCTACAGTTGCCGCATCACTATAATCCCTCGCTCCTTCTATGAGTCTGGTTCGATCGAGGGTATGGTAACTGTCAAACCCCATGATCGTGCTTTTCGACCACGACCTCCTAAAAGTGTATAATGTCTGTTCTAAACGAACTCACACGACCCTGGCCAGGGATTTAGTGGAGCGTCAGTGTCATGACCCATTAATTATCTGATATATACCCGACAGTGAGCGATCCCCTCTTGGCCCTTGATGATCTTCACACGTATCCTGAAATGGTTAATGATTTGACAATTCATGACTTCTGGTTAAAGTCACTTAGCCAAGTATCAAACCATCCCAGTCCTCGTGTAAGGTATGATCAATGTCTCAGGTCAAAGGACTAACGGTGCTATTGAGACAATTAGATCTTCAGTTGACATTAGGTATAATCAATCATCTGAAGATCCAATGGCGGATCAGTCCAGTGTACATCCTCCCGGGACGTACACCTACATATATGTATTGGTGCTCTGCACCAGTGACCATGAGACTGCTCACCCATACATCATGTGTACTGGTTTAATAGGTAATCAAAGTCCCCGAGTGATTACCCTCTAACCAGAAATAGTTTTTAAGGTATGTGTCCATGTACAGTCAGTCTCATGATCGAGATCCCATCTCGAGTTGACTTTACAACCACATATCCTAGGGATATCGTAGAGTAATATACACTTACAAATTTACGCTCACATATCACTTTATTAATGATGAATAAGATTGTACAACTATCGGACCTGCCCGACCCAAGATTGGCTTGTAGGACACCCAATACTAACAGTAAGATCATCAAACACCCCCTCCCCTCCCCCCGAGTTCTCGAGAGAAATAATCCTCCATAAAAGTTATCACGCTATCTACACTCTTTCTTTCAGGGTACTATCTACTTAACATTCAAAAACTGGTACAATCAGGATAAAAACTTGCCATGGCTTCCAAGCAATAATCAAATTAGGCAAGCAAAGAAGAAGAATCAAGTCAAGCAAGCATAGAAGAAGAAGAAAAGGTGAAAAGGAAAGTATAGAAAATCAAAAAGGAATTAGTTGTCTTTACCTTGTGAGGGTTTGTGTATATTTATAACGTCATAGTTGTGCGGACAAAGTAAATTTGATAGTTATGATCATCAGAGGGCGTGTGTCCCGATCAAGCTTCTCGAAGGGTTAAGCTATGGATACCATCTTGCGGACCCACCGAGAAGTAGGACCTAGGAGGGTACCTACTCTAAGAAGTTGGTCTCACTTCAAGTTTTAGATTTGTATTGAAAGTATAAGCTTGGACATGACCTTATAATAGATGGGGATGAGAACTCTTAAACTTCTCATAAGCATCCGAGTGGAAGAGACTTTCCAATAAAAAGTTTTTTATTATTGGCTTTTAGAATTCTCAAAGGTGGAATGAACAAAATACCCTTGTAGATGATCTAACCTCATCACAACCCCACCACCACCACTTTGGTTTCGGTTTGCGATCCGAAGACTAAAGGACAAAGCCATGAATGTAGAGGTGCCACTTATCGCCTTATGGTTTAGCATGCATCGCCATTATGAGAATCGATGGCGGCTAATCCTAGTAGGTTACATCATCATAATTATCTCGGATCTTATAAATAAGGAGTAATCCCCATGAGGGCCCTCATTTGAGCTAAGTGTGTCCACTAATTCTTGATGGAGCAAAGCTGATCCAATCTCTTTTCGTATTCTTAGATGTGGTCATGGCTTTGTGGAATCCTCGATGCCCCCAGTCTCGGCTAGCTCTCCCATGCAAGTTCGTCATATCTACCTACTTATTCTCCCGATGCACCGGCACCTCCAAACCCAAATGTTGAAATCAATTCGAGTGGTCCCGAGGATGACTGGGTTGCTCCTATAGCTATTGTGCCTCTCCAAGAATAGAATCCTATTCCAGTGGTGGGTGATGTGTTAGCTCGAGCTAAAGACCATGGTAACTCGAAAGAAATAGTGAGATGGAGGGAGAGGGAGAAGAGGGAGGCGAGGTCGAGGAGGAGGAAGGAGACACTAAAGAGGAAGGAGAAGCTGAGGAGGAGGAAAAGGAATAGGCTGGCACATTAAACTCGAGCCGAAGTAGAGTCAAAAAAGTGGAATGAGGTTAGCTCTCCCCTCTACATGGTAGATGTTAGGGAAATCTTTTGTCAAATAAGGATGCTCGAGGACCTAGAGGGCATAGCGGTAGGGCATGTTGGCTGAGCTCAAATTTGGATCGAGCTATCAATTTATACATATGTGGATATGCACCAAGTTGGATTTCAGTTACTGGTCATTGTTTCATTATTTCCCTTCTCTGTTTCTATGAGATTCCACCTTGTCAGCTCACCGTGAATGCTTGGTGGACAATTATCAGCTTTATTCTCGCACAGTCACTTCACACAATTCAAGCCAAGCTTGACACATTTCAATTATTGTTATTACTCGAAGAGGCATGCAGGGAACCGAGATTGGATATACATCACAGCTTGGAAAGGAATGCCAGTTATTGGTCAGACCCCCTCTTCAAATCATAATTAAAAAATTCATCATTTCCAAAAAGGATAGTTGGCCATTCCAGACATATTGGTCCACCATGGATGCCACCAAAAATGTTGCACTGGGCACCACCATCGAAGAGTGAGAAATTGTTACAACTTTGGATAATGTAGATCCTATTAGCATGACAATGTTGCTGAAATCCCTACTATGAGGATATCAGGCTTGCACCTTCGGTCAATGATGAGTCAATGAGTGAGACTTTTCCAAGAGCTAATTATCTTTTGGGTGTCCTTTGACTTGCGATTAATGTTCTCTCTTCCTAACCATGTCCACTTAGAGGAGGAATGACAAGATGGACCTTCGCGCCATGGGAGGGTAGGCACCCAATAAGAAGGGGTCAGGTGCAAGTTCTTTGAGGTTCAAAAAGTGACTGAGGTCACAAATGAGGTGGAGGTCAATGACCATGACCAGAGCCAAGGGTCTCGGGGCCACTCGCAGAGCGCACTGCTATCCATCTCTCGGCATCAATAACCTCTGAAATTCTTACCCACTACATTGCTTGGTGGTTGGTTGCCAACAACTCCAACCCCAACATGCCAATAGTCACTTTAGAGCTCGCTCAAGGTATTTACTTGTTAGACATCGAGAAGGCATTGTGCAACCTCTCAGCCTCGAACTTCATCAACGATAGCTATCGTGGTGCTATAATGATGACCTACCATGCCCACATTTATGGTCGAATAAACAAAGCTCGGGAAGAGGTGCATTAGGCGAAATAGGAGGCTGTGAAATATAAGAAAGCTGACTCCTCCTTGACACCTTAGGTCATTGAGCTTACAAAGAAGACCAAAAACCTCAAGGTGTCAAGCAAGAGGTCTAGTTGGCTGGCAGGTCAGTGAAGGAGGAAGGTATGAGGAATACAAGGCGTTAGCTACCTTTGATGTTGACATGAACTCAAATGGAGGCATTTTCTTTTGGTCCAAGTTCGCAGCATGCATGCAAGAAGACCGTTCAAGAGGCCAACTCAGGCCTTGACTTGTCAGCCATTGAAGCCATGCACGAGTCGTTGGCCAAGTTCGCCGCTAGGGAAGAAGCTGCAACTGGCGACAACTAAGTCAACTCCAAGGAGCCATGTTGCCCTTTTTTTTACTGGTCGGATATTTTTGTTTTTTGTTTGAGATGTAAATCAGACATAACATTGTAATTTTTTTGAAGCAATGGACTATCGCTTTGACTTTTAGCTCTTGTCTTGTCAGGGTTGGCCCGAATAATCAAGAAAGTTTGTATGCGTGTTGAAACCAAAAATCTCACGGCATAGTTGAATTCATAGATCAACGCCGATCGGCATTTGAAAAACTTGTCATCGGCTTTAGTTTTTGGATGTTGTGGCAACTATATACATACATGCATACTTCTTTTAATCATTTTTCTTCATACCAAAGTTATCTAGGAATGACTTTAGACTTCATCATTGAAATACATGGGGTTAGAAAGTCAGAAAATTGAAATTATTCGAGAATTTCCTTTGACCTCTCGACACAGAGTCATTCGAGGAGGGTACTTTTAGGTCTAATAGTTGAAATTATTTGAGAGTTGTTTCTGACCTCTGGACATGGAGTCACCCGAGAGAGGACTTTTGAGGTCATATAATCAGAATTCTCCAAGAATTGCCTCTACCTCTCGACATGGAACCATTCGAGGGAGGACTTTGAGGGTCAGAGAAGTTTTATTTAACCAAGAAATGTAAATGTTGTTTTATTACTTTGAGGGGCAATTTATACATAGTACATCCTTATATGTTCGACACTCCATGTTCTTGGTATTTTGAGCCTTAGAAAGTTCTAACTCGATAGGCTCCCCTTTCCAACTACTTCTTAGATTTTATAAGGTCCTTGCCAAATCGGTGTGAGTTTATTGATTGCTACTCATGAATCCAAGACTTCAATCTTCCTTAAGACTGGATCACCAACATTGAACAACTTGGGCTTGACTTGTCAATTGAAACATGCAATCATCCTACTCTTATATCTGTATGCCTCAAATGGCTACAGCCTTAGGGAGGTGATTTTATATAACGATCTCGACACCAAAAATAAGGTTGAAGGGGGAATCATTAGTGGTAGTTCTTTTGGTCGTCCTATATGACCATAGCACGTTACTCAACTCCTTGACCCATTGTCCTTTAATTGTATTCCTTTAAGCCTTCCAGAATCGTTCATTTTGTCACCTCAGTCTACCCACTTGCTTGGGGGTGTGCTATCAAAGTAAACTTTTGATGAATCTCGGGATTTTTGCAGCATTCTTGTAAATACAAGCTATCAAACTACTTACTGTTGTCGGTTATAATGTTCCTAGGCAACCATATCGACAAATAATCGATTTTCATACAAAGTCTCATGCTTTTATGCCGGTGATCATCGCCATGGGATCAACTTCAACCTATTTTGTGAAATAATTGACTGCTACTGTAACGACCCGAGAATCCGATTACCGGGAAGGCCCGATAACCCGAGACTCGCACCGCCACCCACGAGCCCGAAGACTCGGAAGGGTTAAAAGGATGGTGTGGAAACTACACAAGTATCACAAATAATTGTAGAAATTAAACAGTTATAATATTAAGCAGGAAATAAATTAACAATTTACATGGTCCACAATAAAATAACAACAACAGCAACAGTAGTCCACGACTAGTACAGTGACAAGAAAGAAAAGTACAGCTACACGGGGCATACCCTGGCTCTGACCTCTGGCACTACCTCTGGGCACCCGCACCACGCTGCGCTCCTGACGCGCTCCCCGAAGGTGGCGCCTCACCTGAAACACGGTGAAAATACGCAGGGAATGAGTCTCGGAACAAGACTCAGTAGGGATCACTCGAACCTACCTCGAAAAATGAGAAACCACTACTCTAGCGGTAGGAAAGTACCTCGGAAAGGAAAGCCCTGTACTCTACAGAACTAGACCCTACGGCACGCAAACCGACACACGTGCCACGGTACGAGAAGACCGAAATCAACGGTCGAACCGTAAAACCCGAAAGTCGGAAACACACGACTGACAGTCTGACACTCCGTACTCGACAGGAGTACCACCCACTAGAAGCACAGCCGGCAGCGTCCCTTGACGTCTTACACCGCACCGCAGGTGAACCGCCTGACGTGGTAGGTCCTACCCGAGGCGCAAACACCGTACAAGTAACCACAAACAAGTGACTAGCTGGGGTCACGCCCGTCGACGTGGGTCCAACCGCCCCCAACCACGTGTGCACACACAGACCACGCGTCCCAGGTCTGGCCCTCTGACCGGTTTTCCCCTCAGCCGGACTCTGGCTGCAAGACGTGGGGCCCAACGGTAACCGGTCCACAAACCGTCTCGAAAGGTCGGCCCGTACACCACTCCCTGGTGCGACTAGCACCCGCGTACTAGTAGGCTATGACTAGTGGAGGGTCACTGAAGGAGTAGACTCTCAAGTCAACGGAAAACGACGTCCGAACCCGACAACAGGTGGGAATCACCCCACACACCAGCCCCGCCGCACGGTGACCACGGTCGGAAAAGAAACAGACGCACGGCCCACGGTCAAACGCCTGACCGAGGCAAACGGGACTTCCGGACACCAAAGACACGGTCACGGAACTCCACGGGGTGCCCGGGACGCACGCACGGCCCAAGGGGAACACCCAACAACGACCTGATCGCGCTAGGGATACCCAGCGCGACAGGGAAGAACGCGCTAGGGAACCCTAGCGCAACAGTGAAGATCGCGCTAGGTCTCCCTAGCGCGACAGGGACCATCGCGCTAGGTCTTCCTAGCACGACAAGGATGATCGCGCTATGACCCCATAGCGCGACAGGAACCGCCTCCTGTTCATCTTCTCCGATGAACGCGCTCTGTCGGGGCAGCGCGACCTCCAAGAACGCGCTACTGGAGTATAGCGCGTTCTCAGTCCGCGGTCGAAAACGGTAAGAACGCCCAAAAATTCTAACCACGCCCCCATACCTCCATAGGAGAGGGGGAAAACAAAGGGGAAGACCCCTGGGGACCCCTAGCATGATTCTAGGCCCTCAAAACACGGATCCATGCATTGAATCCATAGATCGGGCGAGCTCTCCCCAAATCATGTAAAAACCCAAAAACGCTCAAATGATCCCCTCTCGGCCTCCCCGCGGCCTATAAATCGCGGAAAAGAACGGCATGAGGCTAAGGAACGTCACCCTACCTCAATGGAGCGAATGCTCCGCCGGATCGATCACGAATCACGAAGAACGCTCGAAGCTTCACGAACTCCCCACGCTTCCCACGCTCGCCGCACGCCCACGAGATCGCCTCACCGTCGCCCACGCGTCCGCGCCGTCGCCCCGCCGCCGTCCGTAGCCGGAGAGGGGCTCGCCGCGTCCGAATGGGAGAGAGGGAGAGAGAGGGGGCTCACGGTGGGAAGAAACGGAGGAAGAGGAAGAAGAAGAAAGAGAAAGGAGAAAAGAAAAAGAAAAAGAATTAGGCTTTATAGAAAATCCAAATTTTTAAAAAAATACCGAAAATAGAAAAATACATTTCTGGAATCCTCGGAACGCACCGATCGCAACGGTACCACTCGTGCCCGGGTGAACGGCCCAGTTAACCCGCACGAGCGTCCGAAGGAAAAGCCGAAACACACGCCGGGAATCGGAAAACACACGCGGAAAAGCCGCGGAACGCCTCCGGGCCTCCGAAACGACTCCGGATCGCGCCGATCCGAACACGAAAGATGTCCGAAATGAAATTTCGGACACAACAGAGCCGGACGCTCCGAAAACCAGATCCGAGACCCACGAAGAAGGATCTGAAAGGTCCGGGATATTACAGCCCTCCCCCCTTAAGGAATTTCATCCTCGAAATGGAGAACAACCCAAGGGGAAAGAAGAGGAAGACTCACTCAAACAGATACGGGAACTGCTGACGCATCTCGTCCTCACGTTCCCACGAAGCCTCACCACCAGAGTGTCGTTGCCACACGACCTTCACCAAGGGAATGACCTTGTTCCGCAGGCGCTGCTCTCGCCTATCCTCCACGCGGATCGGAAACTCTGGGAGAGAAAGATCTGGAGTCACCTCAGGCCAAACAGAAAACTCGAGCACATGAGAGTCATCGGGCATATACTTCCGCAACATCGAGACGTGGAACACGTCATGCACCGACGCCAACTCAGGAGGTAACTACAACCGGTAAGCAACCTCACCGATGCGTTCCACAATCGCGAAAGGACCAATATAGCGGGGACTCAGCTTCCCACGCCGTCCAAAACGCATCACCCCCTTCATCGGAGAAACTCTCAAGAACACATGATCGCCCACGGCGAACTCGAGGGGTTGCCTCCTACGGTCAGCATAGCTCTTCTGCCGACTCTGGGCCGCCAACATGTTCTGACGAACCAGGTGCACAACATCCACACATTGCTGCACCAATTCCGGTCCCGTCAAAACACGCTCACCCACCTCAAACCAATCAAGTGGAGTCCGACAAGGACGCCCATACAATGCCTCATAAGGAGCCATGCCGATGCTCGAATGATAGCTGTTGTTATAGGCAAACTCCACCAACGGTAGGTGATGAATCCAACTCCCCTGCCACTCCAGGCAGCAGGATCTCAGTATGTCCTCCAAAGTCTGAATGGTCCTCTCAGACTGACCATCTGACTGTGGATGATACGCCGAGCTGAATGCCAACTCCGTGCCAAGAGCTCGCTGGAAACCCCTCCAGAATCCAGAAGTGAAGCGCGGATCTCGATCCGACACGATCGAAATGGGAACCCCATGCAACGGCACGATCCGCTCCACATACAGACGAGCCAACCTGGACACGCTCCAGCTGACCTTGACCGGTAACAATCGAGTCACCTTCGTCAGCCGATCCACCAGCAACCAAATACTGTCCTACCCACTCGGGGTTCTTGGCAACCCCACCACAAAATCCGTGGTCACATGGTCCCACTTCCAAGCAGGAACATCCAAGGGCTGGAGAGTACCTCCTGGTCGCTGATGCTCCGCCTTCACCTGCTGACAGATCAGGCACCTGGCCACAATATCGGCGACATCTCTCTTCATGCCAGGCCACCAAAACTGCCTTCGCAAGTTCCGATACATCTTCGTCGCACCCGAGTGCACAGTGTACCTACTCCCATGAGCCTCGCGTAACACCGCACGACGAACCCGTTCCTCCGCTGGGACGTACAACCTGCCACGAAACCTCGCAGCGCCGTCCTCGCCAAGCTCTACGTCAGCCATAGCCAGAATCCGGGGCAACTCAGGGTCCGCATGCTGAGCCTCTGTCACCTGACGACGGATAGCAGGAGTGACAGTCAGACTCGCAAGCACTGCCAACCCTCGCTCCTGGGGAATCTTGAGCCTGAAGGAAACTTCGGGCACCTGTTCTCAGAGCCTCCACTTCCTCAGCATCAAGGTACTGACCGCCACCTTCCGACTCAAGGCATCGGCAACGACATTCATCCTACCCGGCTGATAAGACAGGGTGAAGTCATAGTCCTTCATGAACTCCATCCAACGCCTCTGCCTAAGGTTCAGATCTCGCTGCGAGAACACATACCTCAAACTCTGATGGTCAGTAAACACCTCGAACTTCTCACCGTACAGATAATGCCTCCAGATCTTCAGCGCAAAGATCACCGCCGCCAACTCAAGGTCATGGGTAGGGTAGTTCTCCTCATGGGGCTTTAGCTGCCGAGATGCATAAGTCACCACTCTACCATGCTGTATCAGAACAGCACCCAATCCGACGCCGGAAGCATCTGTACACACCACAAAACCTCCCGATCCAGAAGGCAAAACTAACACCGGAGCCGAGGTGAGCAATCTCTTCAGTTCACTGAAGCTCTGCTCACACTCCTCGGACCAAACGAAAGGCACATCCTTCCGCGTGAGCCTCGTCATCGGGGTCGCAATGCGGGAAAAATCCTGGATAAACCGACGATAATAACCCGCAAGCCCCAAGAAACTCCGGATCTCTGTCACCGACCTCGGCCTCGGCCACTGCATCACAGCCTCGACCTTGGCGGGATCCACGGAAATGCCATCAGCAGAAATCACATGCCCCAGAAAGTGCACCTCGCTGAGCCAAAACTCGCACTTGCTGAGCTTCGCATACAACTGGTGATCTCGCAACGTCTGCAGCACCACACCCAAATGGTACGCATGCTCCTCAGCAGACCGCGAATAAACAAGGATGTCATCCACGAAGATGACCACGAACTGGTCCAAATACGGATGAAACATCCTCTGCATCAAGTCCATGAAGGCAGCTGGGGCATTGGTGAGCCCAAACGGCATCACCAGAAACTCATAATGCCCATACCTCGAACTGAATGCAGTCTTCTCCACATCGGGCTCACGAATCCTCAGCTGATAGTAACCAGACCGCAAATCAATCCGCGAGAACACTCGCGCAGACTGAAGCTGGTCGAACAAATCATCAATCCGCGGCAACGGATACTTGTTCTTAATGGTCACTTCATTCAGCTGCCGATAGTCAATGCATAGCCGCAGACTACCGTCCTTCTTCTTCACAAACAACACGGGCGCACCCCAAGGGAAAAAGCTCAGACGAATATACCCCTTGGCCAGCAGTTCCTGCAACTGCGCCCTCAGCTCCCTCAACTCAGCGGGGGCCATACGGTAGGGAGCCTTCGCCAAAGGTCCCGTACCAGGTACAACCTCAATCACGAAATCGATCTCCCGCTGGGGAGGTAATCCAGGCAACTCCTCAGGAAAAATATCGGGAAACTCGCACACCACCGCAATGTCCTCGACATTCGGCTCCATCCGGTCAGACACAACCACAGACGCGAGAAAACCCTGACAACCTGAATCAAGCAATCGACGGGCTCGAATAGCAGAGATAAGGAATCGAGAAGAGGCAGAACGGATACCTTAGAAATAGAAGGTCCTCTTGCTCGGATGCTGGAAGTAGACCCTCTTCATTCCACAATCCACCACCGCTCCATGAGTCTCGAGCCAATCCATGCCTAGAATCACATCGTAATCCCGAAGCTGCAACGCATACAACCTGCCTGGCATACTCCGCCCATCGATCCACACCGGAACCTGGTCGAAGCAATACGGAGTGACCATAAAGTCACCCGAAGGCAACTCCACTGCCAAATCACAGGACAACTGGGTCACCGGCTCCTCGACGCTCGACGCGAAATCCTCCGAAATAAACGAATGAGACGCGCCAGAATCAAATAAAACCCGAGCCGCACAACCCAAAATCTGAACGGTACCTTCCACGAGCTGCGACGCCACTGCCTCTGCCCTGGTCAAGTGTGTGATCTGGCCACGAGCTCTCTGCCTGCCTCCCACACTAGCTGACCTGGGTAGCGGCGGATACTGTCCCTGTTGCTGCTGCTGCTGCTGGGGAACCTGTTGCTGCGGCGGCCTCTGAGGACAGTCACGCGCCATATGCCCTGGCTGGTCACACCGAAAACAGATGATCGGCGCCGTGCACTGCCTGCCTGGGTGGGTACCACCACACCGTGGACAAGGTCCTCGCGATCCACCCACTGATCCCTGACGCTGCAAAGGAATCGGCTGCTGTACACTGCCCGATGAAGCCTGCCCTTGATCTCTGGACTTCTTCTTGCCGAACCCCTTCTTGAAGAGCTTCTTGACCTTCGAGCCGAAGGACGCAGATCCTGTCACCGAAGCTGCATGTGCCGGCACTCCTGAACCACTCATCGCATGCTGGAAGGAACCCTGCTGCTGGGTAGCCGACTGCTGGCTGCGACCTGACAAAGACTGCCCCTGGCTGATCGGTCCTCGAGTCCTCTGCATATCCATCTCCAAGGAAATCGCAACACGAGACGCCGTCTCTAGATCAGTGGCCCCATTCGCGATCAAATGGTGCCTCAGCTCCAGCCTCAAGCCCTGCACAAACTGCGTCGTCCTCACCCTCTCATGCTCCATGATATGAGGTGCGTACCGACCCAGCTCGACAAATCGGGCCCTGTACTGCAACACGGACATGTCACCCTGCACCAGCTCCAGAAACTCCCGCATCCGCTGCGTAGCAACGACGTCTAGACAGTACGTACGCTCGAAAGCACTGACAAAGTCACCCCACTCGACCTGCTCAAGTGGACGAAGCTGAAAGGACGTCTTCCACTCGAAAGACCACCACCTCCGAGCCGTACCCTGCAACTGGTTGTAGGCCAACACCACTCTGTCCTCGGCAGTACTCTTCGCAGAACTGAACACCCGCTCCATCTCATCGAGCCAATCACGAGCCGCATCAGGGTCTGCCTGGCCGCTAAAGTAAGGTGGATGGAACTGCATGAAGTCCCTCACTGCTCGGCCTGGCCCACCCCTGACTGACGAGCCCTCAGCAGTCTCTCCGCCAAACTGCTGAGACATGAGATGGTACATGCCACGGAAGAAATCCTCGGCCCCCGGAGCCCTCGCAGCATCCGCGGCCTCGGTAGCTCCCAGAACTCTGCTATGCTCCTCCTGGTCCCTCTGGACCCCCTGCTGGATCTCCTGACCTCCAGCCGACTGCCCCTGCTGAGAGCGAGAACTCCTCCTCGGCGCCATCCTCGCTCCTAAAGCACAAGACAGAAAACACGGAAACGGCAATGTCAGAATAAAACACGCGATGCCCAATGCCAGCGTCGCATGTACATCATCGTTGTGGACTAGTGGACCACTACAATTACCTATGATTCTCATGTAATTCCACAACCGCGCTCTGATACCAGCTGTAACGACCCGAGAATCCGATTACCGGGAAGGCCCGATAACCCGAGACTCGCACCGCCACCCACGAGCCCGAAGACTCGGAAGGGTTAAAAGGATGGTGTGGAAACTACACAAGTATCACAAATAATTGTAGAAATTAAACAGTTATAATATTAAGCAGGAAATAAATTAACAATTTACATGGTCCACAATAAAATAACAACAACAGCAACAGTAGTCCACGACTAGTACAGTGACAAGAAAGAAAAGTACAGCTACACGGGGCATACCCCGGCTCTGACCTCTGGCACTACCTCTGGGCACCCGCACCACGCTGCGCTCCTGACGCGCTCCCCGAAGGTGGCGCCTCACCTGAAACACGGTGAAAATACGCAGGGAATGAGTCTCGGAACAAGACTCAGTAGGGATCACTCGAACCCTACCTCGAAAAATGAGAAACCACTACTCTAGCGGTAGGAAAGTACCTCGGAAAGGAAAGCCCTGTACTCTACAGAACTAGACCCTACGGCATGCAAACCGACACACGTGCCACGGTACGAGAAGACCGAAATCAACGGTCGAACCGTAAAACCCGAAGGTCGGAAACACACGACTGACAGTCTGACACTCCGTACTCGACAGGAGTATCACCCACTAGAAGCACAGCCGGCAGCGTCCCTTGACGTCTTACACCGCACCGTAGGTGAACCGCCTGACGTGGTAGGTCCTACCCGAGGCGCAAACACCGTACAAGTAACCACAAACAAGTGACTAGCTGGGGTCACGCCTGTCGACGTGGGTCCAACCGCCCCCAACCACGTGTGCACACACAGACCACGCGTCCCAGGTCTGGCCCTCTGACCGGTTTTCCCCTCAGTCGGACTCTGGCTGCAAGACGTGGGGCCCAACGGTAACCGGTCCACAAACCGTCTCGAAAGGTCGGCCCGTACACCACTCCCTGGTGCGACTATTACCCACGTACTAGTAGGCTACGACTAGTGGAGGGTCACTGAAGGAGTAGACTCTCAAGTCAACGGAAAACGACGTCCGAACCCGACAACAGATGGGAATCACCCCACACACCAGCCCCGCCGCACGGTGACCACGGTCGGAAAAGAAACAGACGCACGGCCCACGGTCAAACGCCTGACTGAGGCAAACGGGACTTCCGGACACCAAAGACACGGTCACGGAACTCCACGGGGTGCCCGGGACACACGCACGGCCCAAGGGGAACACCCAACAACGACCTGATCGCGCTAGGGATACCCAGCGCGACAGGGAAGAACGCGCTAGGGAACCCTAGCGCAACAGCGAAGATCGCGCTAGGTCTCCCTAGCGCGACAGGGACCATCGCGCTAGGTCTTCCTAGCGCGACAAGGATGATCGCGCTATGACCCCATAGCGCGACAGGAACCGCCTCCTGTTCATCTTCTCCGATGAACGCGCTCGGTCGGGGTAGCGCGACCTCCAAGAATGCGCTACTGGAGTATAGCGCGTTCTCAGTCCGCGGTCGAAAACGGTAAGAACGCCCAAAAATTCTAACCACGCCCCCATACCTCCATAGGAGAGGGGGAAAACAAAGGGGAAGACCCCTGGGGACCCCTAGCATGATTCTAGGCCCTCAAAACACGAATCCATGCATTGAATCCATAGATCGGGCGAGCTCTCCCCAAATCATGTAAAAACCCAAAAACGCTCAAATGATCCCCTCTCGGCCTCCCCGCGGCCTATAAATCGTGAAAAAGAACGGCATGAGGCTAAGGAACGTCACCCTACCTCAATGGAGCGAATG
This sequence comes from Amorphophallus konjac, assembly GCA_022559845.1. Classification (NCBI taxonomy): domain Eukaryota; kingdom Viridiplantae; phylum Streptophyta; class Magnoliopsida; order Alismatales; family Araceae; genus Amorphophallus; species Amorphophallus konjac. Next base: position 472,591,071 of record CM040118.1, read on the forward strand.
CTCCGCCGGATCGATCACGAATCACGAAGAACGCTCGAAGCTTCACGAACTCCCCACGCTTCCCACGCTCGCCGCACGCCCACGAGATCGCCTCACCGTCGCCCACGCGTCCGCGCCGTCGCCCCGCCGCCGTCCGTAGCCGGAGAGGGGCTCGCCGCGTCCGAATGGGAGAGAGGGAGAGAGAGGGGGCTCACGGTGGGAAGAAACGGAGGAAGAGGAAGAAGAAGAAAGAGAAAGGAGAAAAGAAAAAGAAAAAGAATTAGGCTTTATAGAAAATCCGAATTTTCGAAAAAATACCGAAAAATAGAAAAATACATTTCTGGAATCCTCGGAACGCACCGATCGCAACGGTACCACTCGTGCCCGGGTGAACGGCCCAGTTAACCCGCAGCGAGCATCCGAAGGAAAAGCCGAAACACACGCCGGGAATCGGAAAACACACGCGGAAAAGCCGCGGAACGCCTCCGGGCCTCCGAAACGACTCCGGATCGCACCGATCCGAACACGAAAGATGTCCGAAACGGAATTTCGGACACAACAGAGCCGGACGCTCCGAAAACCAGATCCGGGACCCACGAAGAAGGATCCGAAAGGTCCGAGATATTACAGCTACTATCAGAAACTTCCTTTGCCCGACCGATGGAGAGAAAGGTCTGAGAACATCAATTCCCCATTGGGCAAAGAGGCAAGGGCTTGTTATGCTACTCAGTTCGACTGTATGAGTTCTTTAGAGTCGACTAAATTATGGACATCTTTTAACATTGTTAGTCACCAACATCCATGTCTAAGAATCGTGTGTTCTAATACTTTAACTCCTATATGGCTTCCATAGATTATATCATGGACTTCTCTAAAAGGATAAACCGCCTCCTCATAAGTCAAGCACTTGAGGTGTGGATAGGAAAAGGCTTTCTTGTACAAGGTCTCCAATCAAGGTGAACATGGTAATCCATTGATTAACTTTTTGTGCTTGCATGTTGTCGACATACAACATCTCTTCTTTTAGGTAATTGACTATGTTGGAATTTGGGCATAGTCCCTGGGCAATAGTCCCGTATTAGTTAAATGAGTTGTGGTTCATGTGCTTATGACCCTAGGCCCTTGTATCTCAACACTACGGTTTTGTGGATTCAATATGATATCAGAGCAGGCCAAATGACCCAACTCCTCTTGTCACCTCCACCCAATTAATGTCTACGGCCCATCTTGGTCGTGAGAGGGAGTGTTGAAATTTGGACATAGTCCCTGGGCAATAGTCCCGTATTGGTTAAATGAGTTGTGGTTCATGTGCTTATGACCCTGGACCCTTGTATTTGAACACCGCGGTTTTGTGGATTCAATAGACTAGACTGGTCATCCAGTTTGGCTAAGTGGTTAGGCACAATACTTGGCCTAAATTGTGCAAAAAATGCTCAATTTTTCTTATTCTTCAACCATCGAGGTCTTGCATTCCTATACTTTCACTCGGGATGCTAACTTGGAAAGGGCATTTACATGCCTATTTCTTGATCTCTAGATTTTTTTGTACTTTTACTCAACCGAGCACAGTAGCATTTCTTGGGCAACTTTCAGATATTGTACTAGAGTTTCATAATGAGCTTTGAATTCACCATTCATCTGATTGACCACTAGCTTAGAATCATTACAGGTTCATACTATGTATATTGAGCTAATTTGCCATTCTTAACCTCAAGTTCACAACTTCATATGTTATAGTGTTAATCGGCGTTAAGAAATATAATCTTAGGGCCCCTTTGATAAGTGAATTGTCGGGGGTTTGTCGGGGCTTCGTGGGGCGTGCCCGCCTCCCCCCCTCACACACATGCCCTTGTTCGCCCTTGTTCGTCCTGTTGGGTCGAACTGGGCTATCTTTCCGGTTAGGATAGCCATGTTTGACCCAACAGGGCGAACAAGGGCGAACAAGGGCATGTGTGTCAGGGGGGGAGGCGGGCGCACCCCACGAAGTCCCGACAAACCCACGACAATTCACTTATCAAAGGGGCCCTTAGTGTATATATTTCAAGAACCAAGTTCTCAAGAGAGATGAGTATGATGTCGACACTGTTGCCTTGTTAACTACATGCTCCATCCACATATATGTTTTAGACCAAAGCTCTTCCAAGACTAATGGATTTGACACTATGCATGCATATTCAACTATGAAATCTGCCAAGGCTTGGGATTTAACTACAGTTATTACTTGAAATTTTATCCCAAACTCACTAAGTTTTACTATCCACTTGACCAGCATACTTGATCATTTTGATTGGCGCAAAATATGTTTTAACAGCTAGTTGGTGAGCAATGTGACAGGATGAGCTGCGTAATAAGGTCTCAATCTCCATCATAAGAGACAATATCAATTTATCAACTGAGGAGTATCTACTCTTTGCACTCTACAAAGCCTTACTATTAGTACATTGGTCATTGTGTCCCTGCTTCTTCCCAAACAAGAACTGAGCTAACAGAGTTCTCGGTCATTGCTAAATACAAGACTAACTCTTCATTCTGTTTGACTTTGCTAAGAGTGAGCACCGTAGTTAGATAATTTTTCAGCTCTTCGGCTTTCAGACAATCCTCAGTCCATTGGAACCTTTTTCTTTTTTTGTAAAACTTTGAAGATGGGCAGGCATTTTTTGGTTGCTCAAGACATAAATCTATTTACCAGTGACACTCTACCAGTCAACCTTTGTATTCCTTTCATTGTGCTTGGCGGCTTTATTCTAATATAGCTCGAACCTTATTAAGATTAGCTTCGATCCCCTTTTGTAACACTAGGAACCCATAAATATCCTAACTTCACCCCAAATGTGCACTTTTCGGGATTAAGTTTCATGCCAAATCCTCGGAGAGTTGAGAGTGCCTCTTCATAGTAATGCTCTTTATTAACATGTCATCAACATAAATCTCCATTTTCCTCCCAAGTTGCTACTCAAACATGTTATTCACTAGTCTTTGTAAGCTGTCCTAGCATTTTTCAATACGAAAGGCATTCTTGTATAACAACATAGCCCAAAATTAGTGATAAAACTGGTCTTCTCTTCGTCCTCTCGGCATATACTTATTTGGTCTAAACTTGAATGTGCATCCAAGAAACTAAGCACCTTATATCCTGAGGTGGAGTACATTAGTTGGTCAAATTTAGGTAGGGGATAACTGCCTTTTAGACAAGCTTTTATTCAGATCGATGAAATCTACACACATTCTCCATTTTCCTCGACAGTATTGGTTAGAACTTCTCGCATAATGCCTATCTGAATGCCCTTGTTGATCTGTCCCTTACAACTTGTTATTGCTCGGTAGGTCGAGGTCTTTTCTTCTGGTAGACTGGTTGACAACTATAATTCACATTCAGTTGCTGGGTGATCACCTTAGGATTTACACGAGAAGCTCATGTTGGGTGTGGTCCAGCCCATATGTGGGCACATGTTAAAGTGAGAAGGGGGTGGGGTATAACATAACCCCACCATCTCCTTACCCTAAACACCCGAGACCCACCTTGACAGAAACACATGAGCAGCAAAACAAAACACACAGCAGCAGAGAAAGGTGCAGCGGCGGCTCTTCTTCATGTGAGGATCCCTTGCGGGAGAGAGGAAGAAGAAAAGAGAAAGAGAAAGAGGAGTGGAAGAAGAAAGGAAAAGTGGAGAAAGAGATCAACCCGGTGAGCTCGGGTATTTTTTGTTCTCTTGTTTTGGAGATTTATCCCGACTGAGGTAATCCCACATCCTCCCATTCTCTTATGTGTATACCTCAAGATTTGGGCAAATCTTGAGAGAAGAAAAATGTGTATTGCTATTTTCATATAGTAGATCGCTGTCGGTTTGCCCCGTGATTTTTTCCTCTCCATGTCGTGGGAGGGTTTTCCACGTTAAAAATCCGGTGCATTTTGTGTGTGATTGTTCTTGTGTTAGTTTGGTATTTTTCAACTCGGATACGTACGTGTGTGGATGGCATAGAAATTATTGTGGTTACACAGGGCCGCCAAAGGTGTGTGGATAGAATTTATTTTCGTGTTGATTTCTCCGACTACACATATATTTGTGCCTAGTATATTTCTTGCAACTCCCCAACAAGTGGTATCAGAGCAGGGTTAAATTACAGGCATTATTCTTATGAGTCGGAATGTCGGACAGTGGAGCATCTAGCACCATGATAAAGCTGAATAATACAAATTGGCTTATTTGGAAGCCAAAAATGGAAGACATCCTATATTGCAAGGATTTGTATGATCCGATTGATGGAGGTGGAGCTAAACCGGAGGGTGTGTCCGATAAAGATTGGGAAAAATTAAATCGGAAGACCATTGGCACAGTCAGACAATGGGTAGATGACATTGTAGTTCATCATGTTTCGAGTGAAACCAGTGCACAAGCATTGTGGAAAAAATCAGAATCCTTGTATGAGCAGAAGACCGCAGGTAATAAAGCTTTTATTATTCAAAAGCTTGTTAATTTGAAATTCAAAGAAGGTAATAATGTTGCAGAGCATTTGAATGAGTTCCAGAGTTTGATGAACCAGTTGACTACAATGAAAATGACTTTAGAAGATGAACTCCATGCTTTGTTGCTTTTAGGATCCTTGCCAGATAGTTGGGAAACATTGGTTGTGTCAGTTAGTAATTCTGCTCCTAATGGTGTGTTGTCTATGAGTCTAGTTACTGCTACCTTGTTTAATGAAGAAACAAGAAGAAAATTAACTGGATCAGATAATGCACAGGCTCTTGTCACAGAGAATAGGGGGAGGAGTAGATCAAAGTATAATGATCAGTCAAGGGGTCAAAGCAAGTCTAGAGGCAGGTCAAAGTCCAAGAGTAGAGCATGCTTTCATTGTGGAAAAGAAGGTCACCTAAAGAGGAACTGCAGGGCATGGAAGAGAGAGATGAAAGAGAAGAAGGACAAAAATCAGATGAAGATAGAGGATGATCAAAACATCGCAGCTACATTGTTAGAGGGTGATAATGTCATTCTCACAATAGAGGGAGACACTTGTTTGCATTTCACAGGCCATGATTCAGAGTGGATAGTGGACACTAGTGCTTCTTATCATGTAACTTCTAAAAGGGAGCTCTTTACATCTTACAAGGCAGGAGATCTTGGAAATGTGAAGATGGATAACACTAGCTACTCAAAGGTTGTTGGCATTGGTGATGTGTGTTTGCAAACAAATGTAGGGTATGCACTAACTTTGAAGGATGTGCGACATGTTCCTGATTTACGTCTCAATCTTCTCTCCGGTATTGCTCTAGATAAGCAAGGTTTTGAGCACAGATTCAATCAAAGAAAATAGAAATTGACTATAGGCTCATTGATTGTTATCAAGGGAAATGCTTGTTGTGGTCTTTACAAGACTCATGCAAAAGTGTGTAATGATGAGTTGAATGCTATCCAATGTGATTCTTCTCCAGATTTGTGGCACAAAAGGCTAGGACATATGAGTGAAAAAGGATGACAACTTTTAGCGAGGAAGTCTTACATTCCCTCCATGAAAGGTATGACTCTTAGTCCTTGTGATTATTGTTTACTTGGAAAGCATCATAGAATTTCTTTTCGTTCTTCATCACAACAAAAAAGTTGCATTTTAGATTTGATTTATTCTGATGTTTGTGGTCCCTTTGAGGTGGAGTCCATGGGTGGAAATAGATACTTTGTCACATTCATTGATGATGCATTCAGAAAGGTGTGGGTCTATTTGCTGAGGACAAAAGATCTAGTGTTTCAGTCATTTCAAAATTTTCATGCTATGGTGGAAAGAGAGACAAGTAAAAAGTTGAAATGTCTCCACACAGATAATGGAGGAGAGTACATCTCCAAAGAATTTATAGATTATTGTGCAGCTCATGGCATAAGACATGAAAGGACTGAACCAGGCACCCCGCAGTATAATGGTGTAGCAGAAAGAATGAACAGAACCATTGTGGAAAAGGTGAGATGCATGTTGAGGATGTCAAAGCTACCAAAGAGCTTCTGGGCTAAAGCTGTTCGCACTGCTTACTATTTCATAAATAGGTTTCCTTCTGTTCCTTTGGGTTTTAAAATTCCAGAGAAGATTTGGTTAGGGAAGGAGGTATCTTACAATCACTTAAAAGTATTTGGATGCAAGACATTTGTGCATGTCCCCAAGGACCAAAGGCAGAAACTTGATTACAAAGCCTCTCCTTGTATTTTCTTAGGCTATGGAAATGAAGAGTTTGGCTTCAGGTTATGGGATCCAGAAAAGAAGATAATAGTCAGACATAGAGATGTGATCTTTTATGAAGATCAGAATATTGAAGACATCAAAGGAACAAAGCTGAAAGGCCAATCTTCCTACGGTGCTCCAGATCTCACACCCATTCCTTCTCCAGTGCAGGAGCTTACAGATGGAGAAGAAATGCAAGATGAAGATGACAGTGATGAAATGCCAGAATTAGGTGACAGTGATGTTGAGCCAGAGCAGGAGGTTTCTGAGCAAGGGGAGCATCAAGAGTTAGAGATCAGGAGGTCTTCGAGAGTGCCACAACTATCATCAAAATATCCTCCCTCTCAGTATATGTTGCTTACTGAGGAGAGGGAGCCAGAGAGCTTTGAGGAGGTATAATCTCATAAAGACAAAGATAAGTGGTTCAAAGCCATGCAGAGCGAGATGAATTCGCTTAAGCTGAATAATACTTATAAGTTGGTGGACCTTCCTAAAGGTAGAAAAGCATTGAAGAACAAGTGGATTTTCAAGCTGAAAAAGGATGGCCATGCAGAGTACTTGAAGTATAAAGGTAGATTGGTAGTGAAAGGTTTTGCACAAAAATAGTGAATTGATTTTGATGAAATATTTTCTCCTGTTGTGAAGATGACTTCTATCAGGGTAGTTTTAGGCTTAGTTGCAAGCTTAGACTTGGAGCTTGAGCAGATGGACGTGAAGACTGCCTTCCTTCATGGTGATTTGGAGGAAGAGATCTATATGGTACAACCAGAAGGTTTTGAAGTGAAATGTAAGGAACACATGATTTACAGATTGAAGAAAAACTTGTATGGACTAAAGCAGGCACCTAGACAGTTGTACAAGAAATTTGACTCATTTATGGTGAGCCATGGGTACCAGAGGACAGTTGCAGATGCATGTGTTTATTTCAGGAAATTTTCAGATGTGCGCTTCATCATCCTTTTGCTTTATGTTGATGATATGTTGATTGTTGGTCAGGATACTCAAGAGATTGATAAATTGAAAGAAGATTTGTCAAAGTCCTTTGACATGAAAGACTTGGGACCAGCATGCAGAATATTGGGTATGGATATCTTTCGTGACAGGAAAATCAAGAAATTGTGGTTGTCACAAAGAAATTATATTGAACGGGTGCTTGACAGGTTCAATATGAAAAATGCCAAGTCTGTGAGTACTTCATTAGCAACTCATTTCAAGCTCAGTAAGAAGTCATGCCCCTCTTCTAAGGAAGATATGGAAGAGATGGAGAGCATTCCTTACTCCTCAGTAGTTGGGAGTTTGATGTATGCAATGGTCTGCACTAGGCCTGACATTGCACATGCAGTTGATGTAGTGAGCAGATTCCTTTCTAATCCAGAGAAAGAGCATTGGGAAGCAGTGAAATGGATCTTCAGATATTTGAGAGGCAACTCCAGTGTGTGCTTGACATTTGGGAGTTTAGAACCAATTCTAGAAGGCTTTACATATGCTGATATGGCAAGTGATCTTGATCACAAAAAATCTACCTCAGGGTGCTTATTTACTTTTGCATGGGGGAGCTGTGTCTTGGCAGTCTAAATTGTAAAAATGTGTTGCTTTATCTACTACTGAGGCAGAGTATATTGCAGCAACTGAAGTAGGGAAAGAAATACTTTGGCTGAATTGATTTCTGCAGGAATTAGGTTCGAAGTAAGAAGAGTATGTGGTATTTTGTGATAGTCAAAGTGCTATGGATTTGAGCAAAAACTCCACATATCACTGCCGTACAAAGCACATTGATGTGAGATACCATTAGTTGTGAGATGCTATAGAGCAACAATAGATGAAGCTGAAGAAGATTCATACAGACAAACATCTTTCTGATATGATGACAAAGGTGGTTCCCAGAGAGAAGCCAGAGTTATGTCGGCGACTGGCTGGCATGGACTCCCGGTGAGGAGTCATTTTAGTACTACCTCCCGCTATGGGCTGGAGGGGGAGATTGTTGGGTGTGGTCCAGCCCATATGTGGGCACATGTTAAAGTGAGAAGGGGGTGGGGTATAACATAACCCCACCATCTCCTTACCCTAAACACCCGAGACCCACCTTGACAGAAACACATGAGCATCAAAACAAAACACACAGCAGCAGAGAAAGGTGCAGCGGCGGCTCTTCTTCATGTGAGGATCCCTTGCGGGAGAGAGGAAGAAGAAAAGAGAAAGAGAAAGAGGAGTGGAAGAAGAAAGGAAAAGTGGAGAAAGAGATCAACCCGGTGAGCTCGGGTATTTTTTGTTCTCTTATTTTGGGGATTTATCCTGACTAAGGTAATCCCACATCCTTCCATTCTCTTATGTGTATACCTCAAGATTTGGATAAATCTTGAGAGAAGAAAACTGTGTATTGCTATTTTCATATAGTGGATCGCTGTCGGTTTATCCCGTGATTTTCTCCTCTCCATGTCGTGGGAGGGTTTTCCACGTTAAAAATTCGGTGCATCTTGTGTGATTGTATTCTTGTTGGTTTGGTGTTTTTCGACTCGGATACCTACGTGTGGGTGGCATAGAAATTATTGTGGTTGCACAGGGCCGCCGAAGGTGTGCAGATAAATTTTATTTCCGTGTTGATTTCTCCGACTACACATATATTTGTGTCTAGTATATTTCTTGCAGCTCCTCAACAGCTCAATCTTGTCCTATACAAGCACATGTAAATTGCTTTTCAAGAATTTTGATAGTCCATATTTAAACATGTGGTCACCAAACTGGCCACTTTCAAAATTCTTAGTATCTCATTCTCGATGACTATTATTTGGATTTCATCCATATGTTCACCTCGACATTCTGGTTGGGTTGTTATCTTGGATTCCACCATCATTAGCTAATTGAAAGCCTGTCCCTTGGGTGAATTCACATGACATTCCCGAGACTTGTGCTGATTACCTTAGACCTCTTAGACATCTTCGACCCTCCTTGGAGTCACATTTCATTTTCTGATGAAAAATGGAAGGAACAACGCGGACTTTGCTCACAATTCTCCAACCAACAATTGCATTGTGAACAAAAGGAACATTAACTACTACAAATTCCGCCATGACCATGATCTGGTTAGGTCGGGTACCTAGAGTTACTGGCAACGAGATGCCTCATTCATTTTGAACCAAGCAATCATTAAAGCCATACAATGTGGTCTTCATTTGTTTTCATTCAGCACTCAGATTGTTTTTTTTATTTTTTTTAACTAAGGTCATATTTGCAAGGGGAAAGGGGAGATACTCGACCCCGACCACCTTACAAGAGAATTTTATATATTGAAAACAAAAAAGGGAAATAAGGGTTGAGGATACAGGGGACAACAAGGGTCCAGGGGGGGCATCCTACTAAGGAAGGGAGGAGCCCAAAGAACGACAAGTGGGCAAGGCCCAATAAGCCTAATAGAGGAAAAAGGAAACAAGTCCAAGACATGGGGCAAGGTAACACTGTTCTAGAACGCAGAACGTGGTCGCTGGTGGCTGCAAGATTGGCCAGCTGTTGGGAGCGCCGGAGGGGAGAACGACAGGCGCACCACCTGGGATGGGCGGAGGGCCAGCAGTCCTCCCGTTGAGGGTGGCAGCAAGGGCAAGGACGCGAGAAGGAACAGAGGCAGGCACACGAGCTCCATCGCCCATGGACGCCTGAAAACCGCAGACGAGGCAGCTCCAGTCACAGACAGAGGCACGGGGGAGACACTGCCTGCAGGTGAAGCCCCTGCTGGCAGGACCGCAGGAACATGTAGCAGGACAGCAGGACCAGGTGGCATTAGCGTGTACGTCGAGGCAGCACCAACCGGAGGAGACGCCCAATGGTGGTGGCTGAACGCCACCTGCAGCAGGGTGGGCGAGGGAGACTGCACCGGCCGCAGACAGAGAGTGCGGCCACCAGCCACCTTCAACCCAGGTCCAGTAGGAAGGGCAGCGGCGGAGTGCGACGGGGCAACACCGCCAGCAGCAGGAGAGCCACGGCGAGGCCATCTACCGCGGAAGACACGGACGGAGCAGGCGGACGAAGGACAGCGCTGGGGGACGACGGCAGAACACCGGCAGAGGCTGAGAGGCGAGCATCACCGATGGCGGTGTGGGAATGAGCCGGGCCACGCACTGGAGAGGCAGCCTGCACCGGCGGTAGCCTGAGCGACTGGGGGACGAGCAGGCACCAAGGGGGAAGGCAAGGCAGCTCCAAGAACAGGGGCGCCGGAGGGAGCAGTAACCCGAATCGGCCGAAGGAGGACCCGGAGGTCCAGAGGAGGACGCATCGAAGTTGCCTGCACCAGCAATAGCAAAAATGATGGATGGGAGGGCGCCGTAGGCGGCAGGCTGGCAGGAGGACGACCCATGGTATCCCGCCAAAGGTTGCGTGTAGGGGGGAGCAAAGACGTGTCGAACCATGGAGGCGTTGGGCACGGCGGAGGAGAAGAAGGCTCCACCGGAGGGACCTCCAGAGGACGCCGGGGGGGGGGGGGGGGGGCAGGCAGAGGCCTAAGGCCATGCTCGGAAGCCCCAACACCGCTCGCAGCAGAAGGGGCAGCTGTCGTACGGCCAGAGCCAGGAGCGAGGGACGCAGCGGGGAGGACATCGGAGCCACCGGCGGCGGGCAACACCGGAGGCTAGGAGGAACCAGAGGAGGAAGGGGGAGGCGCGAGGCCTCCCCCCGCTCAACCCCAGGGACCTCACCAACAACTCCAGCCACTGCCGCAGGCGACGGACGAGCAACCAGAGCGGACAACGAGGAACGCAAGAACCAAGAAGGAGAGGGGGGCAGGAGCCCAGAGCCGCCGGGAGGGCACCAAAGAGAGGACCAAGCAGGAGCCCTGGCAGGGCTGCGAGGAACGAGCAGCAACCGAAGGGCATGAGGAGGAAGGAAGGCTAAGGCTAGAGAGGCACGGTCGTGAAAGTGAAGCCGAAGATGAAGGGCACATGCACGCTGTAACGACCCGAGAATCTGATCACCAGGAAGGCCCGATAACCTGAGACTCGCACCGCCACCCACGAGTCCGAAGACTCGGAAGGGTTAGAAGGATGGTGTGGAAACTACACAAGTATCACAAGTAATTGCAGAAATTAAACAGTTTATGATTAAGCAGGAAATGAAATAACATTTTACATGGTCCACAAAATAACAATAAAATAACAACAGTATTCCACAACTAGTACAGAGATAAGAAAAGAAAGTACAGCTACACGGGGCATACCCCGGCTCTGACCTCTGGCACTACCTCTGGGCACCCGCACCACGCTGCGCCCCAGACGCGCTCCCCTGGGACGGCGCCTCACCTGAAATACGGTGAAAACACGCAGGGAATGAGTATCGGAACAAGACTCAGTAGGGATCACTCGAACCCTACCTCGTAAAACAGAAAATCACTACGCTAGCGGTAGGAGAGTACCTCGGAAAGGAAAGCCATGTACTCTACAAAACAAAGGTTCTACGGCACGCAACCGGCACACGTGCCACGGTGAGACAACCAAAACTCAACGGTCGACCCGGTAAACCCGAAGGTCAAAGCCATGAAACTGACAGTCTGACACTCCGCACTCGACAAGAGTACCTCCCACTAGAAGAATAGTCGGTAGCGTCCTCTGACGACTTACACCGCACCGCAGGTGAACTGCCTGATGTGGTAGCGCCTACCCAAGGCACGAACACCGCACAAGTAACCACAAACAAGTGACTAGCTGGGGTCACGCCCATCGACGTAGGTCCACCCGCCCCCAACCACGTGTGCACACACAGACCGCGCGTCCCTGGTCTGGCCCTCTGACCAGTTTTCCCCTCAGTCGGACTCTAGCTACAAGACGTGGGGCCCGACGGCAACCGGTCCACGAATCGCCTCTAAGGGTAAGCCCGTACACCACTCCCTGGTGCGACCAGCACCGCGTATTGGTAGGTTACGACTAGTGGAGGGTCACAGAAGGAGTAGACTCTCAAGTCACGGAAAACGACGCCCGCATCCGACGACGCACGGGGACCACCCCACGCATCGGCCCCGTCGCACGGTGGCCACAGTCGGACTAAAAACGGGGTTGCAACCCTCTCGGGGCAACCAGGCGCCTGACGGTCCACCCCTGGACCGTCACAGGCACGTGACGGTCTAGGCGGGACCATCACAGGAAGCCTGATGGTCCTACGCAGGCCATCACACTCTCAGCGCAAAGCGAAGCGTAACGCACCTGCCCTGGCGCGTTACAGACTGTGATGCCCCCACGCAGGCGCGTCACGGGGTGTGACGGTCCGACGCCGGCCGTCACACCGCCTGGGGTTTCAGACGCTCAAAGGCGCCCTGACGCGCCCGCCCCAGGCCGTCACAAGGATGTGACGCGCCAGGTCTGGTGCGTCACATGCCTTGACCCCCAACGGTCAAAACAACGGTCATAAACCAACGGTCGGATGCCTCTGACGGCCCACCCCAGGCGCGTTACACCCCTGTAACGGTCTATCGGGGGCCGTCACACCCCCAGCCCCCAGCTGGTTAACAGGGGCTGTGACGCACCCTCCCAGGCGCGTCACACTGCTGTGGCGGTCTATCGGGGGACCGTCATAGCCCCTGACCCCCAAAGGCTGACAAAGGGCGTGTGACGCACCCTCCCAGGCGGGTCACACCGCGTGACGGTCCCTGGAAGGACCGTTACACACACCCGACGGTGAAACGGCGGGAAACGCCCAAAAACTCCGACCACGCCCCCATGCCTCCACCGGAGAGGGGGAAATCAAAGGGGAAGATCCCTGGGGACCCCTAGCATGATTCTAGGCCACCAAAACATGAAATCATGCATCAAATCCATAGATCGGGCGAGCTCTCCCCAAATCATGGAAAACCCCAAACCCGCTCAATCACGCCCCTCTCGGCCTCCCCTCGGCCTATAAATCGCAGAAAGAAACGGAGGGGAGCTAGGGAACGTCACACTACCTCAATGGAGCGGATGATCCGCCAGATCATCCACGAACGTAAGAAATCACTTTGGAAAACCTCGCCTCTTCATGCTTCCCACGCTCGCCGCACGCCCACGAGATCGCCTCGCCACCACCCACGTCTTCGCGCCATCGCCCCGCAGTCGTCTGCAGCCGGAAGGGAGCTCGCCGCGGTCAAACGGGAGGAAGAGAGGGAGAAAGGGGGGCCGCGGTGGGGAGAAACGGAGGAGGAAGAAGAAGAGGAAAGAGAAGGTGGGGAGGAGAGAGAAATAGGGGGGTTTTTATAGAAAATCCAGAAAATACCAACAAATAGAAAATTACGTTTCCAGAATCCTCGGAACGCACCGATCGCAATGGTACCACTCGTGCCCAGGTGAACGACCCAGTTCACCCGCAGCGAGGTTCCGAAGGAATTGCCGAAACACACACCGAAAATCGGAAAACACGCGTAGAAAAGTCACGGAACGCCTCCGGGCCTCTGAAACAACTCCGGATCGCGCCGATCCGAACACGAAAGATGTCCGAAACGAAATTTCGGACATAACGGAGCTGGACACTCCGAAAAACCAGATCCGGGACCCACGAAGAAGGATCCAAAAGGTCTGGGATATTACAGCCCTCCCCCCTTAAGGAATTTCGTCCTCGAAATTAAGAACAACCCAAGGGGAAAGAAGAGGAAGACTCACTCAAACAGGTATAGGAACTGCTGGCGTATCTCATCCTCACGCTCCCAAGAAGCCTCACCACCAGAGTGCCGCTGCCACACCATCTTTACCAAGGGGATGACCTTGTTCCGCAGGCGCTACTCTCGCCTATCCTCCACGCGGATCGAAAACTCTGGCAGAGAAAGATCTGGAGTCACCTCGGGCCAAACAGAAATCTCGAGCACATGAGAGTCATCGGGCATATACTTTCGCAACATCGAGACGTGGAACACGTCATGCACCGACGCCAACTCAGGGGGCAACTGCAACCGGTAAGCAACCTCACCGATGCGCTCCACAATCATAAAAGGACCAATATAGCGGGGACTCAGCTTCCCACGCCGTCCGAAACGCATCACCCCCTTCATCGGAGAAACTCTCAAGAACACATGATCGCCCACGGCGAACTCGAGGGGCTGCCTCCTACGGTCAGCATAGCTCTTCTGCCGACTCTGGGCCGCCAACATGTTCTGACAAACCACGTGCACCACATCCACACATTGCTGCACCAACTCGGGTCCCGTCATAACACGCTCACCCACCTCAAACCAATCGAGTGGAGTCCGGCAAGGACGCTCATACAATGCCTCATAAGGAGCCATGCCGATGCTCGAATGATAGCTGTTGTTATAGGCAAACTCCACCAACGGCAGGTGGTGAATCCAACTCCCCTGCCACTCCAGGCAGCAGGATCTCAGCATGTCCTCCAAAGTTTGGATGGCCCTCTCTGACTGACCATCAGAGTTTGAGGTATGTGTTTACGCAGAGAGACTTGAACCTCAGGCAAATGCGTTGGATGGAATTCATGAAGGATTATGACTTCACCTTATCTTATCAGCCGGGCAGGATGAATGTCGTCGCCGATGCCTTAAGTTGGAAGGTCGCGGCCAGTGCCTTGATGTTGAGGAAGTGGAGGCTCTGGGAATAAGTGCCCGAAGCGTCCTTCAGGCTCCAGATTCCCCAGGAGCCAGGGTTAGCAGTGCTTGCGAGTCTGACTGTCACTCCTGCTATCCGTCGACAGGTGACAGAGACTCAACATGCGGCCTTGAGTTGCCCCGGATTTTGGCGATGGCTGATGTGGAGCTCGGTGAGGACGGTGCTGCGAGGTTTCGTGGCATGCTGTACGTCCCAGCGGAGGAGCAGATTTGTCGTGCGGTGATGCGCGAGGCTCATGGGAGCAGGTACACCGTACACCCGAGTGCAACAAAGATGTATCGAAACTTGAGGAGACAGTTCTGGTGGCCTGGCATGAAGAGAGATGTTGCTGAGTTTGTGGCCAGGTGCCTAATCTGTCAGCAGGTGAAGGCGGAGCATCAGCGACCAGGAGGTACTCTCCAGCCCTTGGATGTTCCTGCGTGGAAGTGGGACCACGTGACCACGGATTTTGTGGTGGGGTTGCCGAGGACCCCGAGTGGGCAGGATAGTATTTGGTTGCTGGTGGATAGGCTGACGAAGGTGACTCGGTTGTTACCGGTCAAAGTCAGCTGGAGCGTGTCCAAATTGGCTCGTCTTTATGTGGAGCGGATCGTGCCGTTGCATGGGGTTCCCATTTCGATCGTGTCGGATCGGGATCTGCGCTTCACTTCTGGATTCTAGAGGAGTTTCCAGCGAGCTCTTGGCACAGAGTTGGCATTTAGCTCAGCGTATCATCCGCTGTAACGACCTGAGAATCCGATCACCGGGAAGGCCCGATAACCTGAGACTCGCACCGCCACCCACGAATCCGACGACTCGGAAGGGTTAGAAGGATGGTGTGGAAACTACACAAGTATCACAAGTAATTGCAGAAATTAAACAGTTTATGATTAAGCAGGAAATGAAATAACATTTTACATGGTACACAAAATAATAATAAAATAATAACAGTAGTCCATAACTAGTACAGAGACAAGAAAAGAAAGTACAGCTACACGGGGCATACCCCGGCTCTGACCTCTAGCACTACCTATGGGCACCCGCACCACGCTGCGCCCCAGACGCGCTCCCCTGGGGCGGCGCCTCACCTGAAACACGGTAAAAACACGCAGGGAATGAGTCTCGGAACAAGACTCAGTAGGGATCACTCGAACCCTACCTCGTAAAACGGGAAACTACTACGCTAGCAGTAGGAGAGTACCTCGGAAAGGAAAGCCCCGTACTCTACAAAACAAAGGTCCTACGGCACGCAACCGGCACACGTGCCACAGTGAGACAACCGAAACTCAACGGTCGACCCGGCAAACCCGAAGGTCAAAGCCACGAAACTAACAGTCTGACACTCCGCACTCGACAGGAGTACCTCCCACTAGAAGCACAGTCGGTAGCGTCCCCTGACAACTTACACTGCACCGCAGGTGAACTGTCTGATGTGGTAGCGCCTACCCAAGACACGAACACCGCACAAGTAACCACAAACAAGTGACTAGCTGGGGTCACGCCCGTCGACGTGGGTCCAACCGCCCCTAACCACGTGTGCACACACAGATCGCGCGTCCCTGGTCTGGCCCTCTGACCGATTTTTCCCTCAGCCAGACTCTGGCTGCAAGACGTGGGGCCTGACGGCAATCGGTCCACAAACCGCCTCTAAGGGTAATCCCGTACACCACTCCCTGGTGCGACCAGCACCGCGTACTGGTAGGCTACGACTAGTGGAGGGTCACTGAAGGAGTAGACTCTCAACTCACGGAAAACGACGCCCGCATCCGACGGCGCACGGGGACCACCCCATGCACCGGCCCCGTCGCACGGTGGCCACAGTCGGACTAAAAATGGGGATGCAACCCTCTCGGGGCAACCAGGCGCCTGACGGTCCACCCCTGGACCGTCACAGGCACGTGACGGTCTAGGCGGGACCGTCACAGGAAGCATGACGGTCCTACGCAGGCCGTCACACTCTCGGTGCAAAGCGAAACGTAACGCGCCTGCCCTGGCGCGTTATAGACTGTGACGCCCCCACGCAGGCGCATCACGGGGTGTGACGGTCCGACGCCGACCGTCACACCGCCTGGGGTTTCAGACGCTCAAAAGCGCCCTGACGCGCCCGCCCCGGGCCGTCACAAGGATGTGACGCGCCAGGTCTGGTGCGTCACATGCCTTGACCCCCAACGGTCAAAACAACGGTCATAAACCAACGGTCGAATGCCTCTGACGGCCCACCCCAGGCGCGTTACACGCCTGTAACGGTCTATCGGGGGCCGTCACACCCCCAGCCCCCAGCTGGTTAACAGGGCATGTGACGCACCCTCCCAGGCGCGTCACACGGCTGTGGCGGTCTATCGGGGGACCGTCACAGCCCCTGACCCCCAAAGGCTGACAAAGGGCGTGTGACGCACCCTCCCAGGCGCGTCACACCGCGTGACGGTCCCTGGAAGGACCGTTACACACACCCGACGGCGAAACGGCGGGAAACGCCCAAAAACTCCGACCACGCCCCCATGCCTCCACCGGAGAGGGGGAAATCAAAGGGGAAGACCCATGGGGACCCCTAGCATGATTCTAGGCCACCAAAACATGAAATCATGCATCAAATCCATAGATCAGGCGAGCTCTCCCCAAATCATGGAAAACCCCAAACCCGCTCAATCACGCCCCTCTCGGCCTCCCCTCGGCCTATAAATCGCGGAAAGAAACGGCGGGGAGCTAGGGAACGTCACCCTACCTCAATGGAGTGGATGCTCCACCGGATCCTCCACGAACGTAAGAAATTGCTTTGGAAAACCTCACCTCTTCACGCTTCCCACGCTCGCCGCACACCCACGAAATCGCCTCGCCACCACCCACGTCTTCGCGCCGTCGCCCCGCCGCCATCTGCAGCCGGAAGGGAGCTCGCCGCAGTCAAACGGGAGGAAGAGAGGGAGAAAGGGGGGCCACGGTGGGGAGAAACGGAGGAGGAAGAAGAAGAGGAAAGAGAAGGTGGGGAGGAGAGAGAAATATGGGGGTTTTTATAGAAAATCCAGAAAATCTGGAAAATACCAAAAAATAGATAATTACGTTTCCGGAATCCTCGGAACGCACCGATCGCAACGGTACCACTCGTGGCCAGGTGAACGACCCGGTTCACCCGCAACGAGGTTCCGAAGGAATTGCCGAAACACACACCAAAAATCGGAAAACACGCGTGGAAAAGCCGCGGAACGCCTCCGGGCCTCCGAAACAACTCCGGATCGTGCCGATCCGAACACGAAAGATGTCCGAAACAAAATTTCAGACACAATGGAGCTGGACCCTCTGATAAACCAGATCCGAGACCCACGAAGAAGGATCCGAAAGGTCTGGGATATTACACACGCCGTCGACGGAGGTTGCACCGGCAAAGGCGGATGACGGGAGGTCAGGAGACCAAGAGGGGGAACCTGGAGCTCCCCCCCACTCCGGCCATGGCCGGAGAGGGGGGACGTGAGCAGAAGGGGGGTCGTGCACGGGAGCGACTGAGGAGAGAGAAAACCAGCACTCAGATTAGTCATTTGTGCAAAATAATCATAAAAAAGCAGTTCAGGTGCACTTTCATTGTCAACTAAAATCTCATGTACATCACATCCATAAAAAATGGCATTATTTACAAGTGCATCATCATTGGGAAATTGACTCCTACAAGATCTGTCCGATAAGGAAATAACTTCGTATCTCCAACGTTGCTTCTCAGGTTAAATGATATTCACCTGCCAAGCATAGGCTTTTCTTTTCTCATTACTATCCTTATTACAACCCATTTGCTTGACAATTTCTTGGCGTTGACCTCCTCTTCAGGAGCATTGCCGGCTACTTACTTCCCTTCGTAGGGCCTTGGAATGTGTCCTTGGTAGATCTTGTCCCAGATCTCGAATCGAAGTTGTCAGCACTAATCTGTGGTATGGCCTTGGAATGTGTCCTCGGTAGATCATGTCCCAAATCTTGAATCGAAGCACTAATATGTGGTATGTTTGTGATATCTGTATAATTCACAGTTTTTGTTTCTTTTGCTAAAATTCTAACATTCTCCCTCACTGTCAAGATGGGCCGTGGACATTAATTAGGTGAAGGTGACAAGAGGAGTTGGGTCATTTGACCTGCTCTGATATCATGTTGAATCCACAAAATCACGATGTTGAGATACAAAGATCCAGAATCATAAGCACATGAACCACAACTCATTTAATCAATACGGGACTATTGCTCAGAGACTATGCTCAAATTCTAAGACGGGCTGACGATCAAAGTCTTTCCCTTTGACCTCTATGAGTATATGACTGGATGGAGCCGAGAATGAAAGGAGTTCTCAATCTTGTTCATCTCGACATTTGGGCCTCTTGTCATGCCAAGGTTGTCTGTTATCTTCGGGGTAATCTTTGGACCTTCTCTTTTTTTGTTATCGATGAAAATGGTACCACCATGATAGTCTCCTGCTGCACATACTTGTGAGCTCTTGCTAGTTCAGCGAGAGTTGTTGGGGACTTCAGAGCTAGAGAACCACTGAGACTAAGGTTCTAGATCCCCATTATCATGGCTTGGACTGCAGTGGAGACATTCAAACTATCTGGAGATCTTCAACCTGAAATTTACCAGCATATTCTTTTAAATTTTCTTTGGGCTTCTGCTTCATGGCTTAAAGATTGGCCAAGGTCTTCATGTGCTTTACATTACTGTAGAAGCGATCAACGAACAATTGTCCAAGCCAAGCAACATTAGTTATTGATCTTAGAGGTAGTGATTTGAACCAATGCATTGCCTATAGATCATGTTGATCGGAAGCCTTTGCACTTCAGTGCATTGAAAGCTTTGAGAATGGGCATTTGACTTTCAAATTGGTCCAATGTAGGATCACTTCTGTAGTGCCGTCACATCGGTGAATACTTGACATCTGGAACTTTGGCAGAAGAGTAGCAGACATAATCTCATTATAAAAGGGGGGGTTTTCAAGAAGCATCTTTACAATTGGCGGATCATTGTTCCTCTTCAAATTCTCTTCCAATTGTTTCATTTCCTTTCTTAGTTTAGTCGAGTCTTTTTTTTTTGTGACGAGGAATCTGATGAATCAGAAAATCCTGAGTCGCGCACCTCTCGAGGAGCTTAGCCAAATCCTTCTTGTATTGTAAGAGATAGGTCAGCTAGTCTGCAGTGAGGCTTCGAGCTTTTTCTTAGTCGAGGAGGTATGGGAAGAAGTTCTAAACTCAACTAGGAGCACAGGGGTCCCTCGCCATGCTTGCACATTCTCGGCCAACGAGTTGGTGGAATCCCTCTCTCCTTGTTCTTGTTGCTACGAGGTCTAATTTGTTTGAGACGTTGGCTGGTGGATCGTCATTTCTAGGCTTGGATTCGAGATCCAAGTCACTACTGTGGCTACCATTCCTTGAAGTTACTCAAATTTGAGTGCCATCGATTGAAATTGCATATCTGACTAGCGAGCAATCTCTCCAACCTGCTCCCGAATTGTGGGTGGAAGAGTATCTGAGATGGCTGTATCATCTCCTTCATGGGTGTTGCCCTTCTTGGTGGAACTGTGACTTTTCATCTGTTCCCACATATGCTGCCAAAAAATGTTATAGCATGAAGTGGACGAGAATTATAAAGGGGTCCAACCAGAGTGTTTGATTGGGTAGAGAGTGAGAACTCGGAGCCATGGAGTCCTCTTGAGTTAAATGAATGATGAACCAAGAAGACCGCCACTAAGTCTCATGTCCTTCACCTTCCTTTGATTCTTAGAGTGTAAGAGGGAAGTCAGATTGTTAGAGCCCCCTTGGAGCTCTCGGGGAGAGTAATTCTTCGATAGTCAAGTTAAGTGAGTCGAGAAAAGGAAAAAAAAGTGAAAAGGAAAACACGAAGAGTCAAAGGGAATTAGTTGACCTTAACTTTTGGGGTGCATGCATATTTATAGCATCGTTAATGTGTGGACGAAATAAATTTGATGGTTGTGATTGTCGGACGTGTCATCGTCAAGCTTCTTAATGGGCAGCCTTCTGGGTCCCACCCAAGAGACCCATCAAGAAGTAGGACTTACGAGGAGTCTACTCCAAAAGTGGATCCCACTTTAGGTTTTAGAATTGGAGTGAAAATATAAGTTTAGATATGACCGTATAATAGTTAGGGACGAAAGCTCTAGAACTTATTGGAAGTATTCAAGAAGAAAAATTTTAGATCGATAAAAAAATTACTAGAATTTTTTACATGTAAATGTGAATTGACAAAAAATATTATTCTTGGAAACGTATTAACAATCATATCATTAATTTTAACCACATGTTGCAAAAATGCCACCTTATTAGGCTTTGTCGACGGAGATGTGAATATTCAAAAATGATTCGAATATTCTCGTTACTTTGACATCGAGTGATGAAAATACATTTTCTTTGACCCTTAGTCTGTAATGTCCCGGATTTTTCGGATATTATTCGGGTCAAGATCCGTGGGTTTCGGATCACTTTTGTGGGTCACAGGTTGAGTTTTGTGGTTTACGTTTGTTTTTGTCTGTCGAATCTTCGAAATCCCGTGTAGGGCGAACCATTGTGTTCTCCAGCTCCGAGACGTTACCAGCACGTTATGCGTTTTTTGAGGATCGTGTGCGTATTTTTTCCTATTTTTTATATTTTCTAGAAATTTCAGATTTTTTATTTAAACAAACCCCTTTTTCTCTCTCTCCCCATCTCTCATTTCTCTCTCTTTCCCTATCTCTTCTCTCTCACGTTCTCTCCTCTCCCCCTCTCTTCTCTCTAAGCGGTTGGAGATGGACGAGGGTAAGGTGGCGATGCTCGTGGGGCGAGGATCGAGGCGTGATGGTGCAAGGAAGCTCGGGTGCGCGTTCGTGAACCGGCGGGAGTTTCGTAGATGTTTTCACGTAGATCGGTGTCCTCGGCACGCGAAATCTTCGGTGGAGATAGGGGGATGGATCTTTGGCCCTTGTACTTCCTTTCCTCGCGTTTTATAGGCCGAGGCAAGGTCGAGAGTGGGTTTATTTCACGCCGGGGTTAAAATCGCGTGTTTGGGGTGAGCGGCGGTTTTCGGTCGATTCGAGGCCCGATCGTGGTTTTGATTTGGTTTTCCGACAGTAGGAATGTCCGGGGATGAATTTGCCTTGTTTTCCCCTTCGCTGGGAGGCGAATGGGGCATGGAATCAAGCTCACGGTGGAGCTCGATCCGTATGTCGGAAGACGCAGGAGGCGGCCACCCTTGTGGCCGTCTGCGCCCTAGTCTGGGCGGCCAAGACCCTGGCCGCCTAGTGACCTGGGCGGCCACTGGTCTGGCCGCCCAGGGGTGTTGGGCGGCCATGACCCTGGCCGCCCTCACCCAGCATGGCCAAGGTCTGGGCGACCAAAGATGTGTCCGCCCAGGCAATGGGGTGCCCAAGTCTCTGGGCGGCCAAGTGTTTGGCCGCCCAGCCCAGTCTGCCCCCGAGCCGCCGTGTTCCGCATTTTCATGCCCCGAGGTGTCCGTATGCGATACGGATTCGCGGAAGGGGTGTCCGAATGATTCTTCATGATCGGGAGGTATCGTGTTACCTCGATTAGTGTCCCCGTGAGTTTTGAGGGTCTGGGCGACCCCGTGTGTTCTCGGGCTTCTGTGCTTTCGCTAGATAGAGTCTCCGTGTATCGGTATGAGTGCGGAGAGCTGCTTCCACACCTCGTGTGTTTCTCCGGAAAGTGATTTCTGTGTGGGCCGTGTGTTTGGCTTGGACTGCGAGTCTAGCCACCTAGCCTGGGGCTGGAGGTCTCCTGAGTTCCCTTTATAAGGGAACGGTCTCGGCAGTTGTGAAATGTCTGGTGAGTTATCGTATCGAGGTTTTTGACCCTAGGGTTAGGGCAGATTGACGGCGTGGAGCTGTCCTTGTACGACGATCTTGACCCAAGTCGTGTGACTCAAGGACTGTTGGGGTAGTAGGTTTAGTGGACCATCTGTAGACACGCCATTCCTGACGTCTCCCGAGAAAGTCTCATATTACTATACAACGCCCCGCAACGGCTTGCGCATTTTGAATCGCTCGAGTGCTTCCTTTTCTTGAATCTTCTTCCGCCCTTTTCGGCATCTGGAATCGTCTCGTCACGGCATTCGGACGGCATCAACACCAGTCAGACACATCAGGAGGTTCCGGAACCAAGAAGGGTGTCTGCCGGGCGGCCGCCAACGCTTGAACTGAGGACCCGGGTGGGTCTTAATGGGGGCGTCCAGGCCCCTGGACGCCCCCATTCTTTTAATTTTATTTTTCAAAATCTAAAACACAAATAAAAAATAATATATTAATGGAGGCGTCCAGGCCCCTGGACGCCTCCATAAAAACAAATATAAAATATATATATATATATATGCCAGTTGGCATAAAAAGACAAAACAAAATAAAAATTATACATTAATGGAGGCGTCCAAGCCCCTGGACGCCTCCATAAAAACAAGCATAAAAAATATATAATGCCAGCTTTGGCATAAAAAGATAAAATAAATAAATAATAATATATTAATGGAGGCGTCCAGGCCCCTGGACGCCTCCATCAACTCCCTCACGGGCGCCGCCCACCGAACGATGGTTTGTCGTGTGTGAAAAAAGCCCAATTATGGAGACGTCCAGCCCGCTGGACGCGCCCATTTCAAAATCGCGAGGCGCCACTCACAAAACCACGCGTTGTGTCAAACCGCGTGCGGTCGTCGGTGGTGTTCGGCGGACCTGTTAGGGGCATCCGGGGCCCTGGACGCCTCCACAAAAATATTCTGAAAAAATTAATAAAAATAGAATAAAATATTAGTTCGGCCCTGATGGAGGTGTCCAGGGTCCTGGACGCCTCCACCCTCCGGAGCCCTATAAATAGAGGCCCACCCCCTCAGTTCTGGAAGAGCTTCGAAGAGATCCGATAGGCTGCCGGAGCCCAGAGGCTACCGGAGTCATTTTCTAACCCGTGGGGTCTTTTGTAGGTGGAGGTTCTGCCGGCTTCTCGGGTGCCCACGCTCGCAAGAGGAAGGTCATCTTCATCCACCGCGCTTCCACGCCATCCCTACGCTGCCGGAGCTCCACCGGATTTCACCATCGGCACATCCAATAAGCCAATCCTTTCCTTTTCTTCTTAGTTCTTTTGCATTCATCGTCTCGCATCATCTATCCCCCTTCATAAGGGCGCCTCTTCTTATATACTTCTTGCATCCATCATCTCATTTTCCTCCTACTCGAGTCCGAGAGGGGTTTAAAAGACAACACCAACCAGGTGTGTGTCTTGCCATCATTTCGTTATTTTTATCGCAAGGATTTGAATACTACACCTTCATCTTTCTAATCCACTCGTTACTTGTTTATCGTTGTTTTGCAAGGGTACCCAAGGAAAGCCCTCTCCGTCGGCCGGCCGAAGGGGGAGGAAGAAGCAACCCGCCATCTCCCGCTCTTGAGGTAGGCGCGATCACTTTCTTTATTTTGGGGTCTTTCGGCCCCTGGCGATCACATCTTGTTCTCGAGGCCGCGGCGAGTCACTTCCCCAATGGCCGTTTAAATTCCCGTTCTTATACTTTCTTTATATTCTGTTGTATTCTGCTCATATTCTTGAGGCCGCGGCGAGTCACTTCCCCAATGGCCGTTTAAATTCCCGCTCTTTATATTCTCCTTATATTCTGTTATATTCTTATCTGCTCATATTCTCGAGACCGCGGCGAGTCACTTCCCCAATGGCCGTTTCAATTCTTGCTATTTAATTTCTGCACCATTCCCGTCCCCCCCGAGGTCGCGGCGAGTCACTTCCCGCTATGGCCGTTTAACCCCCATATCTTGCTATATTAAATTTGTCCCGCTCGCCCCGTCGGAGCAATCTCCCGTGGTGGCCCCTTCTCTTTTCTCTTATTTCTGTGTTGCAGCAAACAAAGAGAAGGAGCCCGCGCGCTCCGCGTCCTCTTCGCACCCCGAACTGCGTGACGTCGCTCACAGATTGGCGATCACGGTGGGACCTCTATTGCTTCCTTTTGGCTACCCTTACAAGTTCGGCACCATCCGTGCCTCTCCACCTTGGCGCCCGCGCGCGCCCCCGTTGTGCTCACGGCAGCACCGTCAGTTTTGATTGGTTGTTTGTTTATTATATGTCTGTTATTTCTGTTGTTTTCCCACTCCATATCTCTGTCAGCATTTCATTGCATGCATCCATCCCTCTTTTCTATCCTTTTTTCATTTTTTGAGGATCACCCTTTCCCGGTGAAGGAAGGACTCTCCGTTTGAGAATTCCTCTCAACGGACTAGAATCTCCTCCACTGGGATCTCCGTAAGTCCCCGACATCGAAGAATCTCCTCTTCGTTCACTGGGCTGGTTGTACCATTGAAGTTCCCCGAAGTTAGTCATTTCATTCGTGGTGAGACGAGAGACCCTAGCTGACACGGCGGTGAAACAAAAATAAACTAGGGTCCCTATTTTGTGTGAACTTCGGATCTCGCTAAAAGCATAAAAAAATCATCAAAATCAAAACACAAAAAAAGGCGTAAAGGCATCAACTTGTTTGATAATCTCTGCTACCTGCTTGCTAGTGTATGTTTTTACATTCTGGGAAAACTGTGAGCATGGCTCACGAGTCTTTTGAGGAGAACCACCCTAGTCGTGGTTTGTCAGCCGACCCGCGAGTCTATGCTATGGACTCGGGCCCTTCTCATGAGCACTCGTATGAGGTGCAGGTTATTGCCGGGGACACATCCCCACCGCAGGATATCTCTTCCTTACTGGGCGTCCTCGCCAACACGGAGCTTACCTCTGAACAGCTCCGGGCCTTCCAGGCCATTCTAAAAGGAAAATCTATTTCCCCCACGCCCCAGGAATCAACTCCGGCCATCCCACCCCTCCAAGAGTCCGTGCAGGACATTCCATCTCCTTCATTGGCGCAAGCCATCCAGTCTCCCTCGCTTCAAGGACAAGCGAGCCAACAACCACCCTCATTACAGTTCCCGTCACAATCTCAAACTCCCATTGTTCCCTACACACCGCTTCAGCCAGGGCCAACTGTCGGCGGTCCGACAGCTCCCTCTCATTCCGGGTTCCCCCCTCAAGTCTCCAGGAGACAGTTTCTCCCCCAGTGGCAAGTGCCACCTTCACCTCCAGAGGAGCTTGCCCAATCGCTCCTCAATAGGTTCAATCGCATGGACGAGCAGTTTCAAAATCTGAGAAGGATGGTGGACGTGAAAGCCACCCCGGAGGTTGCTTTGCCAATCCTTCCCGTCATTCATCTTCCTCCCTCCGAAATGCCCACGTACCGCAGATACAATGGTACCGGAAACCCCTTCATTCACCTCAAGGATTTCATGTATGAATCCTCCTATTGGCAAAACGATCAGAGGTCCCTGGCATACCTCTTTCGGAGATCATTGGATGGTCCCGCGCTCGAGTGGTTCTATTCCTTGGAGCCCCGCGAGGCCAAGAATTTTGAAATAGTCCAGAGAAGGTTCTTGCAGAAATATAGGGATAGGGTCGGTCCCTCACTCTCCATTACCGACCTAGTGGCCGAAAAGATGAAGCCCGATGAGGATTTTGTCCGCTATGCTGATAGATGGAGGTCTCTGGCGGAAAGAATAAGGGACACCCTCTCTGAGCCCGAACAAGTGAAGATGATTGTGTCTAATGCAACCCCACAGTTCAGACACGTCCTGGCCATGAATAAACTTACTACAATGGAGGAACTCTATGAAAGGGCCCGATACATCCAAACCCAGTTAGAAGACTCCCCTATTATGAACATGTTTGAGTCGCCAAAGCCCAAAGTAGTCAGAAAGACAGGCGCTGGTGTCCCGGGCGGAGCCACAGAAGGGGTCGTGACAAATGAGCAAGTGGGTGCGGTCAACAATGTCAACTATGCGGTCAACCCAAGGCCTCCACAAATGCCCCGACTTCCCCTCCAACCAGGTCATTTCCCTCTTCGTCCTCCACCCCAAAATAATCCACCCCAGGATAATATGCCTCCATTACGTCAACCCCAGCAACAACAACCACAACCTCAGCAACAACAACCACCGCTTCAGTACAACCAAGTTCCACCCCCGGGGAACTATGGTCCCCAACAGCAACAAAGGAGGCCGCTCGGTCCCAAGAGAGCCTACTATCCACCATTGCCAGAAACCTTAGCAGACATTTTTAATGCCCTCATGGCGTCAAACCAACTCGCCCTACCCAGAGAAAGGCCCATGTGGCCCCCAAATGTTAATACCTCTAAATACTGCGTTTACCACAGGCAGCCAGGACACACAGTAGATTACTGCTTACATTTCAAAGATTACATCCACGATATGAATGATTAACATCAAATAGATTGGGATGAAATGAGACGATACGTCACCGCTCTTAAGGCTAGGAGACCTCCTCATAGGCCACAGCAGCAGTTACAACAACAGCAGCAGTTACAACAGCAGCAGCAACAACAACCACAACAACAACAACAGCCTCAGCAGGCCCCACAACAACAGCCCGACATGGGCATAATCCAAAATCTATTACCGGAGCACCAACAGCCCAATCATCAGGTTAACCCCATCTCCTCCTTCCCGGAAGTCGGGAGAGAGCAGGTGTGGCACCAGGAAAGTACCTCTATTCTTTCTTCCTCCAACCCCATCGTCATGCAACCCCCTCGCCTTGCCCGGGTAGCACATCTCTCTCATCAACCCGCGTCGGTATCACCTTCACCATTTCCACTACCATTACGCCCTCTCATCCGTACCCCGATCTCCTACCAACCGACACTCTCCACTACGCCTTCACACCCTCTCATCTTCTCCCACTCCCCCACTTTACCATCCACATCTACCACATTTACCCCTACACCTTCTAAACCCCTTATCATCCGTCAACCATACATCACCCCGTCTTTCTCCACTGTATCACCACTAATGCCTTCAAAACCACTCATTACCCATCACCCACCTCAAAATCATTGCCCGCTTCAAGCCCTACCCACTTCTACTTCGTCTCCACCTCCACCTTCCAGACCCCTTATCCTTCATAATCCGCGCAATATCCCCTCTACCTCCACCATGCCTCCACCTAACAAACCCCTCATCAGAATCCCTGCTCCCGTCATCACCCCTGCTTCATCAACCATTCCTCCACCACTACCCCTCAAACCTCTGTTAAAACCCACTGCTACCCCCACAGAGGTACAAAAGCCGCAGGCAATGGTGCTCCGGAGTGGAAAGATTTTCCACAGGGTTTTCCCCCACAACAGTCAGAATCTTGAGCAATCTCAGCCAGAGAAGGATGATGGAGAACAACCAGAAATAGCTATCCCTGGAACACAGTATGATCTATTAAAACATTTGGACAAGACGCCTGCTCGGATCTCCATCCTGGAGCTTCTTCAAAGATCCACATCCCACCAGGCAGCCTTAATGGAGTACCTTCAAAGAGTCATGGTTAATGAAGACCTCCCCGTGGAGAAGATTTCGACCGTCCTAACCCCAACGGACACACAACCGGTCATCATGTTCCACAACTACGAGCTCGCTCCCAAGGAAGCTCGGAAATATGCACTGTGCATTTCAATAAAATTTAATGGGGTATCCATAAACCCGTGTCTTGTGGACACGGGTGCGTCCATAAATGTGATCTCCATGAGCACTCTTCAGTTGTGTGGGATCGACGAGGAACAAATAAGACCTTCCTCGATCACGGTCACGGCCTATGACAATAGCAAAAGGCCGCCGCAGGGGATGATTATTCTGAAGGCAGAACTAGGCCCCATGTCAATTCCCACAGAATTCCATGTCCTCGACATGGACCCCACATTCAAGGCTATACTGGGTCGCACTTACATCGAAGCCATGGACGCTGTGCCTTCCACCAACCATCAGTGCATGAAGTTTCCTCACAATGGGAGAATTATTAAAGTGGTCAGTACACCTGTCCTTCACACAGTGGATGCTATCAACACCTCTCTGCACTCTATTTGGCCATCTCATCGGCCCATATTGTCATTGTTGGACGTGCGTGATCTATCTCACGTTCCACTAGCACCAAAGGAGCCGGTCAGGACAACCGTAACATCATGTCTCCCTTTTCACTCCAAAGGTTGGGAGATTATGAGGAACATCGGCTATCAACAGGGTAAAGGTCTGGGCACACAATTACAGGGTATGCTCAAACCGCCAAAGGAAATTAGGCCGAACCGTAGGTTTGGCCTAGGCTTCAAAGGACCGTTCAGGGCGGATTGGAAGCCCCTCACATGGACTCTATCAAACCACTTCAACAGAGGGCCAGTTGTTCAGATGGGAGATTACCCACGAGAAGCATATGGGGGATCACATGCTGTATATTTGGCTGAAAATATACGAGGATCACCAAAAGAGGCAAGATCAAAGATCCAGAATGCGAGTGGAACAAATGGTTCGACATACGGGACATTTCCGTTGCACTGGAAAGGATGTTCTCGTCTCCGCAGCCTGAAGGACCACCATTGATCTCCGGAATACCAGAGAATATTACCACTCTTGCCAAGGTTCCAAACTATCCTCGTCCTCGCCAGAAGGACTCTGTCATCAACGGATCTTCATCCGTCCTCAACATTGCCATCGACGGCTCATTAGCCGCCATCTTCTCCATCCACTCGTCTCAGCCTTTGCTGATATCTTCTTCCTGGGTCAGACAATTGTCTGATGATCTTCCCAGATCCCCTTCTCTGTTTACATACCTACGCGGGCTTTTCAACCCGCGCCAGGTCTTCAACCATGATCTGCTCTATGAGCCTCACAATCCTCTAGCCATAACCACTTTTCTCTCTCCTCCAATCTCTTTTCACTGCTTTGTCATTAAAAATGAAAATAAAAAAAAACGTCAATTTTCAAACTCCCCAACAACACATCTTCGTTGAGGAAACCTCCTACATCTCCCATGGGCGCGTACCGCCTTGCGGACCACCCGTCCAAGGTCCGATGAGCGACCTTTTCTACCCCTCCTCTGAGGGGTCTTCTCCTGTACATTCTACACCATCCTCTTCGTCTTCCTCTTCTTCTGTAAATATTGTCAGTCAATCTAGGAATGATAGGCCAAGGGTAGTACCTAGGAAGAAATCCAAGGGTAGGCAGATCCCTCGTCGATTCCTTCTGGATTTAGCCGCCAGGTGTCAAGCCCTCCTTGCCATCCCCCAGTTGCTAGAAAATCCCATCCGGCTACCGGAAATAGAATGTGAGGGCGACTGTGCATTTGATGAAGGGTATGGAGTCTACGAGATCACGGATGAAGAATGCCCCACTGAAGATGAGGGTGAAGAATATGAGGATGCGGCGGGCGCATACGCTAGTGGAATGAGGAGATTCAACGAGCCGTCAACCGCCGTAGAAGAATCCACCAAAGAAGTCAACTTGGGAACTGAGGAAGACCCTAGGATCATCCTCATAAGTGACAACCTATCACCCTCTGAAGAAGAGACATTGATTGAGGTTCTCAAGGAATATAAGGACACGTTCGCATGGAGCTACGAGGATATGTCGGGTCTGGATTCAACCTTGGTCGAACACCGTTTAACCCTAAAACCAAGGTCCGTCTCGGTAAAACAAAAGTTAAGGCGTTTCCACCCTCAAATGGCTTTAAAATGAAAGAAGAGGTTGATAATCTCCACAAAGTCAGGTTCATTAGAGTCGTTCTTTATCCTCAATGGGTGGCGAACATTATCCCGGTCATGAAGAAAGATGGGAAAGTCAGGATTTGTATCGACTTCCGGGACCTTAACCGCGCGTGTCCAAAAGACGATTTTCCCTTACCTCACATTGATATGTTGATTGATAACACGGCAGGCTACGAAACCCTCTCATTCATGGATGGATTTTCAGGATACAATCAAATTCGTTTGGCAGAAGAGGATCAGGAAAAGACGTCATTCACTACCCACTTGATTGCTCAAATGAATCCTATCAAATTCCTTCTGGAGAAAGCCGTCCTTACGGATAGGCTAGCACGCTGGCAAAGTTTTCTCTCTCAGTTCGACATCACCTACATCCAGCAAAAGGCGATTAAAGGCTATGCCATAGCTGAGCATCTCGCTCATCATCCTCTTCCCAAATTCGATCCCGTCCAATCAGAGTTTCCAGATGAGGAACTAATATCCGTCAACCAATCAGATGAGCCAACGTGGACGCTATATTTTGATGGAGCTCTGAATTCTCAAGGGAGAGGAATCGGCGTCGCCCTCCTGTCGCCTGAAGGCCTCACATTCCCATTGGCATACCAACTCAAATTTCCAGTCACCAACAATATAGCCGAATATGAAGCTCTTCTAGCTGGCCTAGAACTCGCTCATTCTTTTCGTATCACTGAGTTACGAGTCGTAGGTGATAGTCAACTCATCCTTCGCCAGGTGCTCACTAAATATTGCACTCGCGATCCCAAACTCAAGCCATACCAAGAACTCACTGCTACCTTTGCCAAACTGTTCACAAAACTGATCTTTGTTCATGTCCCTCGTCATCAAAACATTCTCGCCGATGCCCTCGCCTCGTTGGCATCATCCATAAGGTTCCCTCTAGGAAGATGGTTTAAGTCCATTTCCATCTACAAACTTCACGCCCCTGCAATCGACGATGCTTCCTACGTAAACATCAAAGACAGGATAGCAAGAAAGATCCTGCAGGAAGATATCCTTGAGAAGAGGGAGATCATGTTGGCAGAGGCCAAAGAAGAACTGGCTGATGAAGAGAAACCATGGTTCTATGAAATTGTCAAATACTGCCAAGATCAGTCTTATCCTGAAGGGGCCACCACAGAGGACAAGAAAGCCATAAGAAGGGTGGCTCAGAAATATACATTGGTTGGAGGTATACTCTATAGGAGGAGCCTTACTGGTATTCTGTTAAGATGTATTGGTGACGATGAGGTTTGGAAATGTGTAGAGGAGACGCACTCAGGTGCGTGCGGTGGCCACGTGAATAGTCAGATGCTCGCCAAAAAGATCATTCGACAAGGCTTTTACTGGCCCACTATGGAAGAAGATTGTGCTGTCTATGTCCGTAGGTGTGTCAAGTGTCAACTTCACGCCGATAAAATCCATTCACCATCTTCCTCACTTCATCCAATATCCTCCCCGTGGCCTTTCTCCATGTGGGCATTCGACATCATTGGTCCCCTAGGTGATCCCAATTCCCTCACCAAGCAGAAATCTTTCATCCTTACTGCGACAGAATACTTCACCAAATGGGCCGAAGCTGAAGCTTACGCGGAAATCAAGGCGTCAACAGTCTGCAAGTTCATCATGAAAAACATCCTCGCCAGATTCGGCGTCCCAAGCACAATCGTCACCGACAATGGGCCACAGTTTATTTCTCAGGACCTACAGGACCTCTGCAAAAGGTACGCAATTGCATTGCATCATTCATCGTCTTATTACCCACAAGGTAACGGCCAAGCGGAGGCCACCAATAAAACATTGCTCAAAATCATCAAAAAAACCTGCGAGTCTAGTAAGTTTTCAGACTGGCCAGAAAAACTTATCGAAGCCCTATGGGCCTATCGCACTTCAATCCGTACCCCCACCGGGCAGACTCCATTTGCCCTTACTTATGGTATGGAAGCGGTAGTCCCGTATGAGACTCTGATCCCTTCTCTCAGGGTACAATTGGACGATGAATTTCCCCTCGACGATCGTCGTAATTCACTCCTCGCCCAGTTGGAACTCTTGGATGAGAAGCGGCTGGCCGCTGCCGAACACGCGCGTGTGTATCAAAATAGACTCACTCGCTTTTACCAAAAGAAAGTCGTTGAGAGAAAATTCAAAGTCGGTGAGATGGTCGTAAAAAGAATTTTTGTCAAACCTGGAGGGCCGCGTTCTAAGCTCCAACCCAATTGGGAAAGACCATTTGTAATTCAAGCCGTGTACCCTGGCAACGCCTACAAGCTAGTCAACGCCGAAGGGACCGAGTTATCCCACCCTTGGAATGGGCTTTATCTTAAGAAATACTACCCTTAGTACAAAACAAAAAAAATGATGAAAAGAAAAAAACATCAAAAATAAAGAAATATTGAAAACCACTAAAAATATGGAAAATTCAAAATGCCGATGCCTGGCAGTCACCATATAGTTAAGTCCCTACATTTAACTTTCATGTTAGGATAGGACCCATCAAGGCTTGGTAGGCACCGGGTCTTGGTTTGCCAGAACCGTGGAGATCCCTGTCCGGCCACGTCGGCCTATGCTCGCTCGAAGGAAGCTAACATGTGCTCACTTATGTATTTTATTCAAAAAAAGTCGGTAGCATCACCTACGGTGGAGCGTCACCCAGAAGATCTCCGGAAGCTGTAATCTTTATTCTTTTCTCTTCGACCAAATGAGACAGTCGGCGCCCTTAAAACGTTGAGCATGAGAAACCGAAACTCAAACCCCAAAGGCAAGAGTAGGATCCATTTCCTCGAGCATCGATCAGAGCACGAGAAGAGGGCAGTGTCCCCGCAGGCATACGAAAAGGGAGCCCACAAACGTCAAACGACTATATCTCCCTCACAAAAAGAAATACAAAGTCAAAATCAAGAGAAAAGCCTGGTCGTGACCGTGCCTATTGCAATAAACGGAACCCCTCAAAGCAAAAGTCTGAATCCACAAATGGAGCCGTGGAATGTAAATGCTCAAGATTTGGTCCGAAGTTATCCGAAAGGAAAGAGTTAATGGGCCCTTATTCGCTCGCCGGGTTAACGGTTTTGTCGGTCCTCTCAGGAGATTTATCCCCTACACTCTTCCTTCTCCCTCTAAAGATGAAGGTTCGATGGAGTTTCTGAAAGGTGAAAACTGCCCAGGGTCTATGACCTTATTTTAATATACACATTTGGTTGCCTACTTTGAAAAGCAAAAGCTATCGCTGCAAAGGAGTCTCCGTGTTTCTGGCTGGTCAAGACCCCTGTTTACCACCTTGATGTCTTCTTGTTTAACCTCGGGCTTAGGCCAATGCAAGCGTGTCACCTATGGGTGCGACGGCGTCTGATTCCGGGTCAGCGTCGCGCGGTTGGTCGTTAGGGTTCCAGGGTGGTCCATCATATACCATCTAGAGTTGTGAGGAAACAGACCCGGGTCGGGCAAATCATTTACCTCGAACACCTTTTGGGTGAATCCCTGTGGTCGGAAGCGACTGGGAGCCTAAGCATGGCATGACGGTATTGTCATCAGGGTAAGTCTTAGCCGGCAGAATCATCATTCGAGGGGTCTAGAGGCCCAAATCAACCTAGATGTGCACTTAGGATACCTGGGAGGTTAGTAAGAAGCACATGTCTCACGTAGGTTAGGTGCCATTTGGGTGCTTGCCAGGCGTTAGCAACAAAAAAATTGAAATGATAAAAATAACAAAAAAAATGGAAAAGAGAAAATGTACATATTTGCAAACAAAAAATCTTTTTTATGATAAAACAAAAAAATGCCAAATATAAAAAGAAAATAAATCAATTTTGCATGATTGCATTTGCGTGCAGCATCTCGTTTTAATACCGCTTGCATTCGTGTGCTTACCTGTCGCATTTATCATCACCGCATCTTTCCCTTGCCTTCGTTAAATAAAGGCTTGGCCCCTTGACGAGTTATCAAGGACAGTCACAGTGACCATTTACTTATTGAGCAAGGGGCCAAGTCAGAACAGAAATTCTGATTTGTTTGTTTCAGTGATGTGTGCAGGGATTCAGGCAACAGAAGCAAAGGTGAAAACCAAACAAACCAAACCTTGTATTTTATTCCAAAAACCAAAAAAATTACATCAAGTTCCGCCCTCTCTCTCCGCATTACTCGTCCCACTACTCTCCGGGAAAAACGCTCTCAAAGGTGCTACCCAACTATGAAAAGCGGTACTCCTACCGCTCTGTACTCCACTTCCTATTCCCACATCCCGGTGTTGATCTACGGAAGCAGCAGAGAAGCTACCAACACGAAAGCCACGCTCTCGTGCTCTTCGGTAGCGCTCCTCACCATCTCTCAGCCACTGTTCAGCAAGACCAAGGCTGATTCGGAGTTCGAATAGTTGGGCCTCCATGGCCCTTCGTTCCTCCCTTTCAGTCAATCTGTTGGCTCTTTCTCTCTCTGCGTCTCTTTCTTTCTCTGCACGTTCTCTCTCGCGGTCTTCCCTCTCCAACTGGAGAGTGATCCTCAGTTCCACAGCATCCCTAGAGGAGTCGTCATCAGGATGACGCCGCAGTTCCCTCTCCAGTTCTGCTATCCTAGCCTCCTTCTGCGTAGCTTGGCCAAGCGCTTCTTCCGTCTCCTTTTCCTGCCGAGTGTACCATCTCAGATACACGATAAGGCATAAACAAAGAGAACTCAACACTGAGACTCTTGCCTGTATAGAGAGCATCCCTTCTGCCTCCGCAGCACGCTGCTTGGCGTGAGCAAGTTGCTCATGAAGTAAGTCAAGTTCTGAGGTGGGAATCGACAAGCTGAAAGAGGCACCACCTACTCCCATCGCTGGGGAAGCCGCGCCAATCTGGGCATGCTACGACCGCGTGAATTAGCAGCCAACATCTGAAATCTGGAGTTTTAATTAGGAACATACTGTACACCTACCAAGGCGCCCGTAGCTCCGCGGGCATTACCCAACTGTTGTTCCATCTCTGCCAAGCGAGTTCGTAAATTCGCTATCATGGCATCCCGGACATCCTGCAGCCTTACGAGTCAGCATTTTCACCAGAAAACCAAGAAAGGGAGAAAGAAGAAAAGAGAAAAGGGGAAACCTACCTCCACAAGTCCCCGGGGTTGGAGCCGCTCTGCGTACTTTATCTTATATAGACGCAAGTAGTCCTCGCGATCCCGTGCCTGTGATTCTACAATCATGCCACCCCGTTGCCAGTCTTCATACTGTTCAGGGAACCGCGCGCGCCAGTCAATGCAGGTCGCCGGTCCCCGCGTCTTTCTCCCAACGCGAGGTGACGCAGCTGAATCCACCCATTCTTGAGCCAGTCCCAAAGTCCTTATAACCAATCGTAGCCAAAGCGGCTCGATTTCATTCAGGCAGTGCATCCACAATTCCCGTCTGAACCGGGCACGACTTGCTAGAACCCACGGCTGGTCGGCATCGACCATGTCTGAGTAGGGTCTCCAGTTTACCATCGCTGCAGGAAACTCCTGTAGCTCCCGCCTTAGCACTATCAGTTGGTAGGCTAGGGGTGCCGCACTCATGATGGGTTCCCACCGCCTGGCTAGCGGCACCATCGCGGGTCGCCAATGTCGAGCTCTCCCCATCGGGAGGTAATAATAGCTCCACAGCTGCTCGGCGCAGGTCATCAGTACCTTGCAAAAACATAAAAAATAATACAAAACAAGTAAAATCAAAAATACCTAGATGAATGGTGTGAAACCACTCACAGTCATCTCACGGTCCGCTTCTTGGAACAGACCTGCAAACAAGTGCGCCAGCATGGCAGCTCCCCAGGCATAGTACCCTACTCTTTCAAGGTCTGACAGCAGCTCCAGGAAGCGACATTGGATACCATCCCCTTTCGAGCTCAGTACCAATCTCTCCAAAAGAAAGAGGAGAAATCTCCTCAAATCTATGTTGCATCTTTCCCAGTTGCCGAAATCTGTGCAGTACACGGCACGGCATCCTATTTCCACTCTTTCCATAAACTCTTCTAAGGATTCGTCGTCCCGCCGACGAGTGTCGGTGAGCCCTAATGCATCCATGAGGGACGCCCTAGCTACCGACCTGTTTTTCCGACCATCTAGGTCTAAACCCAGTAACTTCTGGGCACCTTCTCGGTAGTCCGCGTAAGTGACTCCGGTCACTGCCTCGCCATCCACCTTGAGACTCGTAATTCGGACCACATCTTCCAGGCTGGGCATCATGTGCCCCCAGGGCATCAGGAATGCCCGACTCACTAGGTCCCATCTCTCACACAAGGCTTGGATCATGACCAGATCGAGCTGGATCGGCTCGATCCGAAGAAAGGTGCCAAAACCCATCACGTCTAGACTGGCCTTCTGAAAATCTGGGAGACCTCGGTATGCTGCCACTACCAACTCCCATGAGATCTGTGATTTCATCACACACTACGCATGCAGGGAATGGAGAGGAGGTTTGGTAAGAAATAAAGGAAGAAAAAAGAATGGAAAAAGGGCAGGAAAACTTGGCTTACGAGTTGTGATTGGGCCCTTTCGCTGAAGTGCCCTTCGAGGTCTGAAAGCCTCCGGGAACTACTACCACGGGATCTGCTTCTCTTCAAGGAGTGGGAAGATTCGCCCCCCATCCAACTCTCGGAATTTTGAACTCCTCCTCTCCCGTGAGAACTTGTGCTCCTCGAGTTAGCTCACGATATACCAGGGAGGATAAAAGGGACACGAATTTATAGAAATGGAAGGAGTGCAGGCCAAGATTGCCTCCATCACCTGTTAATGATAGCCATGCGGTCCCGTGTGTCACTTCACCGCTCGCACAGGGTGATTGATTGGACGAAGAATATGACGACTAGCCCCCTATGTTGTCTAGGGATACCCTATCATGTTTTGGAGGACGTCCGCAAAATTTGACACAACATCCGGGAAAAGGGGCTAGGGCCGTCATTATTGACTTCGACGGCAGATTCCCGTGGAAAATGGTCACAACAAGACGCGATTCTCCACTCGGCGTGGAGTCTCGGCAGACCCATCACATGGGAACAGTACAAAGGAGAAGAAGTGTAGGGAAGAAGGAACGCACAAGAAAACAAACAAGCAGCAGAAAATCAAATCACTCCATTCATAATTCTACATGAGCTATCAAAAACATCATAAACATAAGGAGGAGGCGAGTCCACCAGCTCGCCGATCCTCACCATCACTCATCTCTCTGGGCGCTCCCCTCCTCTCCCCTGAGGTGCGGGTCCCTCAGAAGCCTCCGGGATCCTCCTGCAGCAGCACCTGTCTCGCCTCTTGGCGCCTGCTCCGCAGTAGTGACTCGCTGCTCCTCCCCTGGCGTGGCAAAGAAGCCACTAGCGGCAAAGCGACCAGACTGGCACAGTCGCTCCCCGAACTCTTGCGCTCTCTCGTAGCGCGTCTCCATCCCTCCTAGCCTCTGCACGACGGCCTGAAGGCCCAGTTGGAGCTCCCTCACTTGGGCCTCCAAGGCCCTCCTCTCGGTATGATCATGCTGTCGCTCGGACCTTCTCTCGGCTTTCTCTCTCTCTGCCTCCCTCCTCATCATCTGCAGAAGAACCCTTAACTCCAGGATGTCTGGAGAAGGCCTCTCCTCACCACGATGCCACAGCTCCGTTACAGTCGCCACCCAGGCATCACGCTCCTCTTCCGCCCGGGTCGCGCGGGCCACCGCACCGGCAAGTTGCTCCCGGAGGGAGGCAATCTCGAGAAAAGGGGCCGAGGAGCTGGAAGATGCGCCACCAATCATCCCCGCCGTCGCTGTCTGCTGGGCACGCTGGAACAAAATAAACAACGGCCGTCAGTGAAACTCCAAATCTGAAGATAAAAGTGCGGCACGTAACTTACCAGGAGCGACAGCTCATGTTGGGCGACGGTCAGCTGCCGCCTAGCCTCTGACAGTTGGGCGCGCGAGCCGCCGACCCCACGCGTGTCCCCAGCTTGGGGAAGCCCCGCATAACTCTCTCTCTGCCGCCGCAGGAAGTCGGCGATGTCCTGCACCAATACACTCCCTTGCTGTCCAAGGAGACGTACGTGCCAGTCCTCGAGCCTCGCCTTGCCGCGACTCTCCCTCTTGACGCTGCTCGGCTCGTCCGCACTCGCCCACTCATCGGCCAGGCCCGGGGTCCTCGCCATGTCCTGCACCAAGAAAGGGGTCCCACATCAGTCAAAAAGAACGCGTCCCCTGTCTAGGACGCATCCATCATTTAAGTGCAACACTCGCCGAACCCTTTCCCCCCTCGCACGGCTTGCTTCAAAACTCAAAATGGATCAAAGAGGGGGAAAACCAAGCACCTACCAGACCGTGTTCACCTCCCTCCGCGACATCGGGCCCCTCGGGTCCCTCGGGGGCCCGAAGCGGCCCTTCCTCCTCCATAGACGCCGTTCCGTGCTCTGGCGCGTCCCTCCTTGGGCGAGGGGTCTCGTGTCCCTCTCCACCTTCGCCGTAATCCAGACCGCCGAACTCCATCGATCGAGGGGAAGAAGACAAAGACGGGCGAGCAAGTTTCGGCGGAAGGCGGGCTCGTTTGCGGGTAAGGCACGGAGAAGGAAGGCCACCCGTCGCTTTAAATTTGAATTTGAGGATTAAGACGCGTCCTCGCGCTTGGACGCGCCCAAAAGAAAGCGAAAAAAAAAGGAACAAAAAAGACTTCCATGCAAAGTAGTTCCCTCCTGTCCAGGGCAAAGTCCCGTGAAGCGTGAACAATGTGGTGTGAAAGAAAGTGCAGGAAGGAAAAGGGCATACGACATAAGGAACCACACGAAATCCATTTCATACAAACAGTCAAAAGTACATCATACAGTGAGGACGGTGGGGTGTACAAACAACTCTCTAACTCTCACCACCACCCTCCTGGTCATCTCTCTCCTCCCTCCTCTGACGGGGATTCCTAGGGGGCCTCTGCGACCTCTGCGAGCCCTGAGAAGCCGTGCTCGCCTCTCCAGGTGGCACCATGCCAACCTCCAAGGTGCGGCGACGCTGCTCGGCCGAAGAAACTAGAAAGCTGCCCACAAAAAAGGAACCGGACTGACGAAGTCGCACCCCGCGCTCCTTCGCCCTCTGATACTGCTCCTCACTCTCCCGAAGTTTCCCCTCCGCCGTGCCAAGACTCAGCCGGAGCTCCGACACCTGGGCCACCAGAGCTCCCCTCTCGTCCCAATCTCGATATCGCTCTGCCATCCTGTACTCCCTTTCTTTCTCTATGGTCTCCCTATCCCTCTCCCTCTCTCTCTCCACGGTCTCCCTATCCCTCTCCCTCTCTCTCTCCACGGTCTCCCTATCCCTCTCCTCTCTCTCCCTCATCGCCTCTCTCCTCGACAGCTCGAGAGTGATCCGCAGATCCACTACGTCGCGAGGAAGCTCCTCAGCCTCCCGTCGCCGCTCCTCCTCCAGCTCCGCAATCCGGGCGTCACGCTCTGCCACCCAGGCATCGCGCTCCTGCTCAACACGAACAGCACGGGCCAGGGCCTCCCGAATCTCGGCCACCTGTCAAAGCACGCATGCACCGTAAGAGAGCAGTGATAGAAGGAAAGCAGCTAGAAGAGGGTCAGGGCCAAGCAAGCACTCACTCGAGCCTCGCGGTAACGCTCGGCCTCCTCAGCCCGAGCCACCGCATACGCCAGCTGCTCTTAGAGGGCAGAAACCTCCGGAGGAGGGCCCCGCGAACTGGAACCCGCTCCACCAACCGTCCTGGCTGCCGCTGTCTGGTGAGCCCGCTGAAA
This sequence comes from Amorphophallus konjac, assembly GCA_022559845.1. NCBI lineage: Eukaryota > Viridiplantae > Streptophyta > Magnoliopsida > Alismatales > Araceae > Amorphophallus > Amorphophallus konjac. Next base: position 472,631,057 of record CM040118.1, read on the forward strand.
CACGGGGCAAACGTCAGTCAAAGGCTAAGCATCAAAAATCTAGGTCACAAAAAAAATGCATTGCATAGACTCACCAGGATCTCCAACTTCTGTCGGATGGCCACTAACTGCCGCCTGGCATCTGCCAGCTGGGCCCGCAGGTCGGCAATCATGTTGTCACGAGCATCCTGCAATGCACATAAGTTACTGCCACATGTATATACATATAGAAGGGTGAAGCAGTTTCATTTCACTTACCCCTGCCATACCACCCAAGGAGAGGTGGTCCCCGTACGTAGCTCGGTACCGTCTCATGTAGTCTGTGATGCCCACTCCTGGGCTAGCCCCAACGTCCTCATAACCAGCCTCAGCCGAAGCGGCTCGATCTCGTTCAGGCAATGGACCCACACGTCCCGCCTGAAACGAGGAAGACCCGCTACAACCCAAGGCTGGCCAGCGTCACCCATGCCCAGGTAGGGTCCCCACACCACCTACATCATCATACATACATCATATTAGTTGCCATTCAGTCACATAAGAAAACACAAAAAAACCATATGCATCATACCATGGCCTCGGGATACTCGCTCAGCTCCCGACGAAGTGACGCCAGCTGGTAGCCGTGGGGTGCTGCAACCACGACCGGCCTCCACCGCCGCGCCAGAGGCACGGCCCTCCTGTTCCCATGCCTAGCCCTCCCCATCGGGAAATAGTAATAGCTCCACACCTGCATCCATCATACATCATTAGTACAATAATTGCATATTTAACTGTGGGAATGCATAAATAAAATGTTTACCTGGAGAAAAGGTGCGAAGCCACTGACTGTCGTCTCCTTCTCCGAAGTCTGGGAGAGATCAGCAATCAAATGGGCAAGTAGAGCCGCCCCCCACGCGTAGTGCCCCACTCTGTCAAGGTCCGCCAGAATCCCGAGGAAGCGGCAGTGGATGCCATCCCCCTTCATCCCCAGCAGAAGGCGGCCCAGGAAGAAGAAAAGAAACCTCCGGAGGTCTAGATCCACCAGCTCCCGCTCGCTCGGGTCCTGGGTGAAAGCTGCACGGGCATCTCCCTCCAGTCGTGCCAGAAACTCCGCTCCAGTCTCGCTGACCCGCTGGCGCGGGTCGACGAATCCGAGCGCCTCCATGATCTCCACTCGGCCGACTACCCTGCTGTCCCTGTCAGTCACGCTCGTCTCTAACCACAGCAGGTCCAGGGCACTCTCTCGGTAGTCGGGGTAGGTGACCCCGCTGACCGTCTCTCCGTCAACTCGTAACCCAGTGATCCGAGCCACGTCCTCTAGTGTCGGCACCATGTGCCCCCAGAACATCAGAAACGCCCGACTCGGCGCGTGCCACCGCTCCCTCAATGCCTGGATAAGAGGAAGGTCGAGCCGGAAGGGCTCGATCCTAAGGAAAGCTCCAAAGCCCATGGCATCCACACGCGCCCTCTGGAAGTCCGGCAGCCCACGGTATGCTGCCACCACTAGGGACCAGCTGATCCGTCCTTTCATCACACCCTGCACACCACAAAACTAATAAAAAATACATCAGCATCATGAATAATATTAAGCAATAACACTATATATTCTACTTATTTATTTTATGTTATCTTATCTTTAAAACATTTTAGGATTTTTATGGAGGCGTCCAGCACATTGGACGCCTCCTCTCTATTTTCCTTATTTTCTTTATAGAAAAACCCAAAACAAAAAATATATTAATAATATATATATTATTATGGGGGCGTCCCAGGTCCTGGACGCCTCCTTATTTTTAATCCTATTTTATTATTTACGTAAATAAACAAATAAACAAAAAGAAAAAGAAAATGTGGAGGCGTCCAGGGCCCTGGACGCCTCCTTTCCCTCACTCCCCGGCCTTCTCTCACAGCCTCTCGCCCGTCCGTTTAGCCTATTGAACCACAAAGTGAGAGTTCCGAAGGGCTTACCGGGTCGTGATCGTCCTCTCCCACGTCGCCAGCGCCCGCAGCGGCCTCCGCGGCCAGAAGAGGCACCTCCATCCCCTCCTCCGCAGCAATCTCCTCTGCTGCGGCCTCCTCGGCATCATCCCTCAGCCTCCTCGGACGACGAGCCCGTCGTTTCCGCTTCTCTGGACCCTGGCTCGATCCTCCTCGCTCCATTGGGACTAAGAATGGGTCGTCTGGGGTGACGGGGTCGTCAGAATGAATAGTACAAGTGAGCAGGGGGTGAGGCCCCCCATATATATAGAAACCACTTTGATTGGGGCGTCCAGGCGCCTGGACGCCCCCACCTTTTTTTTATTTTTTTTTCAAAATTCAAAAATTAGGGGCGTCCAGGCGCCTGGACGCCCCCAAAACAAAAAAACCAAAAAAAAATAATAAATAAAAATTTGGGGTGTCCAGGACCCTGGACGCCCCCAAAACAAAAACCAAAAAAATAATAAATAAAAATTTGGGGCGTCTAGGACACTGGATGCCCCCAAAACAAAAACTTAAAAAAATTATAAATAAAAAATTAGGGGCGTCCAGGCCCCTGGACACCCCCATAATAAAAATTTCAAAAAAATATATAATAAAAGAAAAAAAAGAGATAAGCGTATGTATATAATCCAAACAAAAGAAAAAGAAAAAGAAAAACCACAAAAAAGATAATAATAATTAAGGGGACAAGGGTCCAAAACATCCATGCCAGATTTTATTCCATCAGAAAAGCAGAGTGAACTATATCAGGGGCTTAGGCGCCTTAGGCCTTAACTTCCCCAGTTCGGTTACATAAGCCCTCCACAGCTCACATTCTTCCCCCACGTGCGCTAAGGCCTTTCCCGCAACACTTGTCTTCCAGGGTGCTTTGACGGCCTTCGCTTCCTTCGCATCCGCTTCAGTACCCAACTCTCTCTTCTTCAAAGGAACGATGTCAGTCGATAGTGGGAACGAATGGCGTGGAATGCCGACTTGGAGGCAGCATCGATGCGCGTTATAAAGGACAAACTCGGTCGCGCCGATCAGTTGAAGATCAACTTCGGGGGAAGGCCTCATGAGGAGATCAAGCGAAAGCAAACATGCCGGTGCGCAAGTAAAGAAGCCTTGTGTCACGGTGCGGAAGTGAGACCGCCAGTCTTCACGTTTCTTCAGCCACGGAACGCGGTTCACTACAGTACCACCGAAGCCTAACACGTCGGCTATGTGGTGAAGCGGGCTTTGTTGGAAAAGCTTCGAAGCAGTTGGCATTCCCTCGCGTTGGTCGAATTTGAAGTGCAGATCAAGCCAGCAATTTAAGACAAGTGCGCAACCAAAAGGAGGCTTACCCATGCTCGAGGTAGTAAGGCCGCTGTAAAGATAGGCAAGGACGGCGGGTCCCACCCTCTTTCCACGCCAGATCCCGCAGATAGCACTCAATTGGTCTTCCTCCACCATGTTGTCGGTATAAGGAAACAAGAGAGCACCCGCCAGACAAATGGCGAACCCCTTCATGATTCCCTCCAAATAGTCATCGTCTGGTGACCCTCTCAGGGCGTCCATGACCCACTCCGCAAGCTTTTGGAGATCGATCCCCTTTTGAGTACGGACCTTTCTGGCTGTGTCGGGCGGCATGAAGCTTCCAAGGACGCTTTCGGAAGTCCCCCGTGTCAGCATCCGCATAGCCTTCACCTTCCCGTCACTCTTGAATTTCTTCAATCCGAGCAGAAGTTCCACCTCCTCGAGGAGGATGGTCACCTCGAAGGTCGGGAAGATAAAAGTGTGGGTCTGGGGATACCAAATCTCCACTAGTGCGCCCATAGCCGCCCAGTCCATACGAATCTTCTCATAGTGTTTGGCATGAATAAGGAGCCCCTGCAGATGCCACTTCGAGAGTATGGCCCTCATGCCGATGGAGATGTTAGAAGTTAGCTTTGAAAGCCATGGCAGTTTGGAAAACTTCCTCGGGCCTGGGAAGAGTGGATATGGCTGGAAGAGAAAAGAAAGAAGAAGAAAGGAAGGTAGTAAGAAGAAGGTTCACGTGGAGAAATTTGAAATGAATCGGCTTACCATATGCGACATCATCGTCCCACTCAAATAACCCTCGAGGTCGGAGAGTCGCCGGATCTCGCTGCTAGGCCTGCTCCTCTTCATAACGCAGGAAGACTCTCCTTCCATCTTGAAAATCTCTAGATTCTCCTCTCTTTCCTCTCCTGAGCTTCCAAAACCCACCTTGGTGCATTTGAATGAACTAGCCTAAGGGGAGTTCTTATAGGAAGGGAAGATCGCTACAGGACGGAACATGTCACATGAGTGGTCATTGTCAAGATTTTATCTGGATCTCCTTTGTACTGTGGTACGATTCTACTGTGATTCTGCTACTTTCTGATGTTGTTAACCTTTGCTAGTCTGTGCAGGTTTTACTAACGGACGTCTTTGTCCTGTCTCCTGTCCCACCTTTCAATGGTTGGTCCCACCATGTCATGCATCGTAGTATACGATACCTACGCTACTAGAACATGTCAAGGACCTTGCGACCCGAACAAATCTGGGATTTGAGTTCCCCTTCAACAAAAACAGTGATGATCCTGGAAGAATTTGGGTTGTATGGATAGGCCGTTAACTTGTGGTAGCATGGGGACGACGGTTCCATTCAGTGAGTTGGTGCGCAGATAAACGGGCCCCAGCCCAGTGTCGGCTCACCGGATCGGTATCCTGACCCGTTCTTAACAAGTTGACAATATTATCCTTGGCTATTTTCTATTTTAGTTTGTTTTAAATTTTTATTTTAACCCAGCATGCATTCATATAGGATTTTGATTTATTGCGGAAGATCATTCAAGTGATTCGATTGCGAAGGCCGTTGTGCTTTAATTCTTACAAATATGAGATATTCCACTCCGAATGAAATACTGAGTTTCCTTGAAACGGCCCTACGTTGCTCTTTCAAAAGGAGACCCTTGTTTGGACAGACCATCAGATATTCCTTTTTACCTTGTTTGACCCACCTTGGCTGCAGCACTTCCACATTGGCTGGTAACCGCTCCCAAAGGTGAAACATGCAGGTTTATGACCCAGGTACTTCCACACCGAGAAGTTAGTCTCCTTTATTTTTCGTGCCTGAGTGCACATTTCACCCTCCTTTATTTGATCTCCGTCTAAGCAACCGTCAAGACTTGAAAGACCTCCTTCAAGGTCGCCTCATTGAAACTTCAGGAAAAATTCCAAACAGTACGTCAGAAGTGTGTCTCATCACACCTTGGCATCAACTTATCACTCCGCTCCCACTTCATTTCACTCCACTTCGATACCATTCCACTACGTGTCGCTCCCTTGCAAAACAGACGCCAAGGCGGGGCAGCTGTAGACACGCCATTCCTGACGTCTCCCGAGAAAGTCTCATATTACTATACAACGCCCAGCAACGGCTTACGCATTTTGAATCGCTCGAGTGCTTCCTTTTCTTGAGTCTTCTTCCGCCCTTTTCGGCATCCGGAATCGTCTCGTCACGGCATTCGGACGGCATCAACACCAGTCAGACGCATCAGGAGGTTCCGGAACCAAGAAGGGTGTCTGCCGGGCGGCCGCCAACGCTTGAACTGAGGACCCGGGTGGGTCTTAATGGGGGCGTCCAGGCCCCTGGACGCCCCCATTCTTTTAATTTTAATTTTCAAAACTCAAAACACAAATAAAAAATAATATATTAATGGAGGCGTCCAGGCCCCTGGACGCCTCCATAAAAACAAATATAAAATATATATATATATATGCCAGTTGGCATAAAAAGACAAAATAAAATAAAAATTATACATTAATGGAGGCGTCCAGGCCCCTGGACGCCTCCATAAAAACAAGCATAAAAAATATATAATGCCAGCTTTGGCATAAAAAGACAAAATAAATAAAAAATAATATATTAATGGAGGCGTCCAGGCCCCTGGACGCCTCCATCAACTCCCTCACGGGCGCCGCCCACCGAACGACGGTTTGTCGTGTGTGAAAAAAGCCAAATTATGGAGACGTCCAGCCCGCTGGATGCGCCCATTTTAAAATCGCGAGGCGCCGCCCACAAAACCACGCGTTGTGTCAAACCGCGTGCGGCCGTCGGTGGTGTTCGGCGGACCTGTTAGGGGCGTCCGGGGCCCTGGACGCCTCCACCAAAATATTTCAAAAAATTAATAAAAATAGAATAAAATATTAGTTCGGCCCTGATGGAGGTGTCCAGGGTCCTGGACGCCTCCACCCTCTGGAGCCCTATAAATAGAGGCCCACCCCCTCAGTTCTGGAAGAGCTTCGAAGAGATCCGATAGGCTGCCGGAGCCCAGAGGCTACCGGAGTCATTTTCTAACCCATGGGGTCTTTTGTAGGTGGAGGTTCTGCCGGCTTCTCGGGTGCCCACGCTCGCGAGAGGAAGGTCATCTTCATCCACCGCGCTTCCACGCCATCCCTACGCTGCCGGAGCTCCGCCGGATTTCACCATCGTCACATCCAATAAGCCAATCCTTTCCTTTTCTTCTTAGTTCTTTTGCATTCATCATCTCGCATCATCTATCCCCCTTCATAAGGGCGCCTCTTCTTATATACTTCTTGCATCCATCATCTCATTTTCCTCCTACTCGAGTCCGAGAGGGGTTTAAAAGACAACACCAACCAGGTGTGTGTCTTGCCATCATTTCGTTATTTTTATCGCAAGGATTTGAATACTACACCTTCATCTTTCTAATCCATTCGTTACTTGTTTGTCGTTGTTTTGTAAGGGTACCCAAGGAAAGCCCTCTCCGTCGGCCGGCCGAAGGGGGAGGAAGAAGCAACCCGCCATCTCCCGCTCTTGAGGTAGGCGCGATCACTTTCTTTATTTTGGGGTCTTTCGGCCCCTGGCGATCACATCTTGTTCTCGAGGCCGCGGCGAGTCACTTCCCCAATGGCCGTTTAAATTCCCGTTCTTATACTTTCTTTATATTCTGTTGTATTCTGCTCATATTCTCGAGGTCGCGGCGAGTCACTTCCCCAATGGCCGTTTAAATTCCCGTTCTTATATGTTATATTCTTATCTATTCATATTCTCGAGGTCGCGGCGAGTCACTTCCCCAATGACCGTTTAAATTCCCGTTCTTATATATTATATTCTTATCTATTCATGTTCTCGAGGCCGCGGCGAGTCACTTCCCCAATGGCCATTTAAATTCCCGCTCTTTATATTCTCCATATATTCTGTTATATTCTTATCTGCTCATATTCTCGAGGCCGCGGCGAGTCACTTCCCCAATGGCCGTTTCAATTCTTGCTATTTAATTTCTGCACCATTCCCGTCCCCCCCGAGGTCGCGGCGAGTCACTTCCCGCTATGGCCGTTTAACCCCCATATCTTGCTATATTAAATTTGTCCCGCTCGCCCCGCCGGTGCAATCTCCCGTGGTGGTCCCTTCTCTTTTCTCTTATTTCTGTGTTACAGCAAACAAAGAGAAGGAGCCCGCGCGCTCCGCGTCCTCTTCGCACCCCGAACCGCGTGACGTCGCTCACACCATCTAGAGTCTAGTGGCTCTGAGCCACCTGTTACTCCGTGTTACTCGCAATGGGTGCGTGCGTGACCTTCCGTGTTCAAGTTTAGTGACCTCCCACTGGTCGTAACCTTCTTACAGCACGCGTGTGTGTGAGCAACGTCACGCGGTTCGGGGAAGAGCGGAGAAGACGCGGAGCGCGCGCGGGCTCCTTCTTTTTTTTGTTTTGTTTGTTTGCTGCAACACAGAAATAAGAGAAGAGAGAGAAGGGGCCACCACGGGAGATTGCTCCGGCGGGGCGAGCGGGACAAGTGTGATATAGCAAAATATGGGGGTTAAACGGTCATAGCGGGAAGTGACTCGCCGCGGTCTCGGGGGGACGGGAATGGTGCAGAAATTAAATAACAAGAATTGAAACGGCCATTGGGGAAGTGACTCGCCGCGGCCTCGAGAATATGAGCAAATAATAAGATGACAGAATATAAAGAGAATACAAAGAGCGGGAATTTAAACGGCCATTGGGGAAGTGACTCGCCGCGGCCTCGAGAACATGAATAGATAAGAATATAACATATAAGAATGGGAACTTAAACGGCCATTGGGGAAGTGACTCGCCGCGGCCTCGAGAACATGAATAGATAAGAATATAACATATAAGAACGGGAATTTAAACGGCCATTGGGGAAGTGACTCGCCGCGGCCTCGAGAATATGAGCAGAATATAACAGAATATAAAGAGAATATAAGAACGGGAAATTTAAACGGCCATTGGGGAAGTGACTCGCCGCGGCCTCGAGAACAAGATGTGATCGCCAGGGGCCGAAAGACCCCAAAATAAAGAAAGTGATCGCGCCTACCTCAAGAGCGGGAGATGGCGGGTTGCTTCTTCCTCCCCCTTCGGCCGACCGACGGAGAGGGCTTTCCTTGGTTACCCTTGTAAAACAGTAGACAATAAACGAACGGAATTAGAAAGATGGCAAGTGTAGTATCAATTCCTTGCAATAAAAGTAACGAGATCGTGACCTGACACACACCTGGTTGGTGTTATCTTTTAAACTCCTCTCGGACTCGAGTAGGAGTAAAATGAGATGATTGATGTAAGAAGTGTATAAGAAAAGGCGCCCTTATGAAGGGGGGTAGGGTATGCAAAATGATGAATGCAAAAGAACTACGAAGGAAAGGAAAGAATTGGCTTATTGGATGTGCCGACGGTGAAATCCGGCGGAGCTCCGGAAGCGTGGGGATGACGTGGAAGCGCGGTGGATGAAGACGACCTTCCTCTCGCGAGCGTGAGCACCCGAGAAGCCGGCAGAACCTCCACCTACAAAAGAACCCACGGGTTAGAAAATGACTCCGTAGCCTCTGGGCTCCGGCAGCCTATCGGATCACTTCTAAGCTCTCCCAGAACTGAGGGGGTGGGCCTCTATTTATAGAGCTCCGGAGGGTGGAGGCGTCCAGGACCCTGGACACCTCCATCAGCGCCGAATTAATATTTTATTCTATTTATATATATTTTTTGGAATACTTTTGTGGGGGCGTCCAGGGCTCCGGACGCCTCAAACAGGTCCACCGAAAACCGACGACGGCCGCACGCGGTTTGGCACAACGCGTGGTTTTGTGAGCGGCGCCCCGTGATTCAGAAATGGGCGCGTCCAGCTGACTGGACGTCTCTATAATTTAGATTTTTTCACACACGACAAACCGTCGTTCGGTGAGCGGCGCCCGTGAGAGAGTTGATGGAGGCGTCCAGGGTCTTGGACGCCTCCAAAAATATATTATTTTTATTTTTGTTTTGTCTTTTATGCCAAGGCTTGCATTTTAATTTTTTTATACTTGTTTTTATGGAGGCGTCCAGGGGCCTGGACGCCTCCATTAATTTATTATTATTTTTATTTGGTTTTGTCTTTTATGCCAACTGGCATTTTATGTTTTTTATATTTGTTTTTATGGAGGCGTCCAGGGGCCTGGACGCCTCCATTAATTTATTATTTTTAATTTAGTTTTGAGCCCTGAGAAAAGAATAAAATAAAAGAAAAGAATGGGGGCGTCCAGGGGCCTGGACGCCCCCATTAAGACCCACCCGGGTCCTCAATCGGTGGCCGCCCGGCAGACACCTTCTTGGTTCCGGAACCTCTTGATGCGTCTGACTGGTGTTGACGCCGTCCGAATGCCATGACGAGACGATTCCGAATGCCGAAAAAGGCAGAAGGAGACCCAAGAAAAGGAAGCACTCGAGTGATTCAAAATGCGTAAGCCGTCGCGGGACGTCGTATAGTAATATGAGACTTTTTCAGGAGACGTCAAGAATGGCGCGTCTACAGCTGCCCCACCTTGGCGTCTGCTTTGCAAGGGAGCGACACGTAGTGGAATGGTATCGAAGTGGAGTGAAATGAAGTGGGAGCGGACTGATAAGTTGATGCCAAGGTGTGATGAGACACGCTTTTGACGTTACTGTTTGGAATCTTTCCTGAAGTTTCAATGAGGCGACCTTGAAGAAGGTCTTTCAAATATTGACGATTGCTTGGACGGAGATCAAATAAGGGAGGGTGAGATGTGCGCTCAGGCATGAAAAGGAGACCAACTTCTCGGTGTGGAAGTACCTGGGTCATAAACCGGAGGTTTCACCTTTGGGGAGCGGTTACCAGCCAATGTGGAAGTGCTGCGGCCAAGGTGGGTCAAACAAGGTCAAAAGTAAAGGAATATCTGAGGGTCTGTCCAAACAAGGGTCTCCTTTGGAAGAGCAGCGTAGGGCCGTCTCAAGGAAACTCGGTATTTCATTCGGAGTGGAATATCTCATATTTGTAGGAATTGAACACAACGGCTTTCGCAATCGAATCACTTGAATGATCTTCCGCAATAAATCAAAGTCCTATATGAATGCATGCTGGGTTTAAAGAAAAATTTAAAACAAACTAAAATAGAAAATAGCCAAGGATAATATTGTCAACTTGTTAAGAACGGGTCAGGATACCGATCCGGTGAGCCGACACTGGGCTGGGGCCCGTTTATCCGCGCACCAACTCACTGAATGGAACCGTCGTCCCCATGCTACCACAAATTAACGGCCTATCCGTACAACCCAAATTCTTCCGGGATCATCACTGTTTTTGTTGAAGGGGAACTCAAATCCCAGATTTGTTCGGGTCGCAAGGTCCTTGACATGTTCTAGTAGCGTAGGTATCATATACTACGATGCATGACATGGTGGGACCAACCATTGAAAGGTGGGACAGGAGACTGGACAAAGACGTCCGTTAGTAAAACCTGCACAGGCCAGCATGGATTAATAACATCAGAAAGTAGCAGAATTATAACAGAATCGCACCACAATGGAAAGGAAATCTAGCCAAAATCCTGACACTGACTGCTGATGTGACATGTTCCGTCCTGTAGCGATCTTCCCTTCCTATAAGAACTCCCCTTAGGCTAGTTCATTCAAATGCACCAAGGTGGGTTTTGGAAGCTCAGGAGAGGAAGAGAGGAGAATCTAGAGATTTCAGGATGGAAGGAGAGTCTTCCCGCGTTATGAAGAGGAGCAGGCCTAGCAGCGAGATCAGGCGACTCTCCGACCTCGAGGGTCATCTGAGTGGGACGATCATGTCGCATATGGTAAGCTGATTCTTTTCAAATTTCTCCACGTGAACCTTCTTCTTACTTCCTTCATTTCTTCTTCTTTCTTTTCTCTTCCAGCCATATCCACTCTTCCCAGGCCCGAGGAAGTTTTCCAAACTGCCATGGCTTTCAAAGCTAACTTCCAACATCTCCATCGGCATGAGGGCCATACTCTCGAAGTGGCATCTGCAGGGGCTCCTTATTCACGCCAAACACTACGAGAAGATTCGTATGGACTGGGCGGCTATGGGCGCACTAGTGGAGATCTGGCATCCCCAGACCCACACTTTTATCTTCCCGACCTTCGAGGTGACCATCCTCCTCGAGGAGGTGGAACTTCTGCTCGGATTGAAGAAATTCAAGAGTGACGGGAAGGTGAAGGCTATGCGGATGCTGACACGGGGGACTTCCGAAAGCGTCCTTGGAAGCTTCATGCCGCCCGACGCAGCCCGAAAGGTCGTACTCAAAAGGGGATTGATCTCCAAAAGCTCGCGGAGTGGGTCATGGACGCCCTGAGAGGGTCACCAGACGATGACTATTTGGAGGGAATCATGAAGGGGTTCACCATTTGTCTGGCGGGTGCTCTCTTATTTCCTTATACCGACAACATGGTGGAGGAAGACCAACTGAGTGCTATCTGCGGGATCTGGCGTGGAAAGAGGGTGGGACCCGCTGTCCTTGCCTACCTGTATAGTGGCCTTACTGCCTCGAGCATGGGTAAGCCTCCTTTTGGTTGCGCACTTGTCCTGAATTGCTGGCTTGATTTGCACTTCAAGTTTGATCACCGTGAGGGAATGCCAACCTGCTTCGAAGCTCTTCCAACAAAGCCCTCTTCATCACATAGCCGACGTGTTAGGCTTCGGTGGTACTGTAGTGAACCGCGTTCCGTGGCTGAAGAAACGTGAAGATTGGCGGTCTCACTTCCGCACCGTGACACAAGGCTTCTTTACTTGCGCACCGGCATGTTTGCTTTCGCTTGATCTCCTCATGAGGCCTTCTCCCGAAGTTGATCTTCAACTGATCGGTGCGACCGAGTTCGTCCTTTATAATGCGCATCGGTGCTGCCTCCAGATTGGCATCCCACGCCATTCGTTCCCGCCACCGACTGGCATCGTTCCTTTGAAGAAAAGGGAGTTGGGCACTGAAGCGGACGTGAAGGAAGCGAAGGCCATTAAAGCTCCCTGGAAGATAAGTGTTGCGGGAAAGGCCTTAGCGCACGTGGTGGAAGAATGCTAGCCGTGGATGGCTTATGTTACCGAACTGGGGAAGTTAAGGCCTAAGGCGCCTAAACCCCTGATGTAGCTCATTCTGCTTTTCTGATGGAAAAAAATCTGGCATTGATGTTTTGGGACCCCCGTCCACTTAATTATTATTATCTTTTTTTTGTGGTTTTTCTTTTTCTTTGTGTTTTTGTTTTTTTTATAATTATTTGGATTATACATACTCTTATCTTTTTTACTTTTATTATATATATATATATATATATATATATATATATATATTGAAAAAAAATTTATTATAGGGGCGTCCAGGGGCCTGGACGCCCCTAATTTTTATTTTTTTTATTTTATTTGATTTTTTGTTTTGGGGGCGTCCAGGGTCCTGGACGCCCCAACTTTTATTTATTGTTTTTTTTGTTTTTTTTTGTTTTGGGGGCGTCCAGGCGCCAGGATGCCCCAAAATTTTTGAATTTAAAAAAAATAAATAAATAAAAATTGTGGGGGCGTCTAGGCGCCTGGACGCCCCAAAGAAGGTAGCTTCTATATATAGGGGCTGCCCCCCCCCCCCTTTTGCTCATTTACTGTTCATTCTGACGACCTAATCACCCTAGACGACCCATTCTTCGTCCCAATGGAGCGAGGAGGATCGAGCCAGGGTCCACAGAAGCGGAAACGACGGGCTCGTCGTCCGAGGAGGCTGAGGGATGATGCTGAGGAGGCTGCTGCGGCGGAGGAGATTGCCGCGGGTGAGGAGGCTCTTCCTTTGGCCTTGGAGGCTGCAGTGGACGCTGGCGACGCGGGAGAGGACGAGCACGATCCGGTAAGCCCCTCGGAACTCTCACTCTGTGGTTCAATAGGCTAAACGGACGGGTGAGAGGCTGTGAGAGAAGGCCGGGGAGTGAGGGAAAGGAGGCGTCCAGGGCCCTGGACGCCTCCACATTTTCTTTTTATTTTTTATTTTTTTATTTATTTATGAAAATAATAGAAATATAATTAAAAATAAGGAGGCGTCCAGGGCCTGGGACGCCTCCATGATAATATATATATTATTAATATATTTTTTGTTTTGGTTTTGGGGTTTTTATAAAAATAAAATAAAATAAAGGAAAAGGAAAGGAGGTGTCCAGGGGCCTGGATGCCTCCAAAAAATAAATATTTTTAAAAAGAAAAATAAAGTAAAATGAATAAGTAGTATATACAGTGTTATTGTTTATTATTATTCATGATGCTGATGTGTTCTCTGTTGGTTTTGTGGTGTGCAGGGCGTGATGAAGGGCCGGATCAGCTGGTCCCTAGTGGTGGCAGCATACCGTGGGCTGCCGGACTTCAGAGGGCGCGTGTGGACGCCATGGGCTTTGGAGCTTTCCTTAGGATCGAGCCCTTCGGCTCGACCTTCCTCTTATCCAGGCATTGAGGGAGCGGTGGCACGCACCGAGCCGGGCGTTTCTGATGCCCTGGGGGCACATGGTGCCGACACTGGAGGACGTGGCTCGGATCACCGGGCTACGGGTTGACGGAGAGGCGGTGAGCGGGGTCACCTACCCCGACTACCGAGAGAGTGCCCTGGACCTGCTGTGGTTAGAGACGAGCGTGACTGATAGAGACAGCAGGGTAGTTGGCCGAGTGGAGATCATGGAGGCGCTCGGATTCGTCGACCCGCGCCAGCGGGTTAGCGAGACTGGAGCGGAGTTTCTGGCACGACTGAGGGAGATGCTCGTGCAGCTTTCACCCAGGACCCGAGCGAGCGGGAGCTGGTGGATCTAGACCTCCGGAGGTTTCTTTTCTTCTTCCTGGGCCGCCTTCTGCTGGGACGAAGGGGGATGGCATCCACTGCCGTTTCCTCGGGATCTGGCGGACCTTGACAGAGTGGGGCACTACGCGTGGGGAGCGGCTCTGCTTGCCCATTTGATTGCTGATCTCTCCCAGACTTCAGAGAGGAGACGACAGTCAGCGGCTTCGCACCTTTTCTCCAGGTACACAATTTATTTATGCATTTACCGTAGTTAAATATGCAATTACTCGTGCTAATGATGTATGATGGATGCAGGTGTGGAGCTATTACTACTTCCCGATGGGGAGGGCCAGGCATGGGAACAGGAGAGGCCGTTCCTCTAGCGCGACAGTGGAGGCCGGTCGTGGTAGCGGCACCACACAGCTACCAGCTGGCGTCACTTCGTCGGGAGCTGAGCGAGTATCCCGAGGCCATGGTATGATGCGTATGATTTTTTTGTGTTTATGCATGTGACTGAATGGTAACTAACATGATGTATGTATGGTGATGTAGGTGGTGTGGAGACCCTACCTGGGCATGGGCGACGCTGGCCAGCCTTGGGTTGTAGCGGGTCTTCCTCGTTTCAGGCGGGACGTGTGGGTCCATTGCCTGAACGAGATCGAGCCGCTTCGGCTGAGGCTGGTTATGAGGACGTTGGGGCTAGCCCAGGAGTGGGTTGATGTAGATGAGCCGGCCCGCATCGGGCGGAAGACCAAGGGGAAGGCGAAGATTGTGGACTGGCGTACGTGCTTCCAGCATAGTACCAGGACTGGCAGCAGGGCAGGGGTCCCAGTGGTGTCCCATGTACAGGACAGTACTGATTACCTGAGACGGTACCGGGCTACGTAAGGGGACCGCCTCTTCCTTGGTGGTATGGCAGGGGTAAGTGAAATGAGAATGCTTCACTCTTTTATATGTATATGCATGTGGCACTAACTTATGTGCAATGCAGGATGCTCGTGATACCATGATCGCCGACCTGCGGGCCCAGTTGGCGGACGCCAGGCGACAGTTGGTGGCCATCCGACAGGAGTTGGAGATCCTGGTGAGTTTATGTGATGCATTTTTTTTGTGACCTGGATTTTTGATGCTTAGCCTTTGACTGACGTTTGCCCCATGTTTCAGCGGGCCCACCAGACAGCGGTAGCCGGGACGGCTGGTGGAGCGGGTTCCAATTCGCGGGGCCCTCCTCCGGAGGTTTCTGCCCTCCAGGAGCAGCTGGCGTATGCGGTGGCTCGGGCTGAGGAGGCCGAGCGTGACCGCGAGGCTCGAGTGAGCGCTTGCCTGACCTTGACTCTCTTCTGGCTGCTTTCCTCCTATCACTGTTGTTCTCTTATGGGGCATGCGTCCTTTGACAGGTGGCCGAGATCCGAGAGGCCCTGGCGCGTGCTGTTCGTGCCGAGCAGGAGCGCAACGCTCGGGTGGCGGAGCGTGACGCCCGGATTGCGGAGCGTGACGCCCGGATTGTGGAGCTAGGAGGAGCGGCGAAAGGAGGCTGAGGAGCTTCCTCACGACGTAGTGGATCTGCGGATCGCCCTCGAGCTGTCGAGGAGAGAGGCGATGAGGGAGAGAGAGGAGAGGAAGAGGGATAGGGAGACCATAGAGAAAGAGAGGGAGTACAGGATGGCAGAGCGACATCGAGATTGGGACGAGAGGAGAGCTCTGGTGGCCCTGGTGTCGGAGCTCCGGCTGAGTCTTGGCACGGCGGAGGGGAGACTTCGGGAGAGTGAGGAGTGGTATCAGAGGGCGAACGAGCGCGGGGCGCGACTTCGTTAGTCCGGTTCCTTTTCTGTGGGCAGCTTTCTAGTTTCTTCGGCCGAGGAGCATCGCCGCACCTTGGAGGCCAGTATGGTGCCACCTGGAGAGGCGAGCACGGCTTCTCAGGGTTTGCAGAGGTCGCAGAGGCCCCCTAGGGATCCCCGTCAGAGGAGGGAGGAGAGAGATGACCAGGAGGGTGATGGTGAGAGTTAGAGAGTTGCTTGTACACTCCACCCTCCTTACTGCATGATGTACTTTCGGCTATTATATGAAATGAAAATGGCTTTCTTGTGTTGTGTGTACTTTTCTCTCTCCCACACTTTCTTCTTTGCACTGAGTTGTCCTTCGAGGCACGCTCCACGAGACCTTACCCTGAACAGCGGGGAACTACGCTTTGCACGGGGGGATTCTGTTTCCTTTCTCCCCTTTTTGGGCGCGTCCAGGCGCGAGGACGCGTCTTAATCCTTGAATTCAAATTTAAAGCGTCGGGTGGCCTTTCTTCTCCCGTGCCTTACCCGCAAACGAGCCCGCCTTCCGCCGAAACTCGCTTGCCCCCTTTTTCGTCTTCCTCCTCTTTTGATTGATGGAGTTCGGTGGGCCCGACCATGGTGAAGGTGGAGAGGGACGCGGACCCCTCGCCCGAGGAGGGACGCGCCAGAGCACGGAACGGCGTCCATGGAGGAGGAAGGGCCGCTTCGGGCCCCCGAGGGACCCGAGGGGCCTGATGTCGCGAGGGAGGTGAACACGGTCTGGTAGGTCCTCGATCTCTTCCTCTTTGATCCATTTTGAGTTTTGAAGCAAGCGTGCGAGGGGGAAAGGGTTCGGCTAGTGTTGCACTCAATGATGGACGCGTCCTAGACAGGGGACGCGTTCTTTGTTATGATGCGAGGCCCTTCTTTCTTGGTGCAGGACATGGCGAGGACCCTGGGCCTGGCCGATGAGTGGGCGAGTGTGAGACGAGCCGAGCCGCGTCAGGAGGGAGAGTCGCGGCAAGGCGAGGCTCGAGGACTGGCACGTACGTCTCCCTGGACAGCAAGGGAGTGTATTGGTGCAGGACAGCGCCGACTTCCTGCGGCGGCAGAGAGAGAGTTATGTGGGGCTTCCCCAAGCTGGGGACACGCGTGGCATCGGCGGCTCGCGCGCCCAACTGTCAGAGGCTAGGCGGCAGCTGGCCGTCGCTCAACATGAGCTGTCGCTCTGGTAAGTTACGTGCCGCACTTTTATCTTCAGATTTTGGAGTTTCACTGACGTCCGTTGTTTATTTTGTTCCAGCGTGCCCAGCAGACAGCGACGGTGGGAGTGGCTGGCGGATCTTCCAGTTCCTCGGCCCCTTTTCTCGAGATTGCCTCCCTCCGGGAGCAACTTGCCGGTGCGGTGGCTCGGGCGACCCGGGCGGAAGAGGAGCGTGATGCCTGGGTGGCGACTGTAGCGGAGCTGCGGCATCGTGGTGAGGAGAGACCTTCTCCAGACATCCTGGAGTTAAGGGTTCTTCTGCAGATGATGAGGAGAGAGGCAGAGAGAGAGAAAGCCGAGAGAAGGTCCGAGCGACAGCGGGATCTGACTGAGAGGAGGGCCTTGGAGGCCCAAGTGAGGGAGCTCCAGCTGGGCCTTCAGGCCGTCATGCAGAGGCTAGGAGGGATGGAGACGCGCTACGAGAGAGCGCGAGAGTTCAGGGAGTGACTCCGCCAGTCCGGTCGCTTTGCCACTAGTGGCTTCTTCGCCACGCCAGGGGAGGAGCAGCGAGTCACTGCTGCGGAGCAGGCGCCAAGAGGCGAGGCAGGTGCTACTGCACAGGGATCCCGGAGGCTTCTGAGGGACCCTCACCTCGGGGGAGAGGAGGAGAGTGCCCAGAGAGATGAGTGATGGTGAGGATTGGCGAGCTAGTGGTCCCGCCACCTCTCTATGATTGTAGTGTTTGTGACATCTTATGTAGAATTACGAATGGAATGATTTAATTTTCTGCTGCTTGTTCGTTCTCTTGTGCGTTCCTTCTTCCCTACACTTCTTCTCCTTTGCACTGTTCCCATGTGATGGGTCTGCCGAGACTCCGCCCCGAGCGGAGAATCGCGTCTTGTTGTGACCATTTTCGACGGGAATCTGCCGTCGAAGTCAATAATGACGGTCCTAGTTTCTTTTCCCGAATGCTGTATCAAATTTTGCGGACGTCCTCCAAATCATGATAGGGTATCCCTAGACAATCATAGGGGCTATTCGTCCTATTCTTCATCCAGTCAATCACCCTGTGCGAGCGGTGAAGCGACACATGGGACCGTTTGGTAGGTGCCTCATTGTGAGGACTATCATTAAAGGTGATGGAGGCAATCTTGGCCTGTACTCCTTCCATTTCTATAAATTCTTGTCCCTTTTATCCTCCCAGGTATATCGAGAGCTAACTCGAGGAGCACAAGTTCTCACGGGAAAGGAGGAGTTCAAAATTCTGAGAGTTGGATGGAGGGCGAATCTTCCCACTCCTCGAAGAGAAGCAGGTCCAGTGGTAGTAGTTCTAGGAGGCTTTCGGACCTCGACGGGCACTTCAGCGAAAGGGCCCAATCACAACTCGTAAGCCGAGCTTTCTGTTGACACCCGTTTTTTACCGATGAATCGAATCAGTTCCTGCGTCTCAGTTATTGATGTCCCGAACAGTCAATCACATGAAAGATTATTCCTCTGGCAGTATTTTGGGCTCTTCCCAGCGAAGAAGGCCTCCCTCCCTCTCATTGGATTTAACGGTCTGTTATAAACCGTTTTTCTCAATATAACGGTCCCCACTTGGCCGTTGTGTTCCGCTGCCCCGGGTTATTTGTATCTCGTGATACGCTTTGTATAGCGGCTCAATGCCAACCGTTATAGTCAATATAGCGGTCGTCCATGGGCCGTCATTATTTGCCGACAAGAAAAGGGTTCAGAGGCCCGACAGTCGGTCATAGCCACGTGCTTCACGAAAAGTTGTTTGTCTGGGTGTTGACTCGTCTTTAAGTATAACGGTTTTTCTAGGACCGTCATGTGTATTGAACGGTTCCTCCAAGACCGTCATATATGTTTGGCGGCCTTCGTAAGACCGTCATTTTTAAGGCCACCCAGATTAGACCCCCATGATTCCAGGCGGATTAAGAGGAGAATGTCGTTGGCAATATTGACACGATGCTCTCATTTACCGGCCTTTGACCGACCATCATTCCCCTTAACCCCTGATTAAGCTCGAAGCCGTGGGCTCTATATATAGCTCACGGGTTCTGACAGAAAAAAAGAGGGGGGGGGACCATCACGAAGTGCTGTCGAATTCCATCGCCAAATCTCATACAGCATACGCCCGTTCGTCAGGGAGTGGGGGCCTTCTACATCCCTCGCAGGCCCCCGGTGCAGGGAACTTCACGCTTCGTGTCTTTGTGTTTCCTTCTCTGTTTGCTCACCACACACGCCTTTTCTTCACTGCATCACACATCACATACATCATTTCGTTGGCATTTCTTATCTTTCCTACTGTTTCCGGCGCCTTAAACGGGGTTTCAAAACCTCCAGGTATCGCCGGGCCATGTTCTTCCTTTACTTTATTTCAATTAGTACACCTACTACACTATCATTTAGCTAATCTCCGTTTATCTGTGTGTTTCACCGTTTGCTTTCAGGTCAGCAACCAAAAGCACGAGGCCCGCACCTTCTGGCCGGCCAGGAGGAGTGGAGGAACGGACCCGCATTCTCCCGTAGCTTCCGAGTCCCGGCGCTTTCACCGGGTGGCGATCACGGTCAACAGCTTCATCTTTCGTTGTTTTTTTTTTATCACTTCAATATTATTTAACTCGAGGAGGAATAACATATCAACACCTCACCTTTTTTTGGCGATCACGGTGGGACTTCTGATGCCCATCGTGCTTCTGGTTTGCTGACCAATCTCTGTCTCTGTGAAGTTCAGCGGTTCTGTAACAGCCGTCGTTCTGTGTAAAACGGTTCTCTTTCAGCCGTCGTTGTCTGGTATTCTCCGCAATTATCACTGTTGTACTCTGCTCATTTAACGGCTTCCATAAAGCCGTCATACTCGTATGGCGGTCATCATCAGGCCGCCATTCGCGTTTTGAGCTCTGCACTTTAGCGGTTCTTCGAGAGCCGTTATAATCAATTCAGCGGTCCCCTGTAGACCGTTATTTTGGTGTAGAGTCTACGGCTGGCACTTGTTATCCCTGATTGTTATTCCCAGAATTGGTCCCCCTGCTGTCCACTTGTTATTTTCTATCATATTATTGATTGCTTCATGATTTTATCATTTGATTTCATATGTGATTGCTAGATTTCTAGGCTAGGCTTTGCATGCACTCCGGTGCACCTAGGATCATTCACTTCATACTGTAGTTGCATTTCCTACCGAAGTAGGATTTCCTCTCGTCTCCATATTCCTTGGAGCCGACTAGGGAATCTTGCCGAGGACCTCCGTAAGCCCCCGTGAGCCGTGGATTCCCACACGGACGCCGGGCCGGTTGTACCATCGCCACACCGTGTCTAGGTTCTGCATACGTGGAGAGTGCTTCCCCTTAGAGTCAGCCAGTTCCCCCATCATACCGTTATTAGGCTCCCAAGTGTCCGAGCGAACTCTACATTTAATCAAAACACTAAGCCTAAGAGAAAAGAATTCTGAAAACTTGCGGTATCATTCAAAGTGTGTGCATACTTGGTTGACTCCCTTCTCGTCTCCACTTTTCATTGTGTGGTTGCTTTGCTTCTACTTGTGTACTTTGGTCTTAAGTCTCTCTAGTCTGTGCATCCCATTGCATGCAGCATTGCTCCCCTCCCTCGGGATCATCTCCTAGGGGCGATTCTCTACTCTCCCTCTATTGCAACCCTTTATTC
This sequence comes from Amorphophallus konjac, assembly GCA_022559845.1. Classification (NCBI taxonomy): domain Eukaryota; kingdom Viridiplantae; phylum Streptophyta; class Magnoliopsida; order Alismatales; family Araceae; genus Amorphophallus; species Amorphophallus konjac. The sequence goes on from CM040118.1 coordinate 472,651,668, forward strand.
AACTCATCATCATCCAGCATGTCTTCTTTCGGGTCCATCCCCGCCCGCGAGGATTCTCTTCCTCAGGGGCTCCTCGAGGACGTCTCCGGGGTTGCCTCCTCCCTGAATGGGGAGGGGTTCGTCTTTGTTCCCCCTTCCTCCATCGCTGAGGTTGCGCCACCCACGCTCCCTCAGTTTGGCTCCCCGTCGGCGAGCCAACTACTCCAACTCATGTCCCAACTTGACCAGGATCAACTCCAGATATTCAAGCAAGCCCTCGGGGCAGAGGTCCCGCCCGCTGTAACCCTTCCTGTCTCTTCCACCCATCCTGCTGAGAGGTCCGGAGCACCGTCTGTTGCCCCAGTGGACCATACCCCTCTTCGCCCACAGGTCCTCCAGTTTCCAATATATCAATCGGGCCAGGCTTCTACCTCAGCCCACCCTCCTGCAGACAAAGGGAAGAGTCAAATTCCCTTATCTCCTCGTGCTAGTGCCCACGCGGCCGTCTCATCAGCGCCACCGGCCCCTCTGGCCCAAGTGGATTCTACTCGACTACAGCCCGGAATAGCTCAACTCGCTTACGCTGATGTGGGTCCTTTTTGGACTCAACATCCATCTTACGGGCTCATGGCCCCCACTATCCATCCGGCTGTCTCCCATTATCCCTCGGCTTCTACTGTCCATCCAGCTGCCTCTCACTACCCTTCAGTTCCACCTCAAGTCCCTCTACCTCAACAAGGAAGTGACGATCGCTTGGCAGTTCTCCAACAGCAGATCGATCTCCTCAATAAGAGGGTTGGCCCACCATCCTTCGCAGATGCTCTCACTCCTAATTTCCGGGACATCCGATTCCCTTCTCAGTCAGAGCTCCCGACATACCGAAAGTACAATGGGAACGGCAACCCGTTCATCCACGTCAAGGAATTCCTGTACGAGTCAGGACCATACCAGCATGACGATCACCTCCTTGCATATCTATTCCGGCGATCCCTGGACGGGGTGGCACTCGAATGGTTTTACGCTCTGCCATTGGAGGAGGTTGGGAGCTTCAAGACGATCAAGGAGAAATTCGTGCAAAGATTCCAAGATCGGGTCGGACCCGAATACTCATTCACGGACTTAGTGGCCGAGAAGATGAAAGCTGATGAAGACTTCGCTACCTATGCTGATAGGTGGAGGCAGATAGCCTCCCGTGTGCCCGGGCAGATTCCGGAAGAAGAAAAGATCAAACTGCTCATTTCTAATGCAACCCCTCTCTTCCGGAATGTCCTAATGATGAATGACATCACCAGTATGCATCAACTGTACAGTCGGGCCCGGTTTATCCAGACCCAGTTTAAGGACTCCCCCATTCATTCTCTCTTCGAAGCCCAGAAGCCCAAGAGTTCCAGAAAACCACAGGGCCCTGTTACCGAGGGAGTCCAAACAAACGAGCAGGTGCAGGTAGTTAGCCAGACTGCCACCTCCCACTTCCCCCAGCAAAGCAACCCCCATTTCTCCGCATCACCTCGCCCTTCCTTTCCCACGCAGCAACACCCTCAACAACAATCTCCGCCACCACCACAACAGCCCCAGCAACCACTGCAATACCATAACACTCCCCCGCCTGCTACCTACGCACCTGCTCGTCCGGTTGCTAAAAGAGCCAACTATCCTCCTCTCCCAGAGACGCTCACTAATGTCTTTGCAGCGCTGATGCATACTGGCGATTTACAATTGCCACCTGAGCGCCCGAACATGAATCCGGCCGCCGATCTGTCCCGATATTGTGTATATCACCGGCAGCCGGGGCACACCATTGAGAGGTGTTATCATTTTAGGGACCTGGTATACGACCTGCACGAAGGTCACAGGATCGATTGGGCTCAGATGAGGAAGCTGATTGAAGATCTGAGAAGAGGGCCAGCAAGGCCGCAACAGGCAGCACCACAGCAACAGCAGTTTCAGCAACAACCTCAGCAATTCCAGCCACAGCAGCCACAGCAACAGCAGCAGCAGCCAAACTTAGGGATCCACCAAAATCCCATGCCAGTACATGCACCCGCTCCTCAACAACAACAGCAGCCGCCGGCACCGGCCCAAGTCAACATGTTACGCCACCCGGCTCCTGACGCAGGGTGGACCATTGACGATCCCGCACACCTGTTAACCTTACGCCACATCCCTACGCACTCTACCTCACCCGCCGTCTTTTCCATCCTTCGGCCTTCCATGCCTTCCACAACTTCCCCCGTCATCCATCCTTCCACCATACTTACCACTCCGAGAAGCCATATTCTCTCGCCTATCCCCCCACAACATTATACTTCCCCACCTACTATACCCTCCACTATCTTGTCCACCAATCACTGCAGTCCACTAACCGCCCCTTTACCTCACCCATCGCCCATTTTACCTTCACCACAACCTTCGCTTACTATGCCTATCATATCCTCCATCACCAAGACTGCCATCCCTTCCATTCTCATTCACCCCACTGGGTCAAGCGGGAGCCCACCTACAGCCATGCCAGCACAAAACCTTGCCCTCAGGAGCGGGCGGTTATTTCAAAGGACTTACCCCTCTACTAGTGCACCTCCCCAAATACCCTCCATCTCAGCATCAGCAGCACAAGACAATGAAGTTGACCCCGCGCCCGGTTCCACATACGACCTGTTGCAACATCTTGACCGCATGCCGGCAAAGATCTCTGTCTTGGAGTTGATCAGACGTTCACCTCTACACCAAGAGGCATTAAGGACGTTTCTGCAAAGGGTCATAGTGAACGAAGATGTGGCGGTAGACAGCTTGCCGTCAGTGTTGGCTACTGTTACCAAAGGGCCCGCTATCACATTCTCTGAGGCCGAACTCGCGCCCCCTGAAGCACGCCAAATGCCGCTATGCGTCACCATCACCTTGAACCAGGTAGTGGTAGACTCAGTGCTAGTGGACACTGGGGCTTCAATAAATGTTTGTCCATTAAGTACTCTGCGTGCCTGCAACATTTCTGAAAGTATGCTGAAGCCGACACCGACAACCATTGCCGCCTATGACAATTCCAGAAGGGCATGTCACGGGGTCATCACATTACAGGCTGAGCTAGGGCCGTTACAAATAGAGGTGGAATTCTACGTCCTAGACATAGATCCGATGTTCAAGGCTATTCTGGGTCGTCCATGGATAAATGCTCTGCAAGCGGTACCTTCCACCGCCCATCAGTGCCTGAAATTCTCCTTCCAGGGGCGGGTGGTCAAAGTCAAGAGTGTTTCCACCGTCCAGGCAGTGGACGCCATCACTGACCAGGTTCTCCCCACTCTATGGCCGAGCAATAGGCCAGTATTGTCAGTTATGGACATAAATTACCCATGGGCTTATGCGGCAGGCAAACCCATTACAACACGCAAGAATGCCGGAGCTAAGCCTAAACCCAAAAATTCTAAAGGCTGGGACATGATCATGAAGCTAGGCTATCAGCCAGGCCTTGGTCTCGGCGCGCGGTTACAGGGAAAGACCAAACCCATCTCTGAAAGCAAGAAGATGGGTCGTCAGGGCTTAGGCTATCATAACACTACCATTCAGGCAGATTCTGGGCCACTAACCTGGGACTACCGGCAACACTTTGTAAAGGGTCCACTACAGCCCGGCACCGCAAATAAGCCACAACCCAAGGAAGAAAAGAAAGATGCTCCCATTGTTAATATTGTTGCTGACCCACCGCCGCCTCTGCAGGGGTTGGTAGGGGATCTTGAAGATTATTTTGCTGAAATGTCAAGTCTGTTTACTGATCCAGCCACTCAAATGAAGGAGACAGAGATGCCCATGGTTAGGCATGCTCTGATAAGGCCACAGAAGATACAAGAGGCAGGAAGCTCCGACATTTCCTTCTTTATTCCTCCTGCTCATTTGGCCTCAACAGTTTACCCAAACTTTGTGATTCGATCCCCTCCAATACTGGTCAAACCGTGTTTCACAGGGAGACCGTCAAAAATTCTATTCATTCCCTCCAATTGCGGGCACTGTCCGCCCGTTGATCTACTCGATCTATCTTCACCACCTTCTCCTAACCCCCGAGTTCGCGGGATGTGGTTCTCCCCGATACCTTCCTCTCTCTCTTTCCTCAATTCTTCACAAAAAAACTCCTTCCTCTGCCTCCACCTTCTGATTCTTCTTGCTCTCTTCTGGTAGTAGAAGATACCCAAAAAAAAACGTCAACTTTCAAACTTACATTTCAGTCGAAGACTATGCTGTCTTCTGCTCATCCACTCCCCAGGGGCACCAAACCCCTGCTCCTTCTCCACTAGATTTTCTGTCTCCTAGGGTAGATGTACAGGTAGTTGGGTCTCCTAGGTTAGTCGAGTCAGTCAGGGTAGAAGCATGTTCCCCCTTAGATAGCCCATCCACCTCTGCAACGCCACCACTGGCATGTCACTCCCGTTCCATTCCCGATAGGTTCCTACAGGATCTGGCCTTGAGATGCCAGGCCCTCCTCAGATGCCCAGAATTCATAGCCACCACCGTCTCCTTGAAAGAGGATGAGGATTCAGAAGGCAGGGTGTGGAGCAATGACGGACTAGGAGTGTATGAAATTGTAGACGAGAAAGACCCAGCGGATGATGAGGAAAGTGATGTGGAGGACATTGCTGACCTATACGCACAAGGATTGAGAAGATTCGACGAACCCTCGTCAGCAGTGGATGAACCCACTAAAGAAATCAATTTAGGGACCGAAGAGGATCCCAGGCCCATATCTATTGCAGCTGATCTCCCTCCTAAGGTAGAAGAGGAGCTCATCAAGGTTTTGAGAGAGTACAGCGATTCTTTTGCCTGGTCCTACGAGGACATGCCGGGTCTCGACCCCGCTTTAGTGGAACACAGGTTAATCTTAAGGCCAGGGGCGATTCCTGTTAAACAAAAGCTCAGAAGATTCCACCCACATATGGCCTTGAGAATGAAAGAAGAGGTGGACAAATTACATAAGGCCAGATTCATCAGGGTTGTGCTTTATCCACAGTGGGTGGCCAATATAGTCCCGGTAATAAAAAAAGATGGCAAAGTCAGAATTTGTATTGATTTCAGGGACTTAAACAAAGCATGTCCGAAAGACGATTTCCCGCTTCCTCACATCGATGTTTTGGTAGATAATACCGCTGGGTTTGAGGCTCTCTCGTTCATGGACGGGTATTCAGGATACAACCAAATCCGTCTTGCTCTAGAAGATCAAGAGAAAACCTCCTTCACCACGCCTTGGGGCACCTACTGCTATGTCGTCATGCCATTTGGATTGAAGAACGCAGGTGCTACCTATCAACGGGCAATGGTGGCCATCTTCCACGACATGATGCACGTCTACATGGAGGCCTATGTGGATGATATTCTGGTGAAGTCGAGGACAAAAGAAGAACACCCCGCCATTTTAGCCAAAGTGTTGCAAAGGGCTAGGGAATACCAATTGAAGATGAATCCTAAGAAATGTGTCTTTGGAGTCGCATCCGGGAAATTACTTGGGTTCATGGTTAGCAAACGAGGGATTCAGATTGATCCTAATAAGGCAAAGGCCGTAATGGAAATGCCACCGCCTAAGAATCTTAAGGAGCTTCGTGGTCTGATTGGGCGTTTGCAGTTCGTTAGAAGATTCATATCTCAACACTCTCAAAGATGCCGCCCATTCTACGACTTATTAAAGGCGGGGGCCGAGTTTAAATGGAACGAACAATGTCAGAAGGCCTATGAGGAGCTTAAGGTCTATCTGTCCAACCCTCCTGTCTTGCAACCTCCTGTCCCCGGAAAGCCTTTGATCCTATACATTTCTGTCGCTGAGGATTCCCTAGGTGCTGTCCTGGCACAAGTGGATGATGAAGGAAGAGAGAGGGCAGCATATTATCTCTCCCGATTGTTCAATTCTGCCGAATCCCGGTACACTGCCATGGAGAAGACTAGTGCAGCATTGGTATGGGTAGTTCAGAAGTTAAAACACTATTTCCTAGCCCATGAGGTAAGGTTGATCTCTAGAATGAACCCAATCCGCTACCTCCTCGAGAAACCTGTCCTCTCTAGTCGATTAGCTCGCTGGCAGAGCTTTCTCTCTCAATTTGATATCACCTTCGTCGTCCAGAAGGCCATCAAGGGGTATGCTATTGCTGAGCATCTTGCTCATTCTCCTATCCCCTACACTGATTCAATCCAGGACGAATTCCCTGATGAACACCTTGCAGTTATCTCTCATCCGCCTCCCTTTTGGTCTCTACATTTCGATGGTGCGCTCAATTCCCAGGGCCGTGGCATCGGCGCTGTCCTCCTTACTCCCGAAGGTATCACCGTCCCTTTTGCCTACCAGCTCTCTTTCTCTGCCACCAACAACATAGCCGAGTATGAGGCTCTCCTAGCTGGACTAAAGCACGCCTATCTCTTAGGCGCACGATACCTCAACATCATGGGAGATTCTCAATTGGTGCTGCGTCAAGTTCTGTCAACTTATCGCACCCGTGACCCCAAACTAAAGCCATATCAAGATTTGGTCACACTCTTGGCTAGACAATTTAGCAAACTCATCTACGTTCATGTTCCCCGATCTCAAAATATTCTTGCTGATTCATTAGCATCTCTCGCTTCCTCTTTATCCTTCTCCCTTAGTCGTTCCACTGAGACCATTGTGGTCCAACGGATGGACGCTCCCTCTCTGCAAGATCCTTGGTTTGCTAACCTTAGGAAGATTATGGAAGAGAAAGCGGCTAAAGAAGAGGTTAAGGAAGTATCCTTGGCAGAATTGGAAGAAATCTTGGACGAAGATGAGTTGCCATGGTTCCATGAGATTGAGCAATATTGTCGGGATGGTTCTCTCCCGGAGGAAGCCAATGCGACACAAAGAAAAGCCATCAGAAGAGTCGCCTCGAGGTATACAATCGTTGCAGGAGAATTGTACAGGCGCGCTCTCAATGGAGTTCTATTGCGGTGTTTAGACGACAATGAAGCTTGGAAAGTAGTGGAAGCTGCTCACTCCGGTGAATGTGGAGGTCACGTGAATGGACAGGCATTGGCTAAGAAGATCCTTAGGCAGGGCTACTACTGGCCAACCCTAGAGGAAGATTGCTCTACCTACGTCCGTAGGTGCCTTCAGTGCCAGCTCCATGCTGACAAAATCCACGCCCCTGCTTCATCTCTTCGCCCACTATCCGCCCCATGGCCTTTCTCCATGTGGGCCTTTGATATTGTCGGTCCGTTAGGTGACCCTAACGCCCAAGTAAAACAGAAATCCTTCATCCTCACCGCTACAGAGTATTTCACGAAGTGGGCGGAAGCTGAAGCCTATGCAGAGATCAAAGCTACCACAGTTTGCCGCTTCATCACAAAGAACATCATCTCGCGGTTCGGGGTACCAAGCGACATTGTCACCGACAATGGGCCACAATTTGTGTCTCAAGAACTCCAGGACCTCTGTAAGAAATTTGGTATTGCATTGCATCATTCATCACCATATTATCCACAAGGCAACGGTCAAGCCGAAGCCACCAATAAAACCCTTCTTAAAATCATCAAGAAAACGTGTGAATCCCACCGGCACGCTGATTGGGCTGATAAATTGATAGACGCTCTATGGGCTTATCGCACCTCTGTCCGAACTCCTACAGGGCAGACTCCCTTCGCCCTCACCTATGGGATGGAGGCGGTACTCCCGTATGAGATTCTCATCCCTTCCCTAAGAGTGCAGCTAGATAAGGAACTTAATCTCGACGAGCGTCGAGAGGCGTTACTAGCGCAGCTGGAACTATTAGATGAGAAGAGGTTAAATGCGGCCAATCACGCTTCTGTTTATCAAAAGCGGGTCTCACGTCATTTTCAAAAGAAGGTAATCGAAAGAAAGTTTGAAATAGGTAATATGGTTTTGAAAAGGAAATTCATCCGAACAGGTGGTCCAAGGGCTAAGTTGCAGCCAAACTGGGAAGGGCCGTTCGTCATCAAGGAAGTCTATCCAGGTAATGCCTATCGGTTGACAAACTCAGAAGGAGAAGAACTGGCAAATCCGTGGAACGGGTTATATCTCAAACGCTTCTATCCCTAAAAAAGAATCTAACCACGTGCTTCCCTAGCAATGCAAGCCTCCCCTGTTCATAAGAATCACTGAGAGAAGCTGAACACACAAACACGACCCTTTGGTCCTGTCCCCAGTTCCGCCAAACACCGTTTCCCGGGGCCACACTCTGGAGGAAAGTTGTAGTCCCTGTACGTTTCTTGCTTCGGCTGAACCCAAGAATGAGGAGTAAATAAGGAGGCGATGCCTGACCTGGGTACCCTAATACGAGATAAGTCTCAAATAGGGGCAGTTCGTTATGACCTGAAGCCACAAGAAAAAGAAAGAAAAAAGAGAGGAAAAGAACAAAAAGGAAAATGAATAAATGAAAATATTTGGAACAACTGTGGTAGCTTAAGGTTCGATGACGAACACAAAACCCCGGCGCAACAGACCGAAGCTTTGAGGGGTACCCAGGAAAGAATTCAAGTCTTAAAACCTCACATGACGGGTGTAAGCTTGTCTCCGTATTCTTTTTTTCTTTTCAGGACAAAGCTGAGTACCCTGGGGGTGGCCCTGGCAGAACACCGTCAGGCAAATATAAGTTCGGACCAGGAGGGTCCCTTCAATCACACGCCAATCTCAGGAGGAATCCTCAGGTTACGAGGGAGGCATGTCTTGTTACGGAAGCATCGGTTTTCCAAAAAAAAAAAAAAAAAAAACAAAACAAAACAAAACAAAAAAAAATCAAATATTTCAAAATCCAAAAAAATCAAATATTTCAAAATCCAAAAACAACAAATATTTCAAAAAAAAAAAATCAAATATTTCAAAATTCAAAAAAAAAAATCAAATATTTCAAAATCCAAAAAACAACAAATATCTTTTAAAAAAAAAAAAACTTAAAACCCAAAAAACATTGGATATTTCAAAATCCAAACATTAAAAAAAAAAAAATCCAAAAATATTCATGACTTGCATTCATGGCATGCATGCATTGCATTGTTATCATTTCTCTTTTCCTTCGCTTATTTAATAAGGCTTGCCCCTTGACCAAAAATCAAGCACTGGTTACCTCCGCACTTGTCACAAGGCAAGGGGCTAAGCCTAAAACAGATTTAACCTGTTTCATTGCTAATAGTGTGCAGGACGATGGAGCAAGAAGACGAAGTAACAACAGAACAACTGCAAGGGGCAAAATCAGTCACTCCAACTTTTATTCCTGATACAAACAATTCTCGCTCTCAAACAAGGCACTCTCACTTATCAAGCATCATAAAAAGGAAGGGAAAGTACAATCACTCAATCCTCCGCTGGGCATTCCCGCAGGGGCACATCTCTCTCAGTTCTCTGATATACGCCTGGCGAGTCTCGGTCGCCTCTTCCACCTCTGCTGGCAAGGCACGCACCTTGCTGATTCCCCACATCGCTAGTGCACTCCTCACACTCTGCTCATCGTGCTCAGTGCCAATCTGTCTAGCCTGAAGAGAAGGGAAGTGTGACAACGGAGGAAGCAAGGTCCGCGGTACACCGACCTGCAAATGGCACCTGTGTGGATAATACACGGCCAGTACGGTATCACTCACTAGCCTCAAATCCAGACCCTGTCCTCTGGGCAGTCTGACCTCCGTAGTCACCAAGAAGTTAGGCCGCATCACGAACCTCTCCACGGGTAGCCGACTCAGGTACCTGCGCCATTCTTCTCTGGTCCGCATATCCCCCGTACGGCACTCCACCTGCGAAGAGAAACCAAACCCGCCACCGATAAAGGAAAGTGGATGGCTCCCGAAGATCCTACTCTCAGTCTCTATGCTTGCCCTAGGGATAAACTTCAGTCTCACGCCCACCCAACACTCTAAGAGAATCATAGAACCAAACAGTGGACCACTCAGGGCAGCAGAGCTAAGCCCTTCATAAAAATAGGCTAAGATAGCCTGGGAAATAGAAAGCCCTCTCCATAAACCACTGATGGTGCTAAGGATGGGAAGATCTAGCACGTGGTCGGCTGACGGAAAGAGGATAGCACCACACAAGCAAATGGATGCAGCCTTGGCAATAGCCTCATGCCACCCGCATTTGTTCTTACAATGTGCCACCACCCACTGGCTGAGAGGAAGAAGGTGAATATGACGGGCTCCCACAAAGGTCTTGATCTCACTCGGGTCTTCTATGAATTCGCTAAAGATGGCAACTGGATCTATAGGGGCAACTGTGTGACACACTAGATCCTCCTCCCCAACCCTAGACTTAGGGAGAGACAGATAAGCCTCTACTTCCTCTAAAAGGACGGTGGCCTCAAAGGATGGAAAGATAAAAGTGTGGGTCTGTGGGTGCCACATTTCTATAAGGGCTGAAATGCTGTGCCAGTCAAAGGAAATCTTTTGGAAGTTACGACCTAAGAACAGCAAGGATTGTAAGTGCCAAGAATTAAGGATGTGGGTTACCCCTAGGGGCAAGGCACGAACCATGGGAGCCACCCACTTAAGAGAAGAGTATCGGCGAGAGCCAGGAAGGAGCTAAAAAGGAGAAAACGAGGAAAGTAATGCAGAAAGAAAGAGATATTAGACGAACAGAATCAAATGAACCAAGTTTGAAGTGATTTAAACATACCTCTCTAGAAGGATTTGAACTGAGATGTCGAGGAATAGAACCCAAATGCGCAATCTCCTCTCGCTCCTTCCTCGCAGCCTTAGGGCCTGAATGGTCTCCCTCACCCAAAGAATGCTCACCAAAACTCCTCTTCATGATGATTTGGTGGTGATTTAGAGGGAAGAAACTTAAGAAGCAGAAGAAGAGGTTGGGTTCAGCCTGAAGGCAGAGCACCCCTTACTTATAGGAGGTCTCATCCCGTGTTTCGCTCCACTGGAACGCATGATGCACGAGAGCACACCAGGATTGAATGGGCTTAAGGGAATTCAATTTGGCTTCTAAGATCGTGCTGATTGGCGGTCGTACGATAGACCGTCATTCATCTAAGCACGGCCCAATGGAGACCGCTATTCTCATGTCCGCGGTCTACCATGGACCGTCGTTCTTCAGTCGGCCAGCGCCAAATAGCGGCTTTCCCTTGACCGTTATGTTACATAACGGCTATGGCATCGCCGTTTTTCTTAAGCAACCCACGGCCCTGTCTTGGCCGTCATTCTTTCCAAAACGGTTTTTTCCTGGCCGTTGTTCTCTAAACTCATGGGCGTGCCTCACCTCCGCTCGCGTCACTCACCTCGAGTCGGCGTGCCTCACCTCCGCTCGCGTCACTCACCTCGAGTCGGCGTGCCTCACCTCCGCTCGCGTCACTCACCTCGAGTCGGCGTGCCTCACCTCCGCTCGCGTCACTCGCCCTGAGTCGGCGTGCCTCACCTCCGCTCGCGTCACTCTCCCTGAGTCGGCGTGCCTCACCCCCGCTCGCGTCGCTCACCCTGAGTCGGCATACCTCGCTACCTCTCACGCAGCTCACCCGAGTCTGTCATCGCCTCCCTCACCCATTGTCATTCATACATACACTCATCCATTTGCATACATTCATACATCCATACAAAAACTAAAAAAGGGGGTGCATCATATATACATATCATCATCCCAAAAACATAAAAATCTCATAAAAAAAGGGAAAAAAAAAGAGGAAAAAGTACAAAATCAGGCCTCACCCTCTGGCCTGTCACTGTCTCCACCTCCCTCCTGTCTCTTCGCTGGCGGGGCCATCGAAGAAGTCTCAGCATCATCGCGACGTCGTCGTCGCTCATCACTCTCGTTCCTCTCCCGCTGAGAGGAACTCGCCAGGTAACGTCTCACCGAGGTGTGAGTAGCCTGGCTGCCACTCGGTACGACCGATCGGCTCCTCGAACGGCTCATCGTCATACCCTGAACCTGGCCCCGCAGCACAAGAGCCTCGGTCCTGAAAGGCTCCAGCTCCGCTATCGTCGCTCGGTGGCGCTCCACCTCCTCTCGATAGCGCTCCACCTCCGCTCGGTAGCGCTCCACCTCCGCCCGGAGAAGTCCTGTCTCAAGAGCGTCGGCCGGCTGAGCTCGCGCAAGCTGCTCACGCAAATGGCCCGCCTCCCTCTCAGCCACGAGCCGCAGCACCTCTCGCTCCTGAGACGCTGCTCGCTCTCGCTCCAGCTCTGCCTGTAACTGCTCCAGCTCGGCAGTCAGCACAGGATGAAGTCCTCTCACCCGCTCCCGGAACTCGGCAGCCTCTACCGACTGGAGCCGCCTCACCTCCTCCTGAGCCTCGGCTAACTCCGCCCTGGCTCGAGACACCGACCTCTGGGCGCTCACAGTCGCCTCCTGGGCCCGAGCCTCAACCTGCGCCAACTCAGCCCGTAGGTGGGCCACCTCCTCTCTGGCACGGGTAGCCTCCTCCATAGCAACCCTCACGTCGTCCACCTGCATGCATCAAGCATTAGCACATTCCATTCATATCATGCACAAATAAACAAAGGAAAGCGTCAGAAGTGTACCCGCACGGCAAGCTCGCTCTCCGCTGCCTCGGCCCGCTCCACCATCCGCTGGAACTCGGCATCCCGGGCTGCTCGGTCGGCCGGTGTCTCAACAGAAGAAGAAGAAGGAGCCTCCGCTCCACGCCTCTGAGCAGCCTCAGCTCGCTGCACCCAAATATCCCAGGACAGTCACATGCATAAACATCATATAGAAATGTAAGGGTCCAGAGTTTAGGAACATACCAGTAACTCGAGGGCTCGGCGAGCCTCATCCCTCTCCTGGATGGTGGCATGAAGGAGCCCCTGCAGCTCCGCTAAGCGTCCCTCAGGGTCGATCTGCATGTCGAAAGGAAGTCAGTACAGCATATAGAAATCATAAAGCATGTAGATTAAGTCTGAGTTTAGAATTGTACCGGTCGGCGTGATCCTCGGAACACGCGGTCTCCATAATGCCTGACGTACGCAGTCACGTACGCCGCATCACTGTCAGCACGAGCGGTCACCACACGCCCACCTGCCTGCCAGTCGGCAACCTGCTCGGCGTTCCGCGCCGCCCAATCGCACTGCTGAGTCAGCCCTCGGGTGCTCCGCGTCACCCTCTCCCTCGCGCTCTCCTGCGCCGGGAAGTCTACCACGGGCTGAGAGACGCCGGTCGTCCTCATCACCAGCCGGGAGTAAAGGGGCTCCACTACATTCATGCAGTGTAACCACACATCACGCCCGGAGAAGGTGAGAGCTCTCACCACCCACGGCTGCTCTGTCACGTCCTCGTGTGCATAAGGAGTCCACTGCACCTGCATACATCAGCAATCACATCAACATCATATAAAACAAGCATTTTCCAAATAAAGGCTAAAGGTTTAGAAGTCGTACTGAGGAGTACGGAAGCGTGTCAATGTCATCCTGCAGGTCGCGCACCTGCCGTGTCAGGGTCCCCGACCCACGAGCTGGCGCCCACCGTCGTAGAAGAGGGAAGAGTCCAGGGCGGATCTCTAGTCCCCTGCGCAGCATAGGCAGCCGCACGTAAGCCCATGCCTGCATCACGCACAAGTCGTCAGCATCTAGAGTACAGGTCCTAGGAAATTGCATGAGTTCTGAGTCAGAGTCGTACCTGGAGAAGGGGAGAGAAGCCCCCCAACATCGTCCGTCGGGACGTCGAGCTGAGGCTCTCAAAAAGGAAGGCGAGCACACCGGCACCCCACGCGTAGTCTCCCACGTGCTCTAGGTCCTCGAGGAACGGAAGAAGTCGGCAGTGGATGACGTCCGCACGCGTAGAGAAGAGGAGTCGCCCGAACAAGAACATCAGGAACCGCCGAAGAACCGTGTCCGCCTCTGCACCCGGTCCTGCTGCTACTCGAGGCCGCACGCGCGTCACCAGCCGGTCCAAGTGCTCCTCTGGACGCTCGCCCACCGCAAGTCCCGTCCGTCGCAACCCCAGGCTGTCCTGGAGAGCTGCCCGCGGAAGAAGCGTGGTCTGCCGACGTGTCGTCTGGAGCGCGAGCCCCAACGTCCTCTCGGCCATGCCGCGGTAATCAGGAAAGGAGATCCCAGTCACCGGCAGACCGTGCACCTGCAAACCAGTGAGCCTGGCCACGTCCTCTAGCGTAGGGACCATGTGACCCCACGGGAAGAGGAACGTGCGACTCGCCGGATCCCAGCGGTCGTGCAGGGCATAGAGAAGAGGTGTGTCAAAGCGACACACCTCAATACTGAGGAATGGGGCGAACCCCATGGCAGCAAGCCTCTCTCGCTGAAAGTCCGGCAGTGCAAGATACACTGACCGAACCTGCAGCCAGGAGATACGGGTCCGACGCTTTCCCTGCATTCATTCATTCATCTCATTAGTTTCATATTTCTTAATAACAAAAGAAAGGGGTGTTCCTCATTTTAGTTGTTCAACGGCCTTCCCCTGGCCGTTTTGTTGCCTATGACGGCCCTCCATGGACCGTCCTATTTTATGATGTTTTGAATAACACGGCCATTCCTGGGCCGCTATTCCATTCACAACGGTTGTCCATGAACCGTTGTTCTGATGAATCATTCAACGGCCCTCCAAGGGACGCGGTGCTATTTTGAACGGTCCAATGGGGACCGCATTGTTCTGAATGCCGAGGGTTGCTACGTTATGGTCAACGGCCACTCCTGGGCCGCTGTTCTGTTTGACGGTCCGTTGAGGGCCGTTTTGTTCTGAGGAGAACCCAAAGGTCAGATATGTTTAACGGCCCCTACTGGGCCGTGTTGGGTATATTTTGCGGTCCTTTGAGGACCGTCATTGCGTAATCTCCTCCAACGATGGCGAAGCGCCATCCCCCGCCGCTGTGGAAGCCCTTAACCCCCATTCCCCCGTGCTATACAATGAAAAAGGACCTACCTCCGAGTCACGACGCCTTCTCGCCGGGCGCGGCGCCTCCGCCGCCGGCTCGTCGCCTTCCGGCTCGTCGGCTCCACGCTCGCCGTCGGAACCACTCTCGCTCTCCTCCACGAGCGCGAGGGCGAGATCATCCGCCGAGAAGTCCATCGTCCCGGCTTCTTCCCCCGGAGCAACCGCCTCCGACCGCCGCCGCTCGTCGCCGTCGCCATCCACCGCCATCGCGAGGGAGAGAAATCCCGAGAGAGTGAGGAAGAGGGTGATGGAAAGGAAGAGGAGAGAGGCCATTGTGAGAGAGGGAGAGCACGAGAGAAAAGAGAGAGAGAATGAGAGTGTGGGAGAAAGGGGGGGTCGCTCCTCCTTCCTCTTCTTCTTCTCTCTTCCTGCCGTTACGGTGGGAGGAGGGAAGGAGAAGAGGTTTATATTTTTGAACCGACGTTGAGAATGGCGGTCTAGCGATAGACCGCCATACAATTAGAACGGCTACCTTAAGACCGTTATTCTGCAAGCGGTTACTTATCATTGAACGGCCTTCCTATGACCGTTAATAATCCATATGGCGGTTTACCATGAGCCGTCCAACTTAAGAACGGTCCCCTATGAGCCGTTTAACTGTTGAATGTATCATTATTGTGAAATTCATGTGCCAATGAGTTTTGATTGCAGTTAAAGCTAAACAACATCAATGTCCCGCCGTTACGCCTGCACAGGTAAGTCAGGTATGGCCCTCAATCCCTCAAAACTCTTATTGCATTACTATATGGTAATAAACATCTATCTCGAGAACCAGTCGATTCTTCACGCATTCTAGGATCTGACGTTCCCCGTCAACAAAAACACATGATGATCTAGGTATGCGTGTCTAATCTTCGGAAAGGCCGCTAAGTTGGAAGAAGTCAGGGGACGACGGTTCTCTCTTGCACGCTGTGGTTGCAAGAAGTGTCCTGACCCTGACTCATTCAGTTCTGCAATAATATTCTCGAGTATTTTATATTTTTATCCTTTGTTTGCATTCGATTTTACATGTTTCTTTCTTTTAGCCCAGCATGCATCACAAGCACCTTTTGAGCATTCACGACCTACGGTCTGCCTGAGAAATGATCTTGCGTATGATTGACTGTTTTCTGTGTTCCATGTCCCACCGAAGGAATAATTCCACTCCAAAATTAGAAGGTATTTCTTTAGACCTAATTGTTCGGTTCTGATGAATTAAGTGTTTCCCTCGTCTGGAGTTTTAAAATCCTTTTAATTTCGCTATTGCCAGCTTCTATATCGCCTCATTTAGGACCACAGCTTGTCCGCCGACGAGGCCGCTCCTTGCTCTTTTACCTTAGTTCCTCCAGATTCAGGTTTAACACTCAGTCCCACAGTACCTTGCAAATTGGTTCGAAGGTTGCCGGAAGATTTCTATGGCTTATTGGTATGAAACGGGTGTCGTATTGCCTTAACGCTCGCTTTTGCAGTCCACTCCGCTTCATCTCCGCTACAACTCCATGTTCCATGACGCCTCCACTACACCTCCGCTCGTTCCCTTGCAAGGCGGACGTTAAGGAGGGGCATCTGTTGACACCCGTTTTTTACCGATGAATCGAATCAGTTCCTGCGTCTCAGTTATTGATGTCCCGAACAGTCAATCACATGAAAGATTATTCCTCTGGCAGTATTTTGGGCTCTTCCCAGCGAAGAAGGCCTCCCTCCCTCTCATTGGATTTAACGGTCTGTTATAAACCGTTTTTCTCAATATAACGGTCCCCACTTGGCCGTTGTGTTCCGCTGCCCCGGGTTATTTGTATCTCGTGATACGCTTTGTATAGCGGCTCAATGCCAACCGTTATAGTCAATATAGCGGTCGTCCCTGGGCCGTCATTATTTGCCGACAAGAAAAGGGTTCAGAGGCCCGACAGTCGGTCATAGCCACGTGCTTCACGAAAAGTTGTTTGTCTGGGTGTTGACTCGTCTTTAAGTATAACGGTTTTTCTAGGACCGTCATGTGTATTGAACGGTCCTCCAAGACCGTCATATATGTTTGGCGGCCTTCGTAAGACCGTCATTTTTAAGGCCACCCAGATTAGACCCCCGTGATTCCAGGCGGATTAAGAGGAGAATGTCGTTGGCAATATTGACACGATGCTCTCATTTACCGGCCTTTGACCGACCATCATTCCCCTTAACCCCTGATTAAGCTCGAAGCCGTGGGCTCTATATATAGCTCACGGGTTCTGACAGAAAAAAGAGGGGGGGGGACCATCACGAAGTGCTGTCGAATTCCATCGCCAAATCTCATACAGCATACGCCCGTTCGTCAGGGAGTGGGGGCCTTCTACATCCCTCGCAGGCCCCCGGTGCAGGGAACCTCACGCTTCATGTCTTTGTGTTTCCTTCTCTGTTTGCTCACCACACACGCCTTTTCTTCACTGCATCACACATCACATACATCATTTAGTTGGCATTTCTTATCTTTCCTACTGTTTCCGGCGCCTTAAACGGGGTTTCAAAACCTCCAGGTATCGCCGGGCCATGTTCTTCCTTTGCTTTACTTCAATTAGTACACCTACTACACCATCATTTAGCTAATCTCCGTTTATCTGTGTGTTTCACCGTTTGCTTTCAGGTCAGCAACCAAAAGCACGAGGCCCGCACCTTCTGGCCGGCCAGGAGGAGTGGAGGAACGGACCCGCATTCTCCCGTAGCTTCCGAGTCCCGGCGCTTTCACCGGGTGGCGATCACGGTCAACAGCTTCATCTTTCCTCCTGTTGTTTTTTTTATCTCTTCAATATTATTTAACTCGAGGAGGAATAACATATCAACACCTCTCCTTTTTTGGCGATCACGGTCAACAGTTTCATCTTTCCTCCTGTTGTTTTTTTTTATCACTTCAATATTATTTAACTCGAGGAGGAATAACATATCAACAGACCTCACCCCCATTCCTTGTATGTGTAGGTTGTGATGAAATCACAAATCTTATGGGAGTTGGTAGTAGCAGCGTACAGGGGCCTCCCAGATTTTCAGAAGGCGAGGCTAGACGTGATGGGATTTGGTACCTTCCTTCGGATCGAGCCGATCCAGCTCGACCTGGTCCTGATCCAAGCCTTGTGTGAGAGATGGGACCCAGTGAGTCGGGCATTCTTGATGCCCTGGGGGCACATGGTGCTCAGCTTGGAGGATGTGGTCCGGATCACAAGCCTGAAGGTGGAGGGCGAGGCAGTGACCGGGTCACTTATGCGGATTACAGAGAAGGTGCCCAGAAGTTACTGGGTTTGGACCTAGATGGTCGGAAAAATAGGTCGGTAGCTAGGGCGTCCCTATGGATGCATTAGGGCTCACCGACACTCGTCGGCGGGACGATGAATCCTCAGAAGAGTTCATGGAAAGGATGAAATAGGATGCCGTGCCGTGTACTGCACAGATTTCGGCAACTGGGAAAGATGCAACATAGATTTGAGGAGATTTCTCCTCTTCCTTTTGGGGAGATTGGTACTGAGCTCGAAAGGGGACGGTATCCAATGTCGCTTCATGGAGCTGCTGTCAGACCTTGAAAGAGTAGGGTACTATGCCTGGGGAGCTGCCATGCTGGCGCACTTGTTTGCAGGCCTGTTCCAAGAAGCGGATCGTGAGATGACTGTGAGTGGTTTCACACCATTCATCCAGGTATTTTTTGGTTTTGCTTGTTTTGTATTTTTTTGTGTTTTTGCAAGGTACTGATGACCTGCGCCGAGCAGCTGTGGAGCTATTATTACCTCCCCATGGGGAGAGCTCGGCATTGGCGACCGCGATGGTGCCGCTAGCCAGGCGGTGGGAACCCATCATGAGTGCGGCACCCCTAACCTACCAACTGATGGTGCTAAGGCGGGAGCTACAGGAGTTCCCTGCAGCGATGGTAAACTGGAGACCCTACTCAGACATGGTCGATGCCGACCAGCCGTGGGTTCTAGCAAGTCGTGCCCGGTTCGGACGGGAACTGTGGATGCACTACCTGAATGAAATCGAGCCGCTTCGGCTACGATTGGTTATGAGGACTTTAGGACTGGCTCAAGAATGGGTGGATTCAGCTGCGCCACCTCGTGTCGGGAGAAAGACGCGAGGACCGGCGACCTGCATTGACTGGCGCGTGCGATTCCCCGAACAGTACGAAGACTGGCAACGGGGTGGCACGATTGTAGAATCGCAGGCACGGGATAGCGAGGACTACTTGCGTCTATATAGACAAAGTACGCAGAGCGGTTCCAACCCCGGGGACTTGTGGAGGTAGGTTTCCCCTTTTCTCTTTCTTCTTTCTCCTTTTTTGGTTTTCTGGTGGAAATGCTGACTCGTATGGCTGCAGGATATCCGTGATACGATGATAGCGACTTTACGAACTCGCTTGGCAGAGATGGAGCAACAGTTGGGCGATGCCCGCGGAGCTACGAGCGCCTTGGTAGGTGTACAGTGCGTTCCTAATTAAAACCTCAGATTCCAGATGTTGGCTGCTAATTCACGCGGTCGTAGCATGCCCAGATTGGCGCGGCTTCCCCAGCGATGGGAGTAGGTGGTGCCTCTTCCAGCTTGTGGATTCCCACCTCAGAACTTGACTTGCTTCATGAGCAACTTGCTCACGCCACGCAGCGTGCTGCGGAGGCAGAAGGGATGCTCTGTATACAGGTAAAAGTTTCAGTGTTGAGTTCTCTTTGTTTACGCCTTATCGCGTATCTTGAGATGGTACACTCGGCAGGAAAAGGAGACGGAAGAAGCGCTTGCCCAAGCTGCGCAGAAGGAGGCTAGGATAGCAGAACTGGAGAGGGAACTGCGGTGTCATCCTGATGACGACTCCTCTAGGGATGCCGTGGAACTGAGGATCACTCTCCAGTTGGAGAGGGAAGACCGCGAGAGAGAACGTGCAGAGAAAGAAAGAGACGCAGAGAGAGAAAGAGCCAACAGATTGACTGAAAGGGAGGAACGAAGGGCCATAGAGGCCCAACTATTCGAACTCCGAATCAGCCTTGGTCTTGCTGAACAGTGGCTGAGAGATGGTGAGGAGCGCTACCGAAGAGCACGAGAGCGTGGCTTTCGTGTTGGTAGCTTCTCTGCTGCTTCCGTGGATCAACGCCGGGATGTGGAATAGGAAGGGGAGTACAGAGCGGTAGGAGTACCGCTTTTCGTAGTTGGGTAGCACCTTTGAGAGCGTTTTGCCCGGAGAGTAGTGGGACGAGTAATGCAGAGAGAGAGGGCGAAACTTGATGTAATTTTTTTGGTTTTTGGAATAAGATACAAGGTTCGGTTTGTTTGGTTTTCACCTTTGCTTCTGTTGCCTGAATCCCTGCACATATCACTGAAACAAACAAATCAGAATTTCTGTTCTGACTTGGCCCCTTGCTCAATAAGCAAATGGTCACTGTGACTGTCCTTGATAACTGGTCAAGGGGCCAAGCCTTTATTTAACGAAGGCAAGGGAAAGATGTGGTGATGATAAATGCGACATGCAAGCACACGAATGCAAGCGGTATTAAAGTGAGATGCTGCACGCAAATGCAATCATGCAAAATTGATTTGTTTTCTTTTTTATATTTGCATTTTTTTATTTTATCATAAAAAAGATTTTTTTTGTTTGCAAATATGTACATTTTCTCTTTTCCATTTTTTTGTTGCTTTTATCATTTCAATTTTTTTTGCTAACGCCCGGCAAGCACCCAAATGGCACCTAACCTACGTGAGACAGGGGTTTCTTACTAACCTCCCAGGTATCCTAAGTGCACATCTAGGTTGATTTGGGCCTCTAGACCCCTCGAATGATGATCCCGCCGGCTAAGACTTACCCTGATGACAATACCGTCATGCCATGCTTAGGCTCCCAGTCGCTTCCGACCACAGGGATTCACCCAAAAGATGTTTGAGGTAAAAGATTTGCCCGACCCGGGTCTGTTTCCTCACAACTCTAGATGGTATATGATGGAACACCCTGGAACCCTAACGACCAACCGCGCGACGCTGACCCGGAATCAGACGCCGTCGCACCCATAGGTGACGCGCTTGCATTGGCCTAAGCCCGAGGTTAAACAAGAAGACATCAAGGTGGTAAACAGGGGTCTTGACCAGCCAGAAACACGGAGACTCCTTCGCAGCGATAGCTTTTGCTTTTCAAAGTAGGCAATCAAATGTGTATATTAAAATAAGGTCGCAGACCCTGGGCAGTTTTCACCTTTCAGAAACTCCATCGAACCTTCATCTTTAGAGGGAGAAGGAAGAGTGTGGGGGATAAACCTCCTGAGAGGACCGGCAAAGCCGTTAACCCGGCGAGCGAATAAGGGCCCATTAACTCTTTCCTTTCAGACAACTTCGGATCAAATCTCGAGCATTTACATTCCACGGCCCCTTTTGTGGATTCAGACTTTTGCTTTGAGGGGTTCCGTTTATCGCAACAGGCACGGTCACGACCAGGCTTTTCTCTTGATTTTGATTTTGTATTTCTTTTTGTGAGGGAGATATAGTCGTTTGACGTTTGTGGGCTCCCTTTTCGTATGCCTGCGGGGACACTGCCCTCTTCTCGTGCTCTGATCGATGCTCGAGGAAATGGATCCTACTCTTGCCTTTGGGGTTTGAGTTTCGGTTTCTCATGCTCAGCGTTTTAAGGGCGCCGACTGTCTCATTTGGTCGAAGAGAAAAGAATAAAGATTACAGCTTCCGGAGATCTTCTGGGTGGGGCCCCACCGTAGGTGATGCTACCGACTTTTTTGAATAAAATACATAAGTGAGCACATGTTAGCTTCCTTCGAGCGAGCATAGGCCGACGTGACCGGACAGGGATCTCCACGGTTCTGGCAAACCAAGACCCGGTGCCTACCAAGCCTTAATGGGCCCTATCCTAACATGAAGGTTAGATGCAGGGACTTAACTACATGGTGACTGCCAGGCATCGGCATTTTGAATTTTCCATATTTTTAGTGGTTTTCAATATTTCTTTGTTTTTGATGTTTTTTATCTTTTCATCATTTTTTTTGTTTTGTGCTAAGGGTAGTATTTCTTAAGATAAAGCCCATTCCAAGGGTGGGATAACTCGGTCCCTTCGGCGTTGACTAGCTTGTAGGCGTTGCCAGGGTACACGGCTTGAATTACAAATGGTCCTTCCCAATTGGGTTGGAGCTTAGAACGCGGACCTCCAGGTTTGACAAAAATTCTTTTTACGACCATCTCACCGACTTTGAATTTTCTCTCAACGACTTTCTTTTGGTAAAAGCGAGCGAGTCTATTTTGATACACACGCGCGTGTTCGGCAGCGGCCAGTCGCTTCTCATCCAAGAGTTCCAACTGGGCGAGGAGTGAATTACGACGATCGTCGAGGGAAATTCCTCGTCCAATTGTACCCTGAGAGAAGGGATCAGAGTCTCGTACGGGACTACCGCTTCCATACCATAAGTAAGGGCAAATGGAGTCTGCCCGGTGGGGGTACGGATTGAAGTGCGATAGGCCCATAGAGCTTCGATAAGCTTTTTCTGGCCAGTCTGAAAACTTACTAGACTCGCAGATTTTTTTGATGATTTTGAGCAATGTTTTATTGGTGGCCTCCGCTTGGCCGTTACCTTGTGGGTAATAAGGCGATGAATGATGCAATGCAATTGCGTACCTTTTGCAGAGGTCCTGTAGGTCCTGAGAAATGAACTGTGGCCCATTGTCGGTGACGATCGTGCTTGGGACGCCGAATCTGGCGAGGATGTTCTTCATGATGAACTTGCAGACTGTTGACGCCTTGATTTCCGCGTAAGCTTCGACTTCGGCCCATTTGGTGAAGTATTCGTCGCAGTAAGGATGAAAGATTTCTGCTTGGTGAGGGAATTGGGATCACCTAGGGGACCAATGATGTCGAATGCCCACATGGAGAAAGGCCACGGGGAGGATATTGGATGAAGTGAGGAAGATGGTGAACGGATTTTATCGGCGTGAAGTTGACACTTGACACACCTACGGATATAGACAACACAATCTTCTTCCATAGTGGGCCAATAAAAGCCTTGCCGAATGATCTTTTTGGCGAGCATCTGACTATTCACGTGGCCACCGCACACACCCGAGTGCGTCTCCTCTACACATTTCCAAACCTCATCGTCACCAAGACATCTTAACAGAATACCAGTAAGGCTCCTCCTATAGAGTAGACCTCCAACCAAAGTATATTTCTGAGCCACCCTTCTTATGCTTTCTTGTCCTCTGTGGTGGCCCCTTCAGGATAAGACTGATCTTGGCAGTATTTGACGATTTCATAGAACCATGGTTTCTCTTCATCAGCCAGTTCTTCTTCGGCCTCTGCCAACATGATCTCCCTCTTCTCAAGGATATCTTCCTGCAGGATCTTCCTTGCTATCCTGTCTTTGATATTTACGTAGGAAGCATCATCGATTGCAGGGGCGTGAAGTTTGTAGATGGAAATGGACTTAAACCATCTTCCTAGAGGGAACCTTATGGATGATGCCAACGAGGCGAGGGCATCGGCGAGAATATTCTGATGACGAGGGACATGAACAAAGATCAGTTTGGTGAACAGTTTGGCAAAGGCAGCAGTGAGTTCTTGGTATGGCTTGAGTTTGGGATCGCGAGTGCGATACTTAGTGAGCACCTGGCGAAGGATGAGTTGACTATCACCTACGACTCGCAACTCAGTGATACGAAAAGAATGGCGAGTTCTAGGCCAGCTAGAAGGGCTTCATATTCGGCTATATTGTTGGTGACTGGAAATTTGAGCTGGTATGCCAATGGGAATGTGAGGCCTTCAGGCGACAGGAGGGCGATGCCGATTCCTCTCCCTTGAGAATTCAGAGCTCCATCAAAATATAGCGTCCACATTGGCTCATCTGATTGGTTGATGGACATTAGTTCCTCATCTGGAAACTCTGATTGGACGGGATCGAACTTGGGAAGAGGATGGTGAGCGAGATGCTCGACTATGGCATAGCCTTTAATCGCCTTTTGCTGGATGTAGGTGATGTCGAACTGAGAGAGAAAACTTTGCCAGCGTGCTAGCCTATCCGTAAGGATGATTTCTCAGAAGGAATTTGATAGGATTCATTCGAGCAATCAAGTGGACCTCATGAGCCAAGAAGTAGTGTTTCAATTTCTGCACTACCCAAACGAGGGCAGCACAGGTTTTCTCCATGACGGTGTACTTCTGCTCACAGGGATTGAGAAGTTTGGACAAGTAATAGGTTGCCCGTTCCTTGCCTTCTTCATCAGCTTGTGCGAGGACGGCTCCACGGAGTCATCCAAGACTGAGACGTAAAGGATCAGAGGTTTTTCTGGTTTGGGTGGAATGAGAACGGGTGGACTAGCCAGATATTCCT
This sequence comes from Amorphophallus konjac, assembly GCA_022559845.1. Taxonomy (NCBI): domain Eukaryota; kingdom Viridiplantae; phylum Streptophyta; class Magnoliopsida; order Alismatales; family Araceae; genus Amorphophallus; species Amorphophallus konjac. The sequence continues at coordinate 472,675,740 of CM040118.1, forward strand.
TCAACCCTTCAAAAGCTTTCTGACATTTAGAATTCCAGTGGAATTCTACTCCTGGCTTGGTCAACTCGTAGAGAGGTCTACACCTTTGTGAATGTTGGGACACAAACCGACGAATAAACTGCAACCTCCCGATTAAACCTCGGACTTCCCTCAAATTCTTGGGAGGTGGCATATCCCTGATAGCCTTAGCTTTGTCGGGATCTATCTCGATCCCTCTTTTGCTCACAATGAACCCCAGCAATTTACCCGATGACACACCAAACACACACTTTTTCGGGTTCATTTTCAGTTGGAACTCCCTTGACCTCTGCAAGACCTTAGCCAAAACTTCTGGATGTTCCATCCTGGTCCTTGATTTTACCAATAAGTCATCCACATACACTTCCAGATATATGTGCATCATGTCATGAAATATGGCATCATCGCTCTTTGGTAAGTAGCTCCAGCATTCTTTAATCCGAACGGCATGACCACGTAACAATATGTTCCCCAAGGGGTAGTGAATGACGTCTTTTCCTGATCCTCTTCTGCCAAACGAATTTGATTGTATCCTGAAAATCCATCCATGAATGAGAGGGTCTCGTAGCCTGCCGTGTTATCAATCAGCACATCAATGTGAGGTAAGGGAAAATCGTCTTTGGACACGCGCGGTTAAGGTCCCGGAAGTCGATGCAAATCCTGACTTTCCCATCTTTTTTCATGACCGGGACAATGTTCGCCACCCATTGAGGATAAAGAACGACTCTAATGAACCTGGCTTTGTGGAGCTTATCGACCTCTTCTTTCATTTTCAAAGCCATCTGAGGGTGGAAACGCATTAACCTTTGTTTTACCGAGACGGACCCTGGTTTTAGGGTTAAACGGTGTTCGACCAAGGTTGAATCCAGACCCGGCATATCCTCGTAGCTCCATGCAAACGTGTCCTTATATTCCTTGAGAACCTCAATTAATGCCTCTTCTTCAGAGGGTGGTAGGTTGTCACTTATGAGGATGATCCTAGGGTCTTCCTCAGTTCCCAAGTTGACTTCTTTGGTGGATTCTTCTACGGCGGTTGACGGCTCGTCGAATCTCCTCATTCCACTAGCGTATGCGCCCGCCGCATCCTCATATTCTTCACCCTCATCTTCAGTGGGGCATTCTTCATCCGTGATCTCGTAGACTCCATACCCTTCATCAAATGCACAGTCGCCCTCACATTCTATTTCGGTAGCTGGATGGGATTTTCTAACAACTGGGGGATGGCAAGAAGGGCCTGACACCTGGCGGCTAAATCCAGAAGGAATCGACGAGGGATCTGCCTACCCTTGGATTTCTTCCTAGGTACTACCCTTGGCCTATCATTCCTAGATTGACTGACAATATTTACAGAAGAAGAGGAAGACGAAGAGGATGGTGTAGAATGTACAGGAGAAGACCCCTCAGAGGAGGGTAGAAAAGGTCGCTCATCGGACCTTGGACGGGTGGTCCGCAGGGCGGTACGCACCCGTGGGAGATGTAGGAGGTTTCCTCAACGAAGATGTGTTGTTGGGGAGTTTGAAAATTGACATTTTTTTTTCGTTTTCATTTTTAATGACAAAGCAGTGAAAAGAGATTGGAGGAGAGAGAAAAGTGGTTATGGCTAGAGGATTGTGAGGCTCATAGAGCAGATCATGGTTGAAGACCTGGCGCGGGTTGAAAAGCCCGCGTAGGTATGTAAGCAGAGAAGGGGACCTGGGAAGATCATCAGACAATTGTCTGGCCCAGGAAGAAGATATCAGCAAAGGCTGAGACG